>QVRM01001226.1:0-77562 GCA_003439945.1 Dermanyssus gallinae | reverse complement strand
CTGATGCTAGGGAAAAAGACCGGACGGCGTCAGTAATAATTTTTTCTGGTACGAGGCATGCTTGCGCTAGTACTGGTGCTTGAAAAATTGTTTAAGCGCTCTCTGACCGAATCCGTAGGACGAGGATGCTTGTTTCTCAATTCCTGCTCTGTGTGGCTGTTGAGTGGCGCAAAGGAGTCGGTTGAAAGAAGGCTACGTGCGGCTAATCTTACATCACCTTCTGCTAATTTGCGCTCTGCTCTAGCGGCTCTGTCACGATCAGTGTACTGTTTTTCTGAGTTTTTGGGGAGTGCTGCGTGGTTGTTCGTCAAGAAGATTTTCTAGTCGCTTCCACTGCGTATCCACGAGATTTTTTCTAATTATTTAACAAAGTGTGGTATCTTTGGCTTTTCGCTCCGGGATGCGCAACATTAGAGTCGGCAACGTTACACGCCTGACCCAAGATGCGTTGTCTTGCTTTGAATTAAAATTAGCCAAAGCTTCTGTGTATGCTGCGCAACAAACTTCTCTGACCCCTCTGGGTATATTCCTTATTAGTTTAGCGTCTTTCGCGCCCGAGCCAAGAGTGTTATTAAGGTCTGTGGGTCTGGGTCATATGTTGTCACGATGTTACCAGTCTGGTTTTCAGAGTTATTTAACGGGGGTACGGTCGGTAATGGTTGGGGGTTAGTTCTATGGAGGCGAGTCTTATGCATGCGCAAGCCTCGGATTGATTTTATAGATTTCCCGCAGACATCACAAATGTATGGTTGTTGGGATCGTGGTTGAGATTGAGAGGGGTTTTCTTGGAGAAGTGGTTGTGTGCTCATTGTTTGTTTATAGGTGTTGTACTATTTCCGCTGCCGAGTTCAGTCGCAAGCGGTACAGAGGGCTCAGCGGTGCCGTCAATAACGGATATCAAGAAGACTCCTCCTGGTTCCGACTCCAAAAATTCGAGAACTTTGGCTATCGATGGATTTTCGTTTAGCCATGATGAGAGCAGATTCTTAAAGATCTTCCAGATTTCATAATGCCATAAATCAGATGAGCTGTTTGCGCGGGCTTCTTTTCTGCTGTTTTCGTTCTTTCTTCAGCGCTTCTTTGTTTTGGTTTTGGCTTATTAGAGGCGACCCTGGGCGGGCGCGGTGGAGGAAGGTGGCATACCGCCTCGCCTTTTTTGTTTAGCACTGGTTGTGGAGTGGCAGGTCTTGCGGCATCCGCGTACGATTTCACCTCCAAGCTCGTGGATTGAGAGTTTGTGCTGGTACTTGGCAATAGAGAGATTTGAGGAAACTCCTCAGCTAGGTCAGGTAGACGAGATGCTACCTTTGCGTATAGCTTTTGTTTTTCAGCCTCTGTGAAAACTCGCTTTCACTCCACAACGGCCGTCACTAGCCGCTTGAGCGCCACCGCAATTAGCGCATCGGGCCTTTTCCTGGCATTCCCACATTTGATGGCCGAGTCTTGCGCATCTTCTGTAGGTAGGGATTTCCCTTTTTGTGCATTGTGATGCCTTGTGTCCAAACTTATGGCAGGAGAGACACTGTAAGGGCGAATCGCAGCAAAGTGTGACTTTAAAGCATTCGTCGGCGATTGTCTCGTCGGTGACTGGTTCTTTGTCAAACCTTAGCCGCACCCTACTTGAGGGCTTCATCACCTTAACAACGTTCTTGCTCGGGCCTGTAGCGGCCGCGGCAAACTTTTCTCTGCGAACTTCACTCACGCCCTGTTCGCGTAGACAATCAAGCAGATCTTCGTCTGATAACTGTGGGTTTATTCCGGAGATGCGTCCCCAGAAAGCCGACGTGTCGGAAAAAGGACGTATATTTAATCCGCAAACGCAGTTCAGGGTCCTTACGGATGCTATTTGATCCGTTGTAGGCGCACGAATCCCTAGTTTGCCTTGGGCAGTAATCCGAACGTTAGCACCGGGGATAGTTTTCCTTATTTCGGCATACGCCTTGAGGACGCTTAGGCCCTTCAGGGCATCAGGTTTATCTTGGCATTCGAAAAACACCTCTAAACCACTTTGGTTAGTTTTATCGTGTGCTCGTTTGAGCTCGCTGATAGCGGATCTTCCTAGGTTACCCGCTACTTTTCGTTGAGCGGTTAAGATGGCTCGCTCTGCTCTTGTGGGGACAGTCTTCCACTCAGGTTCGTTGTCCTCAGCATCCATTTCATTTTCAGATAGCTCACTTCCTTCCTCTCTCTCGCCTTGGTCGGCCATAAGGACGCCCAACGTTTGCTCTCTTCGGAGGATTCTTTTCGCGTTCACTTGAGCTTGTGCGATTAATCTGGCAGACGGGTGACACTTTGCCGAGCAGCAATGATCAACGTCTCGTTCAGCACGCGAACTCGCTACGAGTGGTGACGGCGAACGTGCACCGTCACGTCGTGTGCATTTTGCTAGTGGCGAACGTGCACATCGGGTGATGTGTTCACCATCGCTCATCGGGCTAGTGGGCCTCGAGCCGCCAGCCGCAAATTGGAACACTTGGCTTTGTTGTTGTCTTTCAGCCACGATTTACTTTTTTCTTTTCAAAACACGGATTTGTGCACCAAAACTCACCTACGTAGGATGAAAATGTGCGCGACGATTTAACCAAAAAACTCAGCAATTTTCACGTCGAATGATTCACTTTTCACCTTAAAAGACTCGAAAACTAACGGAGCTCGAACTGATTGCGACCACTTTCGTCAAGCCGTAGCGGACGATTATTATTATTTTTATTATTATTATTATTAAATAATTGAGTCTGCTTAAGTTTCATTGTCCGTCGAATGTTTTGCCACAGCTAATGGCGCCCATGACTGTTAAAGGCGGCATCTGCAACAATGATTATTATAAAGATCATACTATTAATATTAATAAAGTAGTCGTCGCCATCTGGAAGGTGCAATCGCCACCGAGCAGATGCGCAGGGTACTAACAGCAGAGAAAGGATGGATATATATATATATATATATATCTTTCAATTTTATTTATAAATATGTAAATATATATATATATATATATATATATATATATATATATATATATATATATAATTTGTATACATACACACAAGGTGGAGCTTACGCCCGGCAACTATGACACAAGAGGTCACCGATTCTATCTCAGCTCGACACAGACCTATTTTAATGCAGCAATATCCTTAAAACTAAAAAAGCATATATATATATATATATATATATATATATACTTGATAGAGCTTGTAAACTGCTGTTACAACCGGTCGCACACACATGCGCAATTTGCGTCCCCTTGCCTACCGTGTAACGTAGGGCCATTGAAGAAGAAGCTTAGGAATGGTAGGGGAGCTTGAAGTAAATACCAATGTCGCGTTCTTGCTATTAATGCAACAGCAGCAGCGGCGACAAAAGGGGTAACCGCACAAGAGACATAATAAGTGGAATGCGCACAGCCGGCCCATTTCTGGGACGAAGCATGGAGCTACAGACAAATAAACGCCAAAGATAAAGGCATTCATAGCTAAACATCATGCATGTGCACACATATAAATATATATATATATATATATTTTTTTTTTTTTTTGTAAAATCACTGCAGGAACGTGTAAATTACCTGCTTAGTGTAGACATTGAATTATGAGACATGCAGATTACTTGTCTCTACCAATGATATGGTGAATAAGCTATGGTTTACATGTACGGGGGTGTCGCCGGTTCGATCCCTGTTATTCATTGAAGTTTCTTCCAGTATCGTATATATATATGGTGGACAAAATACAGTTAGTCGCATAAGCGGCACACACAGCCAACGTCAGGATCGTGGAAGTCTCCCCTATGGCAGAGTTTATGGTAGAATCCATATGGTAAATAGCGAACCACAAGATGTCGGCTGAGTTGTAGTGGCCTCTGCCAGTTCTGCGTGACCATTGCTAGCAATTCGAAGTAGCTTCCGAAATAAGCTTGAACTTTCTTTTACCAAGGTTACCGAGCGACTGGCAGCGTTAAAGACTACACGCCGACGCGTGTGCTTTTCAATTTGTTGGCGTTACCCAGTTGTCGAGTGATGACCATTGGCTTTTGTTGTATCCTTAAGCGCAGAAGTGCTCTTGCAGCAAAGAGGATTAACTGAAACTTGGTTCATCCTCCACGTTACAATATCCACCCCAAGACTTGGCAAACCATTTTCGGAATGTCCGCTCGTTGATTGAGCCATCTCCAAAGATTGTGGTGATGCTTAGACAGGCTACAGCAAATTCGGAATCTTTTTGGAACTCGTACAGAACTACGAATTAGCTCTTCGCACACAAGTAAATTATCTCTCCGCCTTGTCAGGAAGCGACTAAGATTTTGATGCAAAGCGGATTCTATCGACCGATGCAGTACCGATGGCCGCTCGATCACAAAAGTTTATGTTGTTTAGAGGAAGCTGCATTCCTCTGAAACGAGTTGAAACCAAAACGGCGCAATGAAGAGAACTTTTGCATCAATCTGGACTATGCATCGGAGTGGTGCGACCAGTGATCATGCACGTATCACGGACACGGGGTCAACTGTCACCCTGCCGTCTGTTCATAATAAACTAGGCGAGGCAGATTTCAGGTACTACAAAGACCTGAAGAAACATCCGGACCGCTTCGAGGAGCTATTCGACATTCACCAAACGAATACTCGTTCAGGTGCAATAGGAAAGGCCAATGCTGTCACTTGATCGAGCAATATGTATCCATGGCGGATCGTGCGCGCCCTCAATGCCTTCTACGCGTAGCCGTGCCATCTACGCATACATGGTCTGGACATATGAAATATATTTTGATAATATATCAAATGATATGAGTGCTCCACCCAAAAATGCGGCATACAGTGCCGATTTAGCAAAAGCTGCCGTTCGACCGACCAATTTTATTACAGGGAGACAGGAACAAAAATTCATAATGTACACCTCTTGGTGTGGGTAGTGTGGGATTCTAAAACCAACTAAAAACCTAGTGATCCCCTAACCCACATGAACGAGATATTTGTGGTATTACTTCAGTGCATGTAGGGACTGACCAATCTTATGCTGAGAGTATTTTCATCGCAAGATGTCTAAAATACCTACGTCCTTGCGAAGCCCTAGTCATGCCAAAATGATCATACTGCGCCCACGTGTGGGTACCTTTCTAACTGACAAAGATATATTTATGCTGCAACGTGTTTAAGACAAGTTTTAAAAAGGAGAGCCTTAGGAAGGTGCAACGTGACGCGTGACAGAGTCGCACTTCCAAGTGTCGCTGAGTACAAGCGTTGCGTTGACTACTGTGTTCATAGAGATATTATACGCAATGGTCTGATTCGTACGTGCTATCACGTAGGATCAAACAGCGTACCGAGTCATGATTCTTTCCAACCGTCTGAGACTTCCAGTATGGCAATCATTAGCCATGCACTTGTTTGGTTTGAACAGCTCGCCTAGCCCGCGATTGATGTGTATATATAGACGTCCAATCCGTCCAGCACTTCATACTCAAAAGCTCAACTGTATCGCCGGCTGTGTGGCTTGTGGCACCATCTTCTTGGAACCAGAATTTACTCGCATCGGCTTCGCCCACATTCATCCAGAAACAATTGAAACGCTTTATTCAAGGTAAAAAGAAAAATATACATTTGCATATATGCATGTATGTCACGTGATCAATACGTAGTTATAATCTGCATGTGGTGAAGGGTGTTGACGGCCCCTAACACTCATGAATATGCCTACACAT
Source organism: Dermanyssus gallinae (assembly GCA_003439945.1). Classification (NCBI taxonomy): domain Eukaryota; kingdom Metazoa; phylum Arthropoda; class Arachnida; order Mesostigmata; family Dermanyssidae; genus Dermanyssus; species Dermanyssus gallinae. The sequence goes on along the minus strand of QVRM01001226.1, from coordinate 71,866 downwards.
CCTCCATCGGTATAGGTCGCTGATGTAGCGCTTGCGTGCGATGAACGCAGGAACCATGTTGCTAGCCTGACGCGTTGTCGTTAGCTTTTCTACGAACATCTTGTTGAATAGACGCGGGTTCTGTCTCAGCTGGAGCAGCATCCTTTGATCAAGCTTCTTAATCATGTCAATTATGTGGGGAATGTCGACATGACACCGGTCAACATGACAGCGAAATGCAACCCCAGGCGAGCTTTGTCCTTAATTAGACCCTGAACCACACCGGTGCTGCATATGTCAGTAGTGGCAGTACGTATGTAGTACATAGTTGGACGCACAGCTCCGAAGAGCGTACAGCAAATGATCGGACGACCTAGTTTGCACGTTGGGAAGCTTTCGTGACAACATCAGTTACATGTTCAGAGTATCTTAATTTGTTGCTCGTGAGAACTCCGAGATCTTTTACAACTTGAAGTTTGCACAACTCCTGACCGCTATATATAATTTTTTTCTTAAAAGTGATCTGAATCGATATTTATCCTCCGTATAGTTTTACTACCGTTATATAACAAAAGAGAGAAATACTTACACTCCCGCCCTTTAACCGCGATTTAATACGCGCGGACCCGAACGGGAGTGCCCACCAGCCCGAATTGACAGGCCGGCAGATCCCCCACCCTCCCCCCTATCGAGGTTCGGAATGGGGGTACCACACTACTCCACCGTACCGATTAGACGCGTTCACCTCGCGATTCCGCGTTACACCCCGGAATATACCTTCCCCCCGAAGGACGTCGGACCACTCCAGGGCAGGGGTTCCCCGCAAAATACGGGGCCAGAAGGTCCTCTCGACCGGTGGTCTGCGTTCGTGTGGCCACTTCTCACTCATTTTGCCTATTAAGCCAAGGCAGCAGGCGTCCCGGACGGTACCACCGAGTGTCACTCGGGGCGTTAACCGTCCAGCCCGGGGGGCTTCTATGCAGCACAAGCCCCCCGTATTGGCAGTAGCCTTAACAGACCTCGAATGGGCCACGACAGGATGACAATATGAATTCGTTGACTCCCAAATCTATCGTATGCCTTGCCCCCCGGTTAGTTCTTAAAACACGGGAGTGTCGGTTTCGGGAGTTTGTACCGTCTGACTAACTTACAAGTGGGCCAGTGAAGGTCCCCGCAGCGCGTGGCAGTCACGCACCAGCGGACCAAGGCCGGTAAGAGAGTCATAGTTACTCCCGCAACTCCTGACCGCTATATATAATTTTTTCTTAAAAGTGATCTGAATCGATATTTATCCTCCGTATAGTTTTACTACCGTTATATATATATATATATATATATATATATATATATATATATATATATATTATATATTATATATATATATATATACGGGACCTCCTAGAATTCGTCCAACAGACTTCGAGATCTAGTACAACTAGGCTAAATAAAAAATATTTTATGTAATAAAACAAAGTGGCGAAATTGTGTTTCCAACTCCAAGCACGCAGGTGTAATTGGTTTGTCAGGAGCAACGCTTGATGTAGCCACTTTTAGCAATTTCGCTCCTTGTTCCGTTGGAGAAAATGATCTTGTCGCCGAGTTGTACTAGACCCCAAGGTTTGTTGGACGAATTCTGGGAGACCATGTATATATATATATATTTATATATATATATATATAGATAGAGAGAGAGAGAAAGAAAAAACAGTGCATGCGTGCATATACACGTATGTATTTATATTTTTCTGAAAATTACAGAGGGAAGAAAAACTTCTTTATCACTTATGCCTGTGTGTATTACTAAGCGGCAAGCCTATTTTGGGCGAACAGCAGTGACATCCTGTAAGACGTTGTGAGGCCAGTAGGGGTAGCGCTGAAAGCAGGCCATGTTGGCTGAATGACTCAATGACAATCGTAACGCATGTAGCGCCCGTATGCTCTCGTCGAACGGCTATGACGGCGTGGCCCGCCCCGTCGCTATGAGCAAGCATAATCAGCTCTGTAATTAAATATTAATTAATCCATTGTTCCCTACGTCGAATACACGCTTGCTTATTGTCACCGATAATAACGACAATAACGATAAAATAGCAACAACACCAACATACTGTGGCAAATCGTTAAAAGAAATAAGGTTCAAAATTGCCCTCTTCTGCCTGAAATTAAGCTGCTTTAGTGGCAGTGAAGGCAGTATAAGTTCCCGCGTGATTCAGCAGGCAGCAGACAAACGACTTCTTACGAGTTGCCGTGCGAATCAACATAAACAGATGAACATCTGTTTATCTTGTAGTTGAAACTTGTTAAAGTTGGTAAGCAGAGCAACTTGAGTGCTTTATTCAATACCTATATATACATATATATATATATATATATATATATATAGAGAGAGAGAGAGAGAGAGAGAGACAGGTTTATATATTCAGATATATGTCTTGTTTAAAATAAAACAAACGCGTAGTAAAAGGTCCCTATTTAAAAAATTCAGATCATTTAAATATAGACTGTTTGATAGCCAAAACGCGTTTCGGCCAAAACATGCCCAATTTCTGTGGTCTAGCCAGTCTTGCTAAACGCTCAAAATGTTAGCTATGATAGCAAAAATGTGTTGTTACTAAAAGATACCACAGTTTATTTTGATTTAACCTGTGCATCCGGTTTATATGCATATGCCTCGAACTGGCTTTATAAAAAACAGAAGCAATTATTGTAAACGGCCTGAAGCGCCAGCCACAGAGACCTCTAAATTTACACCTGGAAGGCGCCCTGTAACACCCACACCCATGATCAAGTATCTGGGTGTGACTAGATAGGGGTCTCATGTGTGTGGAAACACCTCATGTGCTCTATGCAGCAAACAATTAATGACGCTCAACACCGCATGTGCAAATCGCACGGCTTTGCTCAATTAACGTCCGGACGGAGGGAGTACTAATTAGCAGAACAGTTACCTAAGCAAATGGAACCAGCAATGGGAAGCATTACAGCCACTGGACAAAATGAACACCCCCTGATTCAAAACAAACCCCCCCCCCCCCCCCCCCCGCAACTGTTAACGGCCCACAGTGGCTGCGATACCTGCGGACCATGGATCCTTTTTATGACCATGGATCTTTTAAAATATCCACAGAACTTGTGTTCGAGGTGAAAATAGGAATCGCAAAAGTCGGACAGCCTTAATGGCAAAAAGTGGCCGGTTGGTCTCTAGAAGACTGCACTCCAGCTACCTCCACAAGGGCAAGAAGGACAACTAGATTTCCGTGGGTTTGTGAGTCCAGTGTGCATCATGCATTTTACCAGGTAATTTCTATAGAAAATGAAGTATGCATGTCGGCATGTTTCTGATCTTACGATTCTCTGTACGCTTATTCGTGGTACAACCCCTAACTTGGTGGGAGGGTTTTCGAGGCTGGCACGCGCAGATGACTCAATAGGACTTTTTAAACTCTTACTTAGCCTAAATGGAATACAGTGCATGCAACCTCCATGGAGGCAAATTACTTAATCACCCTGTAGATGTCTGTGTAAATGCGACTCGAAAGTGCGACCTATTTTATGTATACATGATTCCATAACTGTTAAGGCAAGACAAGGGGCACTGAACTGCGGTTGGTGAATCTTGCGTTATTGGTGTCGTTTAGTTCAGGTAGCAGGTGCATACTGTGCTTTGTTATTTAACGCTGCTCCAAACAAGTTGGTAAAAAGCAATTATAAAAATTCAACATTTGTTGGTAAAAAGCGATTACAGAAATTCAACAATTGGGTAAAAAAACAGCTTGTAATGTCGAACATAGGCAAAATAAAAAAAAACATAGGCAAAATAAAAAATGTCTACTCCTAACTTGCAGTTTTGGAAGTCTCACACACACACCGGGAGGAGTCCGACCATGGTTGGTTGGAAACAACCTATTTTGGCAGTTGGATGGGTAGCAAATAGCTCAGATTGTAAGTAATGTGTCAACCCGCGCCTTGGTAAATGCAGTCGAGACCAGAACTTCACCGGCACAGCCTTGGTTTCCGCATTCTCCCATGATAATCTAATGTTCAAGATAACGGCCTTGTCTTGCATTCGCGAGGTCGTGAGCTCTGCATGGATTATAAAAGGCTATGGTCAGACAGAAAACGGGGAGGACAGGTGTTACAATTGTAAGGTATGAACGCTTAAGCCAGGTTTATAATGTTCTGCTTGGGTTCTCAATTTATGAACCCTATAATAGAGGATACGTTCCCATTACAGATGGCCAAAGACATCATCTGTCTCAAAAGCATGGTCTCGCGTCGATCGTTTGTAACGTTCTCTATACGCGTTCCAATATATCTTAGAATTTTCGCTGTATCTGTGCTGATGGGGCCGAGTGTCTCCAATGCAATGGGTACAAAGTGGTACCTCCTTGGCAGCTCTAGAGACTTTCCTCATTTTTCACAGTCCCATCCAAGCAACTGCGCTGTGGCGCAAGGCAACCCATCCAGATTCAACTGCGCTGTGGCGTAGATAGGACAAGCCCGCCGTGCAAGAAACGGTTACATCTCATGCAAGGCTTTTTCTATGTGACTATAGCGGAATGGGAACTTCGTCAGCTCACTGCTGCCATGAAAATAGGCTGTCGTTATACTTACGACGACGTCATATGGACTCATATGGCAGTAATATAAGCTATGTAGGTACAAAATGATTCGAAAAAAGAATGTATGCCTTAGCATTGCGCACCCTTTCAGGTGACGCCCTGCCGGCCAGGTGGAAGTTCGAAAGTCAGGACGTATACATATCGTTTATGTATGTGCACCGTACCAATATGCCGTGTGATGATTTCTGCTTTGACTATCGGTCCGCACCTAAATGACATTTTCATTTAGTTACGACCTATAAAGATTACATAAAGACACGCCTGCATAAGAAAACTCTTGGCCCGGTTACCGTGTATCGCCGTGTATCCCTAATACGCCTCCATAACTGCGTTAAATTCAGATGTCTACTAGCGACTTTCAGACCTCATGCTGGTGTGGAGACGGCACACAAGGCCTGTCTAGTAGTCTAACGCACGCAGTCGGAGTAACTGCGAGTTGTTCCGTGAACGGCCAAGCCGCCGACAACCAAGAAGGCCACCACCAACTACATCTACGTCGTAGCGGTTGTATCAAATCTCTACAAGCATTTATTCGTGGAAGCTGCAAGAGAAGGAGTGCTTCACTTCTCGCTCGGTTTTTATTCAGTAGAGGTAGTAGGAGTGTATGTATTGAGCAGCAGCAGCAGCCACGGTGGTTGTGGTGACGATGACGATTATCGTCGCAGCGGTAGCAGTAGTTGTTTATACGTCGAACTATCGATCTTTGGATGGCGGGCTATTTCGTTCACAAGGTTGCTTACAGGCCACCAGCAACAGCAGCAGCAGCAGCAGCAGGAGAATAAACGGTGACGACGCTAGTGGCATTGTAGATTAGTCGTAGCAACCGCATTACCAAAGCAGCAGTAGCAACAACAATAACAGCAACAACAACAACATCGTCATGTTACGCTCGACGAGTTTTAAGCTGCGAGGTCGTCCCCCGCAATGATGATGCGAGCCATCGTTCAGTATCGACATAACTTATTAGCAGGTGATGCAGCGTCTCCGTTCCGCCATCACCGACCGGCGAGCATCGTGTGGCACTTATCGTGCTTATGTTAGGCGGTGTAATATATATATATATATATAAATATATATATATATATATATATATATATAATATATAATATATATATATATATATATAATATATATATATATATATATATATATATATTATATATATATATATATATATATATATATATATATATATATATATATATAAATATATATATATATATATATATAATTATATATATATATATATATATATATAAGGAGGTGTGTGGTACAATTGTTTTGACGTGGCATTACAATAGGTGCTAAGATGGGCTGTGTGGGCGGCAAACAGCATCGCTTCGATATTTTATATAAGGCTCCAATTGGCTGCAACGGTCGGGATTATAATGTGCTCATTTGGCCATTCCTCATTTTCCAAACAATCCGAGTCAATTCTGTGCGGGCTACGGCCTTCAGTCAAACTTTTTGAGACTGCTGAAGAAGTGCAGTTTCATTGTCTTAGTTGAGCACTGAGACAAAGAATTTTCTGTGTCGCCAAGGTGAGGCTCCCAGGCCGGGAAGCACTACAAATATTTGAGAAAGACAAAGGATTTATAAAGGCAAATAAACGCAAATTACTGCGTGGAATTGATTCTGCGTGAGATTGAGATTGCGCGTGAAAATCAAGATATAAGAATTGCAAATAGTTTTATTTCTTGAGATTTATCTTCAATACAACATTTGTTCTGCTTTGAACTGACGTAGAATGAAATTCAACAGATGCAACATTTTTCTCTAAACTCGCAGGTATGGCTGGTTTGTCAACAGGATGACAGGGGCTCTCGCAATCGCAGATTTAGTGAAGATATGTAGGATAAAAATCTGGTAATTTCGCGCTCACTCCAAAAGAATACATTTCCGCCCCTTGTTTTATTGGAACACATTATTTTTTCGCCGAGTTGTACTCGATCACAAAGTGTATATATATATACATATATATATATATATATATATATATATATATATATATATATATATAATTTGAGTGCAAATGCGCTTAGAGGCGCGTAATCTTTAGATAATATACAACGTCCTGGATTGAGTTAATACAGTCTGCTTTTAACAGCGATGCTATACATCTTTGGGACGTAATATATTAGCTGTATAGTAGAATATCGCAGAAGAAATTTTTAGGAAACCATTATATTTAGATTACCCCTTTAAACACCTCTAGTTTTGTTGTAGGATTTGAAGGTATTTAAATAGCGTGATAGTGTCTTATATCTTTCTACCTAGTACATCCAAGAGTGGCATTCCGGCATCCTAGCAATATATAGTTTTGTTTGCAATGCCAAGTAGGTAATTCCAAGTAATAAAATGTTAATTTATAAACGAGGACGAATTAATCGAGTCCCCGTGCTAGTCCATTATCGTCAGAAACACAGTTGTCGGGTCGAGCTGCCAGCAACCAACTTGGCACAAATTGCCGGATTACGTCTGACAGCGGATGGCGCACAATTCATGTGCGTAACAGCAGCAGCAGCAGCAGCAAACAACAAGGAAGTGTGCACGATGCAATTGCTATACATGTTTTGGTGCTGTTTTTTTTTTCCTAGCACCTCTTGCTTTGGATTTCCTATCTCCATCATGATGAACACACACTTACAGCAATCAGTGTGACTTAACCTAGAATACAAATACGAAATACGATGACCTCGTTGCTAGCGTCGCCAATGCTAGCCGCCATTGTGGGCGTAGTGTATAGAGCAACGATCAACGATGCTCTCTTTTAGTAGTACACTACACGCCGCCGGTGTTTGTATGATTGTAGATCATCATGAACAACAGCCCCAGCAGCTGCGATATTCTATGGATGGTCATTATGATTGATGTAGGTAAAATGGATAGAGAGATAACGATGGCCGTCTTTATATTGCCACTCACCCACACACCCATCCTTCATCCATCAATTTGCTTGGGCAGGATGTTGACTATGGTGGTCATTCGGCTCACCGAGCTGTAAACGCGCGCTGCGGGATGACGCGTTTCGTTTCATAGGGTCACCCGTCGTAAGCGCCACCATCGTAATCGAGTCGTTATTGTTGTTTGTAGAGAGTAAGGTCGTCGTCGTTGTCGTTGTTGTTGTTGTTGTTGTTGTTGTCGTCGTCGCCAATTTTGTGTAGTACTCGGGAAAAGCGCTTTCCCACAACCGTTTCACGTTTGCGAATAGACGTGTGTTTGTGTTTCAAGTCTAGCTATTAACAGTCGATTGTGTCCATTAATGACGGACGGGTCGACGACTGTTAGTTGTTGTTGTCTTCTGGTTATCTCTCTCTCTCTCTCTTGGCCGTTCGCGCTTACTTTTATAGCCCTGAATCTTTCTTTCTTACAATTGCCACCTACAGTAAAGTTTATTTCTACCTACATCTTTCTTAGAGCTTCTTCCTTCTGGTATGCGCTCGTTACTCGCCGATGTTGCTGCTGTCGCTACCTCTCTCCGTCACGCGCGCTAACCCTCTCCCCCCCTCTCTCTATCACTCAGTATCTCTCTCTTTGTTGATACTCGATACGATCGATATAACAGATCTGGCGGCCGCGACGGCAGCGAGGCTGCTCGGATCGAGTCATTTATTCGCCGGTTAACTAACTAACTGGCTAGCTATCAGAACAGCCTGCTATGGAACATAGACAAACGACTGTTAGACCGATAGACAGCAGGATGGTAGAAAACGAAGAAGTCCCGGGCGGCCGGGCGAGCGGGCGGCGACGCGAGTCAACATTGCAGCAGCACTAGCAGCGTATACCGCTATCGCTACTGCTGCTGCTGCTGAGAGTGATGATGATGATGATAATTATCACTATCGATTGTATGGCTACCACTATATGATCTTTGTTTCGACGGTGGTGTTGTGGTTGTCATCGGCGTCGTCGCTGTTGTTGTTGTTGTCGTCGTCGTCGTTGTTGTTGTTGTTGTTGTTGTTGTTGTTGTTGGCAGCGGCGGCTCCGTAGGTTGTTGTGGTTGTGGTGGATGTTGATATGGTTGTGGTTATGGACGATGGTGTGAATGTGGGCATTGCCCAGCAGGCACAGCGGCTACTGGGCCAACGAACGACAACACTACTTACTCTACTATCAAGACGATAGTTTGACGATATAGTTTAACGATCAGGCGGCGAGCCAAGGATCAGTCCAATCAAACGATAATTAATCTACTACTACTACTACTACCACTACTCCCTGCTGGTTGCGTCTTGTCATTTGCATTATCCCAACGGCGCCGCGCCCATTGACCTGCCTAGGGAAAATTGAGTTACACTTTTGCAGGCAACACAATGAACATTTACAGTAGTATAGAGAGTACAAGCGGTCCACGGAGAACGTAGCGCTTGTTCGATGATTGCGTCTTTACCGAGCACCAAAAGACGCTACCGGCTGCGACTGTGAAGGCGGCGGCGGTGGCCATCACGAACTCGAAACTCGTGCGTGTCGCCGGCCAAATCTGAGGCAACCAGTTTCCGTTCCTTCCTGCTACAAGTGCCGCTCTGACCATCACTGACTGATCTGTCATTTGTCGCACAACGAGACTCCTGCCTACCGTTCCCTACCTGTAGACGGTTGCAGGCAACACCCATAAGCATTTCGTCTGATGCTTCTCTAACAAGCTTGCATCATTATTCTTTTAAGTTCTCTCTCTCTATCTATATATATATATATATATATATATATATATATAAAGCCGAAATCACTTGTTGGCCTGAAAAGGATAGTTTGTCTTGTATTTTGTTGAAATGCTTTTATTTTTCTCATTTGATTAGTTCTTGCTTCTGTCAACACGCCTTTAAACTTACGAATGTTAGGTCTTTCCGTTTTTTAATGTACTCAAATGAAATAGAACGCAAAATATAATTTTGCGTTCTATTTCATTTTAAATAGGCGTTATTTATATACTCACGTTGTCCTTATCCATAGGCTCATTGGAAATGCCGATCGCTGTAGTGCGAGTCAACATGAACTCCACCGTTGTTGTTCCTGCTGCACAAACGTTCATCGGTACAACTTGCCGGCCAAAATGCCTGGCTATAAGTCAAGCTGATACCGCCCCGAAATCAGGGTGCAGAGTATCAATCAATAGTGATGATCCGTTATATATACCAATGAGACAAATGATAATACGGCAGCATGTCGTCAAACTGCTGCCGAAGCGAGGAGATTTTCACACACTCAGGTCGAAACGCTCAAGCAGAGAAGCATGCATATATGCGTTCATAAAGAAGAAGAAGAAGAAGAAAGCGCACACGTGAGCACACGTCGTCGATGATGATTACGTACAGATCCACTTAAACGTGCAAACGAGCGCGTCGCACAATGGCTATACTATTGACGGCTATGCATCATGATGTTATGATTTTACTCATAACGGGTCATTCATAGTGAGAGTGACACGACCGCCGACCGTCGGCATGGGTCAGTTGCAGAGAGTTACACACTGTCAGCCTATTGTTGCGAGCTGTTCGAACAGTGCGCTGCTAGCATTACCGTTCAACAGGCACAAAAACGACTGGATATTTAGTTGAACTGTGTTTCGATGGCCACGACAACAGCAGCAGCAGAAATAGACTTCGAATAGTCAGCTGGTACGTCCTGTAGGCACATAACGCAAATGCAAATACACTTGATGTTTCCTCCCGAATACGTCTTCGACGTCCGACTGACAACACACATGCACACACACACGTAGAACCAAGCTTGTAGCGCTCAAGTTCGACGTCACGAAAGCACGCTCGTATAGTCAATGCTGACGCTAACGTTTTATAACAAATCCGAGTAGCACACACAGTAAGACTGGAAACAACAACAACAACAACAACAATGACACTAATTTGTTTTGTTTCTCGTGCAACATAGACAGCTGCCAGACGTTGGTCACAATATCACGGTATTGCTTTCTTTGATAATCACTTAGCGGGTTCATCTGTCTTAATCTCTCTTTCCCTCTCGTTGTAGGGCCTGGCTGGCTTCGTGCTGTGTCTGTCTGTGCAGTTTCGGGTGATGTTCGGAGTGGCCGGAGCAGACGTGGAACAGACGCTTATCAGCTGCTGCTGCAGCAGCAGCAACAGCCGGGCCGGGCCGGCAGTCAGTGACTGTCAGAGCGCCTCTCAACTCCTCACCCAGTGGGAGCTGAGCGAAGACGGTTATTTCGCACACCTAGTACGGTTTGCGCTCCATACTCTCCATGCTCTTTGTCAATCTTTTGTCTTGTCTTGCTGGCTGTGTACAAATTGATGACGTTCGGAAGGAAGCTAGTAATGGCGGCAGTCAACCAATCCGTACGTTCACCATGTTAGATCACGAAGACTCGGCCTCCGTAAAGCGACACACGAATGAACAACGAAACTGACTCTGTGATGACCAGTCTACATACAGGAGATCATTACAGCTGCTGCAGCAGCAGCAGCAGTTGCAGCGTCCCTTAAAGACCAGCTGGTTGGTAAACAAGCGCACAGAGGTAACCACGGCAAGCAGCCAGCTCAACAGTAGTAGGGAACTGTCGCTAACAGTAAGTTTCAGGTAGCAGGCCCTCGATCCACGGCCTCCTCCGTCCTCCATCGGTGTTCCCCGTGGCTGTTGTTATCATCACCATCATCGTCATGACGCCCACCGTCATCAGTCCTAACAGCAACGCTGTCATAGGTCGCCAGCCTTTTTGTCTCTTGCCGATGCTTTCCGATCCGTCTCGGCCTCTCCTTCTCCGTTGGATTTCATAGCGGCCACAGCAGGATGAGGTGTCCTAAGCAGACAAGCAAGCAGACAGGTAGGTGGCCAACGAAAGCACGGACGGATATTCCGAGGGAGGGGGGAGGGAGGAAGGAAGGAAGGGAACTAGGTGAAAGAGAGAGCCGGCAATGTAAGGCCCCTTCATCTGTAGCAAGGCCTCTCTTGATCGCCGCTTCGCTAATGGCGGCGGCGGCGGCGGCGACGGCGGTGGTGGTGGTGGTGGTGGTGGCAACAACAGCAACAACAGCAGCAGCAGCAGGCTCATATGTAGCAACAACATCAACAACAACAACAACAACGACAATAGCAGCATTAGTAGGAGAGGAGGGCGCAGACGATGAAGAGAGGCCCATCCTAGGAGAGGGCTCTGAGAAGGGAAACTGGGACGCAGGAATTGCCGCTTCTGATGCTGCTGAGGAAGAGCTCATGTTGCTGATAAGGAGAAGAGCCAGCTGCAATGCCAACCTCGAATAGAGCGGCGACGCATACAGATAGCTGGCTAGCTGTCCACATTGTAGGCCCTCAAAAAACGCCCACTATTGCACGCACATCTTTCTCCCACCGTACTTACATAGCGTGCGACAGCCACACATAGATATACACAATATAACATAGCAGTCTAAGCACACATAGATATATACATACGTACATACTTGGCTTTGAGAATAACCATTTTGCGAAACACAACTTAAGCAAATAAGCAAAGAAACGTAACACGCAAAAAAAAGAGTAAAATAGTAAAGCGGCCGGTTGCAACGATGGAAAGAAACGAAACGCGCTTAAGGCACAGGAGATTGTATGTAGAGTTTTTTTTCTCTCGTTTTTGTTTCGATACTTCGACGGATAGAGATAATTACAGCTTTCTGCTACAACGGCGGAAGTCGTACTGCTTGGTGATGATACTGTGTGTACTATAGAGGTGTATGATTTACGATTCGCTTTATTAGAAAATAGCCATTTCATTTCCCAATTTAAAATAGCAAAAGCAAATGGTCGAGTCGCCACGCTCGTAGCGCGACAAATGTCGACACTTCAGCTGTAGATGTAACCCATATGCTGACCAACAGCAATGCTCTGACTAGTGATTTTTAGGTAGCCTGCTTTGTAAACGGAGAGTTGAGGGCTCCACAGAGTGCGATTGTTTTTGGAGGTCCACCACATCAAGTTAGCAACTTTAATTTATCTAGCAGTGTTGCTACGGAAATAAATTCAAATGCAGAGATAGATAATGTATGGCGAATTAGTAAAGTCAGCAACTGGTTGCTCCGCACGGTTTCACGCTATGCTTAGTTAATGGCTTTCGTGAGCCCCACGGTAGATGTATAAATACGAAATGCCCACCGAAGTAGGGAAAAGAACTGCGAAGTTATCCTCTTTGTAGCAGGTTTAAGCGCTTGTATTGTATATGGCCCTACCGTTTAGTTCCTTCTCCCGTTACTCCTGTAAACGAATAAATGTGTCTTCCTTTTTCTTGACTGGGGCTGTTATTTTTGACTGTCAAATCAGGCCTGGAAAGACCTGAAGCGTACAAACCGGCACTTTGTAACTCGTCATGCGGTGCATGACTTTTGTATACATAAAGTGTGTAAAACGGTCGGTTATGACCCCAATTAACTGAGTATCTGTAACAGATGTGGGGAACCGTGCGAGAGATGTCATCTCTGATCAGCTGATCGAGGATATCTTTACTAAGCAGTTTGCCATAGTGAATATAATAGATGTTTTAATGCTTTTATGTATTTATAACGTATGTAAACCTATCAGAACTGGTTAATAAAAGACATATATAGTACGCGATTGAGCGTGCATGCGCGTATAGCAAAGGACTGTTCAGTTCCCACACCAGCTACTGAGGGCGGGCCAGCAAATACAGCTCCCCCTGAGAAGGTTCCTGACGTGACGCTCGATGAAGCGAGGCAGGTCCACGGCAAGCGCTGGGTAAACCCCAGGGTAAACCCCAGGGACGATATTCTTCCAACCGTGCCGCCACCCCAGTATCGAAGACGGGGGTAGTCACAAAATGCGCGGGCAATCTGTGATATAAGAGAAGGCATGAGAATAATTGAGTTATTCATCGTTGATGCAAGCCAGACAGAAGACGTGTGTTGTTTGAGCGAGAGAATGGAGTACTCGTATACATACGGCATATATATATGGCGTACCGCGGTCGCCGGCCAGTCATGGGGGTGGTGGACACTACAAATGGTGCAGCCGACAGGATCCGAAAGAAAGAAAGGGCAGTGCAGCAATGCCCACAGGTCTGCCACCGCCGGTTCTGCCATCCATGGACCGGCCAACAACACCGTAGACGTAATAGCACTAAGCACTAAGGAGAAGGAGACGGCGAGGCAACTACGTCAGGATGGTGACGAAGCTAACGGTGATGTTCAAGGAACTGGACGGTCGCGCTACGTCTGATGGCCATACAGACGAGAAGAGAGAGTGCGTCACAAATGCAAGATAAATCGCAGGACAGAACGAGTAGGTGAACGAGGTGCGGGAAGCGGAAGGGCCGCCGGAAAGAAGCGGACCAAGGCCGTGGCCAGGGCGAGAGCACGGAGCGGGTGGATGTTAGATGCGCGGATGGAAAAGCCTTTGGGCTGTTTGAGCAAGAGAATGGCGAACTCGTAAAGGTCGCTGGCCGCAACAAATGCCACTTTGAGCATGAATATTGTCATGGCCGTCCGAACGGACAACTATGTCGGTTGCACTTCGAGACGACAAAATCTCCCCGAGATAGCAAAAGGTTTCTACAAACTGCAGTTTCTGGCCGTCAAAATCGCAGTTTATCTGCGCGGTTTTGTTGCCCGCTATGCTGGAACTTTACAGCCTTTGTTTTTGACATGTCTACTATAATGCTATTCTGCGAGAAATATTCACCAAGTGTGCAAAGTCTGCAAGTCATTACTGATTCCGTTGAATGTTACCAGGTCACCTGCATAGAGCAAGATGATGTCTGTTAAGTGCCGCTCTTTCACGATGCGTGGCAGATCTCTGAATAATGTTATACATTTATGTTTGTTTATTGACATTTCTTGTAAGATAATTGCACTCGTTAATTTCAAGCTTTATTAAGCACATCGCTTGTTCGGAGCCCATGTTATAAGATAACAATGTATAATTTATATATGCCATTTTCACCTATTTACAATATATTGCAACATGACTATATGTTTATATCACTTTTAACCAGATACCAGAGCTTTAAGATAATGCTCTTTGAGATCGCTCTTGAATTTGAGCCGAGTTGTCTGCTTGACGGAGGCCGGTACTTTGTTTCAGTAGGAGGCCCTAATGTTTCTGATTGATACCTTTGACTAGTTGGAGTTGGCGTGTGACAGAGTAAACAAGTTTGCTGCGTTACCCCTTATGAATATGGGTGTTGCTGATGTTGCCAAACCATATAATTTTGGATTATACGCTTAATTTCAACTATGAGACAATATGCTATAAGTTTTGGAAACGGCAAAATTATAATATTTTTGTCGTGCGGTTGCGCTGAATCTCGTTTACAGAGGTCCAGAATTGTTCGTAGTGCTCGATTTTGGAGTCGGTAAAGCAATCTGACAAGACGCATCTGTGTTAAGTCATAAACTTCTACAGCGTAAGTCAGGCGAAGTAGGCAAAATACATCGCCATCAGGCACTTTTGGGGAATAATTAGTCGAGCTCTGTATAGAGCTATATTGCTCCTAGATATTTTCTTACGTAATTGTGTGACATGCCCATCAAATGTCAGCTTCTTGTCCAACGTAACGCCTAGAAACTTTGTTTCCTTTAGAAGCGAAAGGGCTATGCCGTCGCACTGGAATCAAAGGGGATTGATCGTAACAGAACCCCGCGGTGAAAGGAATTTTTTTATACCTGTTTTCCTCCACTTCACATAAAGACCGTTATTCCTGAACCATTATGATAACCTCTGAAGGTCCTTGCGGACCATAGCTTCTACCTCAGTTGTGGAATTCCCAACGAATAGGGCGGTGGTATTGTCCGCAAACAATGTCAATTTTGCATGTTTTGTTGCTCTAAATCTGTTGTTAATAAAGGTGTTAAAGAGAGGCGGGCCACCTATACTGCCTGAGCTACTCTAACCGATATATTCCTTACATCCGAGAGTGCACTGCCCACCTGAACGACTTGCCTCCTATTCGACACAGACCATCGCAGCCAAGACAAAAAAATATCATCCGCTCCATATCGAGTTAACTTCTTAAATAGAATAATCACATTAACTGTATAAAATGTCTTTCTAAGTTTTATAAACACGCTGTCGACCGTCTTTTTTAACATTAGGCTTCTGCAAACCTTTTCAACAAAATCGATGATGGGTACAATGATGATCCATGATGGGATGTTAAAAAGTCGTACACAGTCTATGACTATTTTATCATCAATCTTCAGTTTAACACACTTTTTTCCTGGGTACCTTCCAAGATTAACTGGATGGCTTTTCATGGGCTCCGCCTCTCCTCTATCGCAACACATCTTCCCATTAGCTTTCAGTCTGCACTTTTTTGAAAACGAGACAACTTTGTTTCTCAGTCTAGCATACGCTTGACACCTGTGGGCGACTGAATACCAATGAGCTAAGACCGTTTTTTGATATCGGTCGCCAAGGTTCTCCTTTTTCTTTTGGGACTATTTTGAGAAGGCATTCGTATCACTTGGCTGGCAGAGCGCCCTCTGAAAGGCATCTGTTAAACTGAGGCTGCCATATTGGTACAGGGAGATGTCCCCGAAGGTGTTTATTCCTCACAAGATCTGGCCCGAATGCCTTGTTGTTTCGTATACAAGCGAAGGCAACATTGACTTCGTTTAGACTAAACGGACCATCATAGGCCTCAGCTAAAAATCTATAGGGAACTTTGAATTCGTATGAAGTAGGAGTCTTGCAAGGTATCGAATCTGCGTGGCTGAAAGCTGCTTGGAAGTGACCGACAACTTTTTCAGATGGAATTACTTCACATTGGAATTGGACAGCAAAGTTGCAAGGCTGTTGCGTAATGAGGTGGGATTCTTGTTGGGCTTGTAGTACAAAGATGCATTACAGTTGGTCGGCAAATGATCGCTTCGTAGAGTCCTGAAACTTTTGATAATGATGTCGTGTGATTAAGTAAATAGCCGCCGCATCTTGGCCATAGGACGATTGTTAGAGGGCTCTAAATAGAACTCGACAGAGACTGTCTTTGTCCTCGCTAGAATGCTTCCCTGAGATCTGCTGGCGAAGAAAAAGAGGGCACATAACTTAAATTTACCGCTTGACCATGCAGGTCTCAGAGACGCAATTATGTTGCCTGGCAGGATGATTAAAATCGGATAATCTGGTTAGCCCTTAGAAGTGCGCTGAATAGAGTAAGCATTCGTGGTCCAACCCCAGCCTGTCCCAGCTTCTTCAAGACAACATTACGGGGTGCCATTGATTTCAAATAAAAAACACGAACAAAATAAGTTTTTTTCGGTTTATTGAGATCGTGATTTGCTCAAGAACTACTTCACGGGCTTAAACAGATAATTCACCTGAGAAATCATACCAGAATTCCGGGCCTGGTACGGCTGCAGCCACGCGAGGCTCACGTCTAACGCTACCAAGGTGCTTCCCGGCAATGGATAGCAAGAAAGCTGGTTTAATAACATGTAATACAGTCATACATAATTAGGATCCAGAAGGCAGAATGAAATACTTATGACATTGATCCCTTGAGAGAGTTAGACGATGTGAAGCACGCCATCTATCTCTGTGCAGCCCTAAAAAAGTTTCGATAATGCATAAAGCCAGGCTGTCAGCGACGCATGCGCATTATGTATTATCGAAACTTCCCATAATAAAACAAAACATGCAAGCAAATGGCGCATGCACCCTTGTAAGACACCTATAGATAGAATATTATGAAGGATTTTGCTGCAATCATCGTCGCAAAACGAAAATCTAGTACAAACTGCGATGTGCACTTTGCCCACACAATCCTTAAGGAAAAGTATGCGTTTACATAGTATCAATGATGGTTTTTAGTGGGAATATATGCCAACAACATCAGCAAGTCCCACACTACCCGCTTCAGGTGTGCGTTTTTCCCTATATATATATATATATATATATATATATATATATAAAGGGTCTCCCAGCAATATATAGAAAGCGACATGGAGAATTGTAAATCTCGGTTAAGTAAATATTTTTTCCAATAGAACATGGTCTCCGAGAATTCTTGTTTCGGAGTGAAAGTGATACTACTAATTTCTCTGACACTGCCGCTGTTGTCCGACATAGGAGCACCAGACGTGCAATTACGAGATAACCAGTCCTCCTATACAGAAACTAATCGTTGTGTTCTTTGAAGAAAAAATGTGCTAAAAAAACATATAACTGGATATAATGGAGAAATATTTTCTTTAACAAGCCCTTTAGTTCCCTATGTCGTTTTCTAAATATTTTTAGAAGACCCTATATATATATATATATATTGTACTGGTTTCCGTCGGCAGCGTATTGGGTGCGGTGAACTCCGCCTGTGTTTGGTGATTCTGCGTTACCCGTTTCTTGCTTTGCGCCGTGTTGAGTATGGGAGGAGTCCTCAGTCGTGCCTGCCTACATCAGACCTGATGCTGGCCCCCGGTGCATCGAGTACGCCTCTCTTTTCACGTTTTTGATCGTTTATATTGACTGCGGGCTGAACGTTGCATCGGCTGGTCGGCTGGTCGGCTGGACGCATCAGTCGTATTTCGATGCTGTTCTGGATCGGGGCAGCCACTTTGCACAATTGTAGAGCAGTTCCTCTGCGCGCTCCTTCGCTTCTAGTCATCACTAGGTATTATTACTGAGCCACTCCATACAATCGATTAGAGCCACTGGCGGCATATAGTCAACTCTTTTAGTTGCCTGCAAGCAATCATTATCTTTCACGTTAACACTGGCTAACGGGAAGATAGTAGTTAAGAAGAGGGGAAGTTGTGCACTTAAGACTACGGTCGAATCGAAAGACAGAAAAGCGAAGTTAGCTGCGTTGGCTTCTAACGAGGTAACGGCATCGAAAGCGGCTCCAGCTGGTGCAAGTTTAAGGAGTCTGTACCGATAATCGTGTATGAAGTTCCTGAGGATGTGACGTCTCAAGAAATCGACTTTTCTACTAGCTGCAACGTTGAAACTGACTGCACTGACAAGAACGAGGATGCAAAATTATTAAACGATGATTGGAAGGTGGTTGTCTCCAAAACACAACCAAGTGTCTCCAAAAGCTGAAAGAACAAATCGGCGCCGTCCGGTCTAAATCGTTCAATCAGCCAAAGAGTCTGTTTTGTGTTCTTATTGCGCGAAGAAGCAATAAAACAATAATTGGGACGACTGCTTCTACAAGTGAACCGTTAAATAATAGACTACTCTTATTGTGCAGTGAGTTGCACAGACTCTACCCTCTCGCTAAACTGGAGTCGAAAGCTGGCATAATTTACGTCTGGTTTAATAACATTGACGAAGCCAAAGCCGCGATGCAGTTATCGACTCTCCTCGACATCCCGATGGTGGCTAAATGCACAATTTTGCTCATATTTCAGGCAACAGTACCAGTGTCTTTGCTTAGAGTTTTATCTTTTCCGAAGGGCTTCTCCGAGACCATGTTCCATTGGAAAAAAATATCTACAAACTCCTGTTATGCGTGAATAAAAAGAGAACATTTTGTATATTAATGTGTGTCATGTACCCATGTGTCTCTGTAACGATGTAAATATGTGTCTACGTATATATACTAGACTTAGATTATATATATATATATATATATATATATATATATATATAATTTTTTTTCTTTGTCTCAATTTGTTGGTAAATTGTAAGGTTACAAGAATATGTGATTGTTAAGACCGTCGCGAGGATGTCATTAATTATAGAGGGACTTGTAAGGAGCGCTACCAGTCGAGCATATCTTCGAGGCAGCCCCCATTGTGCCCACTATTGCTGCCGCATTGCCGCACTGAATTGCCAGTGATTGCCGTTGATGTAACTAGTCAGGGGCCCTTCGTTTGTCAAACTTCTAGAACAGCAATAATGCCTCGGGCAGGGTCCCCGAGTATACTAACATAACATATATATTTATTTACCATAATATTGGTAGCAATATACATCGGATGTTGTGTGAAATCTACACTGATCCTATACATATCAACCCTATCAAATCTCCTACGCGAAGTAAAAGCTCCCCACGCCTTCTACGCAGATGACGTAGTCATCCTTGCAAAGTCGCGTGAACATCTGCAGTATTTCCTAAACAGAACAGTTAATTGGTGCAAAGAGAACAAGCTAACAATCAACATAGCTAAAACAAAAGTCCTTCGCTTTAGCCGAGGAGGGGCATACGCCACAGCCGACCGCCACATTAAAATTAATGACATTGCATTGGAGATCGTCAGCCACTTTCCTTATCTCGGCGTTACAATGACACCAAGACTCTCTTTTAGCAGACATATCGAGATAATACTAGCCAGGGCAACATCAACTGACATGCTTCTCGGGGAACTTCGAGACACCGACCTGAAGAAGCACTAAGCATATTTAGGCTAAAAATTGTCCCTATTGTTCCTACGATACGGCCTGTCTGCAATAGCACACCTTTTCTCACTATTAGCGATCTGAAAAAGCTAGACCGTTTAAAGGCATTTTATATTAGGCGCGTGTTAGGTCTACCCAAAAACGCATCTGCTACCTTCGCTCTTGAACTACGTCGCGAACGAACTTTTACAGAGGATTTTGCCCAAGTATACAAGTCAACGAAATACTTAAAAAATACTTTCTGGGATGACCCTTAGCCAGGATTTAACGCCCATGGGACTGCTTTGTGCATTGCTTCATAGACGGACCCCCATAAATACAAATGTGCAACGGTGGGGCTCGAACCCAAGCACATACGAGCTCCGGTCACGAGGCGCAGACGAGTGCACCACGCCACCGGGCTCGACAGTCCACCAAATACTCGTTGCGTGGAACTCGTTAGCGAGCCACTTTCTTCTGCCAGTGTCATATAACATCCGCCTATATCCATCAATATATCTTAGTTTATATCAGTATCTTTTAATATTCATCTATCTTCGCCAGCATCCGCTAATAGCCAGCAATGCCCATCAATGTATGTATATTAATATCCGCTAATATAATTTAATATTGCCTATATTCATAAATATTCGCCAATAATTATCAATACACATCAAAGTCCATCATATGCACCAAATCTATCAGTAACTGTTAATATCCATCAATATAATTTAATATCCGCGAACATAATTTTATATCTGCCGGTAACTATCAATATCCACCAATATCATTTAATATCCGCCAATATCCATCAGTATGTATTAATATCCGCCAATATCCATCATTATCTATTTTTTGATGTAGAGGGGGTGTTAAATGCAGTTATCATTATCTAATAACATCTGCCAATATCCATCAATATTGTTCAATATCCGCCAATTTCCATCAGTATCTATTAATATTCAACATTATCCATCAATATCATTTAATATCTACCTAGCTTCATCAATATTTCATTACTATATTAAAATCCATCAATATCCGACAATATGTATTGATATCCATCAATACCTGACAATATTTATCAATATCTATCAACATTCGTCCGATTGTTAATGGATAAAAAATATCTACCATAATAATTTAGAATCCGCCTATATCCATCAATATCTGCCAGTATCTATCAATATCCGCTTATATACATTAATACAGTCCAATATATAATAATATACGCCAATATAATTTACTTAACGGCAGGCCAACAAATAATGATGTTTAGAAATAACATTAATCATCTTACATACTCTCTTTGAGTGAAATAATAAAGTATGATATGATATTAATTTAATTTAATATCCGCCTATATCCATCAGTATCCATCATTATCTATCAATATTTTTTTTTGTGGAGGAGGTATTAAATGCAGTTACGCACTATCGCTACGAGTCTCTATCTCTAGCAGTGTGGGACTCGACCCCAACGGTTGGATGTTACTCCGTTCAGACCCATACCCACTAAACGCATCTCCCCCCTTAAGCTTCACTCTCTGATAGCCCAGATCTTCATAAAAAACAGTACTATGGACTATCAGGAGAAGTGGCGAGCGCCCTTTCAGATCAATCGGCTGGGGTCGCCCAGAGGATCCAGCATTTGTCTAACACCGGCAAGCCCGTTTTCTTCGAGCTGCACTTCTCTATGGATGCTTTCAGGTTGAAGCCGCAGTTGTGCCTGTCTTTCTTTGCACTTTTCATGTTTCTCATGGAGGACTTCTTTTGCCGTCGCGGCTCCCAGTTTCCAGGCCTGCTCACTGGAGACAATGTATTCTGTAAACTTTATTAAGCTGGACCGAGGTGGGTCGCTGACCTCGTAGTGTGGGTCTCCCTCCCTGGCGCAGGGATTCTCCAGGACCCCCGGGGGGATGGCGTCCCACTCCTCCTGCCATGTCTTAATTGTGTCGTTTCTCTCACTGTCTTTTTCCGTTTGGGTAGGGGCACCTAATTCCCATAGTCGCTTCCTTTCGAGTGCCTTAAGATCCCAGGGGATCGACCCTGCCAGCACCAGAGCAGCATTTGTGCTGACTGTGCGGTACCCCTGGATTACCCTCAGGGCTGCTACCCTCTGGGTTCTCCGTAGAATCTGTTTCGCTTTCTTCGTCTTGAGAGTTGCTCTCACCCAAACTGGCAAATCAATATTCGTTAATATCCTCCAAGATTAATCAATATTCGCTAATATACATAAATATCTGCGAATATAACTTAACATCCGCTCACATCCATTAATATGGATTACACATATCATGATCCACCAATTAATATTATAATGGTGGAATATCCGTCAATATTTATAAATACCCATCAAATATCCCATAAATATCCTCTAATATCTATCAATTTTGGACAGAGCGGTGGGCGGTCTTGGGGTAAGCCCTGACATAAGTCCTACCTGTGACCAGCTACAGAGTGTGTAGTGAAGTGGAAAAAATTCTGGCAGAAAATATCCCGTTTGTGGTAATTGCGGTTGACGGTGAAGTGCTCGGGCTCCTGCGCCAAGCAAGAGGACCATCATCACCGCAAGCTAGGCGGGACTACTCTGAGTGTCGAACGGCTTATATAAGACTTTCTTATGGTCATAGAAGGGAACACGCAAGACGGGAGGAACGACGGCTGCTCGAAAAAGCAGTACGACAACCTTCAACTGATATCGTGCGATCTCGTAGAGCGGTGAACCCGCTTAGTGGTGGACAGGTATAGAGCCACCTACTGGTCTCTTATTCAATCGTGACGTTGCGGCCGTATCCTTAATTGTACAGCATCATCTTACACTGAAGTAGCACAGCATGGTTCTGCCTTTTGGGGTGGAGGCTGTATGCTAGGTTTTATGGTCAGTCTCGAAGAAAAAGAGCTCAGGGCCCGATCAGGTCTACTGTATGCATTGGATCCAGTCATTCCCTCTCTTGGCAGAAACTCTTTGTGATTTTTAATTGAAATTATTAAGAGGGGTGGATGCCTGAAGTCTGACATGTCGCTAGGCTTTCTCTTCTGTGCAAGGAGAGGCATGGTGGTGACAAACATTTCTATCGTGATGTGGCGTCAGAACGCACACTGAAGAACAATTTCTGTAAGTACGTTATTCGGCGAATTAAGCACGTAGCTGAAACACAACCCAAAGGTCATCTGTATGCAGTCTTTATTGACTGCGTTAATGTCGTTGACAAAGCCCCTCGCCATCTGCTGGTTGAAGTATTCCAACGAGCAGGAGTGGGAGCAAAATGTGGGAACCCCACAAGTAGATGCGCTAAGTTTCGTCTCGTTTACACTTTTCCTTGCTAACCTTGTCGGTACCGTCCAACAAGAGTACCAAAAAGCCGTGGTGTATGCAGGTAGTATCGATGTCTCTTATCGCGGCTTAGTGCCATCAAGCGCAGTACCTCTGTGATAGAAACGTTCCTTGTTTCAAAGGGACTTCAGATAAACACAAGGAAGACCAAAGCCATGAAATTCAGGCGTGGATGTTGATTGGCTGCCGGTGACGTTTTACGCTGCTGCGTCAACCAATGGAGTTTGTCGACTCTTTCGAGTATTTTAGCTCTCGGGTTCATCACACAGAAAGGACGTCCACAGTGCATATAAACGAAACAGTACGGAAAGCACTTGTCTCTCTTTACGGGGAAGTAGACAATGTTCGAAAGATGTCCGACTGTCTCAGCAGTAAGGCTATCCGTTGCTATGATTGTTCTGGGGCTGATGTATGGTCTGGACAGGAAGTGGAACCACTTTACCTGGCGAATTTTAACCAGCTTGAGAGGTGCTTTTCACTATTTATAGAGCGCTTGCTTGATTATACGAGCAAGAAGCCGCTTTTGTGTCTCATCAGGCTGTCCACCGGCTACTGAAACATTCCGACTACGGCTGAAGATGCCACGTACGGTACCTTACTAATGTTTCACCTCGGAGTAGGGAGCTAATGTCGAACAGACTACACGGAAGGTCTGTGGTTTGGACGTTTTCAAAGCCTTGCACATTTCGTGTGATCCTGCATGTGACAGTCGCAGCCTTTCATGAGAAGTATGAGATGTGCATCTGCTGGTTCGGTCTGCTGTCACGGTGTGCCAAATACCATGCACAGCACTGGATCAAAATGTCCATCAATATCCGTTAATGTCCTTGAATATCCGTCAATTCCGTCAATCCGTCAATAGTATTCGTTCATGTCCACCAATATCCGCTAATCGAATTTGCTAAGAATAAATATTATTCGCCTATATCTATCAGTATGCGCCTACATATATCAATATCCGCCAATATATTTTAATATCTGCCAATATATATATACATATATATATATATATATATATATATATATATATATACAGGTTATGACTGAACGAATTTTATAGCGATACATAAAATTGTAGAGCTCGTTAAAACGAATATTTTTTCCAATGGAACATGTGCTCTGAGAAGTCTTGTTTCGGAGTTACAGTGAAATTACTACAATTTGTGACACTGGTGTTTTTGCCCGACATAGGAGCACAAAATGTGCTGTTGCGAGACAACCAGTCTTCCTAGACAGAAACTAAGCACACCGTCGTGTTCGTGATAAAATTCTGCTCCATCTGATGAATATGCAAGGCCGGTCAGAAGACGCGACATGGTCGCTTAGAAGAAAATTCGCCAAAAATGAAGTTCTTCATTAGCGTTCACGCCAAATACTTTAGAATCATAACCCTACAACCACTCACAGCGCTCAAAGCGGACATATTCAGCCAATGCGCAATTCATGGCGATCATTTTGGTACCAAACATATGTCAATGCGAGCTGTGGTTGCGGAGTAATTACGAGTTTTCGGCGGGATGTCCAGATTAAGTGCATGAAAAATGACGCGCTGCGGCTGTCGCGCGACACGTCGGCGGTAGTGAACGTCGTTACACAGTCATTTTTCATGCACTTAATCTGGACATCCCGCCGAAAACTCGTAATTAGTCCGCAACCACAGCTCGCATTGACATATGTTTGGTACCAAAATGATCGCCATGAATTGCGCATTGGCTGAATATGTCCGCTTTGAGCGCTGTGAGTGGTTGTAGGGTTATGATTCTAAAGTATTTGGCGTGAACGCTAATGAAGAACTTCATTTTTGGCGAATTTTCTTCTAAGCGACCATGTCGCGTCTTCTGATCGGCCTTGCATATTCATCAGATGGAGCAGAATTTTATCACGAACACGACGGTGTGCTTAGTTTCTGTCTAGGAAGACTGGTTGTCTCGCAACAGCACATTTTGTGCTCCTATGTCGGGCAAAAACACCAGTGTCACAAATTGTAGTAATTTCACTGTAACTCCGAAACAAGACTTCTCAGAGCACATGTTCCATTGGAAAAAATATTCGTTTTAACGAGCTCTACAATTTTATGTATCGCTATAAAATTCGTTCAGTCACACCCTGTATATATATATATATATATATATATCGATATTCGGCAATATCCATCGTTACCCGCCAATATCCACCAAATGCATTTAATAATATCTGCTAATGTCATTTATTATCTGCCTATATCAATAAGTGCATATCATGTCCACCAATATAATTTAATATCGCTTATATTCACCAACATTCGGTAATATTTATCAAGATTCGTCAACATCAGTTTATATACGCCAATATCCATCAGTGTGTTTTACAAAAAAGTATGTGAATTTATTCATATAACTTTGCTATGTTAGCACGTTGGAGTTGTTAAAATAAGAGCAAGGTTATACGCGTATATGCCTATATGTTTAATATGTTTATATGTATATATGGATATATGTTTATATGGGTAAACATATAAATAAATTTGACATATAAACGTATTTAACATATAAATGTATAAACATATTTACCATATAAACACATAAACATATATACATATGAACATATTTAGCATATAAACACATACACATATAAATATAAAAATACATAAACACTTATACATATAAACGTATTTAGCATACAAACACATAAACATATAAACAGAAACATAGAACCATTTAAACATATACAAATATAAACGTATTTAACATATAAACTTTTTGATGCTTCTGGCTGGGTTGCGGATAGAGAGGCGGAGAAGTGTGCATTCTAGTCTCTGCTCGTTTAAATGTTATACCTGTATCATGTGATATACCCGGTGAGCACATCGCAGTCGATCTACTCACTCCGCACAACAAATTTTGCCTCTGCTGTTTTTATGTGTCAAATTCCGGTGACAGTAAGTGCCGCAAAGGATCAACAAAAGCTGTGACGCAATCAACGTCTACTGTCAACGGTCTCATGATAATTGTTGGCGACTTGAATCTACTTCGGATCGATTGGGCTACTCTGGAAACCACCTCCACTGATTTAATGGAAGCTGTTTTTGTCAACTGCATTATTGAGAACATTATAAGTCAGTTTATCAATGGCCCCACGCATCATTCTGGCTCCACTCTCGATCTTTTGCTGACCGCTCATCCCGACACTGTTGACAACATCGACATCTGTGACCCAATTATCAGCTATGATCACAAGCTTATCCCGTTCAGTCTCAAAATGGATGTTTCTGAAGCAATTCAAATGCTGTGTGGTTTCAACTTTCAACAAATGAACATCGAGCTAATGGCCAACCACCACGACTTCTTCACGTGGAAGTCATGTACAGTAAATTGTGCGATTAGGTGTCTATTCTCATAATTGCAGCGCTTCCACACGTCATTGCCTGTGTTTCTTATAAGAGCGGGTACATGTCTGCTATATTTTCTACTGGCGGTAATAAGCTCGTTATATTTATTGTCATAAGCATACAATTATGGGGAATAAAACACAGTTTCTACGGGATCTTCGGAAGTCCTGCGGCTGACAGAAGAGACCCTTCCACGGCTGCAGTGTTGCCGCGCTGAATCTCGATCGATATGCGCTGCAACAGGTATTCGCTAGGAAGGTAGTGTTGCAGACGAGCGATGCGGACGGATGTGAGATCGGTCCCGGAAAATATCATCGGATAGTAGTACGGGAGACTCCTTCGTTCGTTTCATTGTGTGGAACAAATAGACTTAGTAATCACTAAGGAGTACATTGTGCACAAAAAAGGAGTCGTTGGTGAGTTGTCTCAAATTCTGTGAGTTTCTTGTTCTCGTGCACGCCACGGGGTAACACAGCACTGCGTGGGTGCCGGTAGGCTTGGCTTACAATTGCTCTGGCCGAGCGCTGTGTGCGAGAGAAGACGAAGCCATCTCGTCTCCGCGCGCAGTCCGACGGACGGTGCGGACGAAGACGAAGCAATCTCCTCTCCGCGCGCAGTCCAACGAACCAGTGCAGACCCGTGAGGCGATTTACCAAGTAGGCATTGCTTTCTAGCACGCCCGAGAAAAAAAATATGCCTGTACGCCGGTCGTCGGGCCATGCGAGGCCGCCGCCAGATCCTCCGCTGCCTACCAGCAAGGAGATAAGGAGCGACCTTAACGTTCCTGTTGAGGAACCGGGCCGTCCTCCCATTGACGTCGATGGTGTAGAATCTCTGAAGGAGATGGATCAGTCGTGCGCCGAGCCTGTCGGCATTAAAAAACGCCCGGCAGATACATCCCCGACGAGCCTTCGCTCCGACAAGAAGCGCATCTCTGACGTCGCTGAACAACACACCGTGACACTCAAGACCTCTGCGACGGAGGCGGCATACGGCCGTGCGTTAGCGGTCCTCAAGGGAGACGTTAAGACAGTGGTAGAGGCCTGCAAGTTAAGGAATACCAGGATGGAGCTAAAAGAGGTATCAGAGTAACTGGACCTGGATTTCCGCAGGGTCGAAACGGCGGTGGATTCCTTTAAGGTTTCTCTGCGGACCTCGCTGGAGGACGCGGAGGAGGAGATCGGGAGCCTCCGGGCCTTGTTGGAGGCGGCACAGAGGGAACGAGATGAACTGCTGGCGCGGCCTCCTCAATCTTCGGACCCTTCAGCAATCTGCCTGCGCTGCGCCCCGGCGAATCCTGAGGCTGCCCGAGTGTATCTGGAATCGCGTATCGCGGCGGCGACGACGGCTGAAGACTTTGCTAAACTAACGGGCCTATTCTGGCCTCTGAGCTCCCTTCGGCAGGTTCCTCCATCTTCCGAGAGGATCACTTCCCTCAGAGAAGTGAGGGGCGTGCTGGTCGTCCCGGGGGCAAAGGCTGACTCGAAGGTACTCGCCGGTCTCGCTAGTCAGTTTCCCTCTCTACCGCGGCTGCTTACACAGCCCCCCGGTACGGCGGCGGTGTTGCATTCCACAGACACCTGGGAGACCCTCGCTGGGTCTCCAGGCAACGGAGGCGAAGATCGCCACCTTGTGGTAGGCATTTTACATCCCAACAAGCCCTGCGATGAGGCTGTTATCACTCTGTTCCGCTCCGTTATTGATCGCATGACCCAGCTCTCAACCTCAGCGAGCACGGAACCCCCTCTCCTATACGTCGCCCACCAGTGGCGATCAGAGACGACGCAGCGGATTCTGGCGGCTCTCGTGGCCCAGTCACCACGAGATGGCCTTATAGAGCTTTGCCGGGCAGACACGCTGCAAGCAGGGCGGTCGCCAGTGAGCGCGAGTAAAGCCCCGCCACCGGCCCCAGTCTTGGCGGGACAAATGTCTCTCAGGGTCAGGGTCGGAGAGGGCGGGACCTGGGCCGACACAGTGAAGAGCCTACGAGCTCATCTGGCCGACAACACACAAGTGGAGTCGGCTGTTAGCGGCCTCAGGAATAATGACGGTGACGTTATTATCCGACTACGGGGCATCACCCAGGATCTCGGGGCTCAGTTGGCAGAAGTCATCAGCAAGGCAACTGGCCACCAGACTGACAGCCGAATCAGTGACGGCTTGCGAGAAGTGGCCTTATGGGGCATTAATCCTCTGGCCAGTGCTAGAAGGATAGAGGCAGACATCCGTCAGCTACTGGCGGCCACTGAGTCGGTTCCTATAGTGGCTAGTGACCCACGCCAGGGCCGCACTACGACCCGCTGGTACACGTTGCTGAAGGTGACGGCCCCTACAGCTCGGTGGCTTCAGGCCCAGCGACCTATCCTGATCGCGGGCAGCAGGTGCAGGCCCGAGGTCTAGGAGAGGTTGCCCACGTGCTTCAACTGCCAGAGACCCGGCCACAAGGCTGCTACCTGCACGGCATTTAAAGCGGCCGCCCGCCTCTGTCGTCGATGCGGATCGCCAGACCATGCGGTGGCTGCGTGTAAGGCCGAGACGACACACTGTATTGCGTGCGAGGTCTCGGGTCACAGAGCCGACAGTATGGCCTGCCCGTCATACAGCCCACAGCTACAAGAATCACGTAAGCGGAGGGAGCCTATTCCACATGGAGAGCCAAAAACAGGTGGCGCCCTACCAGAAGCATTCAGACCCGCTGAACAGGCGTTGGATCGAGGGCGACGACAATTTTGCCGTAGGACCCTCGCGCCGACGGAAGACTGGCAAACGGCGGGCAACGCCTCTCAGGTTGAAACCCCCCAGGAAGAGTAATGGTCAGGTTTCTCCAGGTAAACCTCAATCGGTGCCGGGCGGCCCACGACCTACTGAACGCATACACCAGACAACACCAGGTAGGCCTTTGCCTCTTATCAGAACCAAATGTGTACATCTCTCGTTCAACACCTAACATGTACACTGATGCACAAAGCAATGTGACCATCTGGTGGACACGTCAAGACGCGACGCTCTCCCTCACCGATTGGGGCCATGCTGAAGGCTTCGTGTGGGCGTACCTTCCACACAATAATATCGTTGTATATTCGTGTTATTTTTTGCCTAATAAAACTCTGCATGACTTGGAGGGCTACCTAGATAGGCTATCGGTGTCAATAACATCTCACCGATACCCACAACACTCACTGCTTGTCACGGGGGACTTCAATGCGGTGCACACAGCCTGGGGGGGTCACCGTGCCACCGACAAAGGCGCGACTCTTCTTGACTGGATGTCCGAGCACAAGATGACCCTGGCCAACCATGGCGACGTTCCTACGTTCGCGCGCCGTGGTCAAACATCGTTCTTAGACCTCACCTTTGCGGACCCGACCGCCCTACGACGGATACAAAACTGAAAGGTTCAGGAGAATGAGGAAACCCTGAGCGACCACGGCTATC
Source organism: Dermanyssus gallinae (assembly GCA_003439945.1). Taxonomy (NCBI): domain Eukaryota; kingdom Metazoa; phylum Arthropoda; class Arachnida; order Mesostigmata; family Dermanyssidae; genus Dermanyssus; species Dermanyssus gallinae. Next base: position 41,854 of record QVRM01001226.1, on the reverse strand, counting down.
TAACGTTTGAATTGCTCTCATCGATCACGCGTTGTCCCGATACGCGGAGGCGCACGTGGCAGATGAGATACATCAACAAAAATGCTCTCCAGACCTTCTTTAGAAACCGGTTCAATCGCTTGGCGGACACTCCATTAGACGCGGATACCCTGGCTAAAATCCTGGCGGCCGCCTGCCGGGGGGCCGGGGGCCCAGCCAGACGTGGCGGCACGAGAGCCCGGCCTGCTAAACCTTGGTGGAGCTCGGTTATTCAGACAGCCCGTGTAGACTGTATACGCGCGAACCGCACACTGACACGTGCACGCTCTTGGCTGGCGAAACGAAGACGACAGGGGCACAATGTCGACCCTCTGGCAGATGCCACTGCCAAGGTTGAGCGCCTAGGGGACCTTTATCGTACGCATCGACTCTACTTACAAAAACTCATTCAGCAGGCAAAAGTCGAATCTTGGAAGGCCTTGGTGGATTCGGTTGAGGTGGACGTGTGGGGTCTTCCCTATCGGATCGTTATGGGCAAACTCCGCGCACCACCTCCACCTCTCCCGGCAGAAGAAATTCGCCGGGTAGTTTTCAAGCTCTTTCCGCAACAACCGTTCATACCAGCATTCCCGTTGACCCTGAACAGATCCCGGAAGTAACAACAGAGGATATAATAGAAGCGGCGGAGCGGCTAGCACCGGGTAAAGCCCCGGGCCCGGACGGGGTCCCACCGGACGTGGTGCGACTGCTGGCACGATCCTGTCCCAAGCCTCTTGCAAAGCTAGTGTCACGCTTGCTCGTAGAGGGTCGCTTTCCCACCCAGTGGAAACGTGCCTATTTAGTACTGATACCGAAGCCGAACGCCTCACCCGGCTCGTCAGCGCATCGCCCCATATGCTTACTCGACGCTGTAAGCAAACTAGTCGAAAACGTGCTCGTTCGGCGTTTGAACGACGAACTGGAGGCGAGAGATGCCCTGTCAAATAACCAATACGGATTTTGCAGGGGTCGATCCACCCTTGACGCCGTGAAGCGAGTCATAGAGGCGGCTCGCGCCCAGCAGCAGCGGCCACTCTGGTCACGCAACTACGTGCTATTGATATTGCTGGACGTCCGCAATGCGTTCAACACCGCCAACTGGTCGACAATAATGAGTGCGCTCGAGCAGAAGAGGATCTCGCGGCGCATACTATCATCGTACCTGGAGGAGCGGACACTCCTCACGCAAGGCGAAACCCATCCAATTACGGCGGGGGTGCCGCAAGGCTCAGTACTCGGCCCAGTTCTATGGAACGTGGCATACGATGGTGTCTTGCGGCTCGACGACCTGCCGGATGGGGTGGAGACAATCGCCTACGCGGATGATCTTGCACTGGTAGTCACCGCTCGCACATGGTCTATCCTGGAGGCCAGGGCAAACACGGCTCTTGACCGGATAAACAGGTGGATGACTGAACATCACCTGGAGTTAGCACCACAGAAAACCGAGGCCCTTTTTCTAACAGGACGCAGGCGGATAGGGCCTATGTCTTTGGAGCTCAACGGGCACGCTCTCACGCCGTCCCGCCACGCCAGGTACCTATGGGTGACCTTGGACACAGGTCTAACTGGCCTGCCACACATTAGGCAGGTTACGCAAAAGGTGGCAAGAGTATCGGCCAACCTGGCCCGAATACTACCCCGGGAGGGAGGCGCGTCCGATCCCAAACGGCGGTCCTGAGTTGCAGCAAACTCTCCGGCCCAGTTCCTTAATACATTTTATAGACTCCGGTCCGATCTGTCCAAAGGTCTCTATGGCGATCGGCTGAACTACAAATTGCGACGCTAGTTACTGGTATTTTGTCACTTTTCGGTTCTCTGCGAGCCGGGCGCCTGCACCCACTTCACAGCTCGTATTTTGAACGTGGCTTTTGGCCAGCGTACATGGCTTGTACATCCCACACGAGAAAACGACCACAAGCCCAGGGGGTGAGAGTTTTCCGTCTAGCCTCAGCTGGCTATTCCGACTAAGACCGACAGGCTCCTTCACTGCCGGAATGTGGGCCGAGTGAAGAGCGCGAAAGATAACGTCGTTGATGGCGAAGTCTTCAAGATGGCGGCGACTGTGCGGATGCACTGTTTGTGCGCTCTTCTAGTATACAACGTTCTGGCCCAAAATGCGACACTTAGGCGGCAACGTGTGTGTGCAAATGAGTATTCTGGGCCCCGCGTACCGATGGGCCAACCACTATCTATGTGGCCTCCTCGACGACGACTTACAAAGTCACACTCTTTAAGAGCATCTGCATTGGCTGTCCTCTACTACTTAGTGGCGACGTTGAAGTAAACCCTGGCCCTCCCTGCGGAACTTGCGGTGGTCAGTTTCTGCAAGTGAAAGATCGTACAGTGTGCGAAGGATGCAGCAGGCCCGTGCACACTAACTGCTCATTTCAAATACCGGACAAGCACAATACTAACTGCAAATCCTGTTTTTGGAGGGAAGTCTTGCTGATAGTTTCTCAGAACACAATCGCTCCCGGCAAGACATCCTGCAGCTGCACAGCAGAACTACAAGCGCTGAAGAAACAAATCGACGATCTTTCTAAGAAGATCTCAGGTAGCAACAGCCTTGTACCAAAATCAGCTGATCTTCGATCACGCCAATAGGCAGCCACCAAGCCACAGCATAGACAACAGCAAAATATGCTAACGTCATTAGGTCGAGGAACATTCACACCGCGACGGGTTCATTTCCGCACTAACAGCGATCTCCAGCACAACATCACGGACACACCCAACGAAGGACAGAGGCGACGCCAACATCCATGGCACACAGTTGGGAAAGGAAAGGGACGTGTAGTGCAGGTGACGACGGGCACTAACAAGATGACACAGTTGAAAGCGGTAGAGGCGCATAACGTGCCTGAACGTCCACGAACAAAAGCGCCCTTCGTAAGCCGCTTACAATTGTCACATTCGGCAGACGTGCTCCAAGAATACGTCTCTCGAATCATCGGAACCGAAACAGAAGTGAAGGTAACTAAACTTGTTGGCGTGAACCAAGCATATTACAATAGCTTTCATGTACAAGTAGACGCCAACATATTCAATGCTCTGCTAGACCCATCAGTATGGCCAGAAGGCATCCAGTTTCGCCCATACCGAGGCCAACTGAAAACGTATAGAATATTCGGTAACGCTAATGGCGGAGAAGTATGCGCCGGTGCTAAACGCAATAAACCAGACGATGAGGATGATGGAATGGAGATAAACAAATGACAAAATATTGTGCCGAAGACTACAGCGTACACACAACCAAATGTGTACCAATCAAAATGTATGTTATGGAACGTAGAATCATTGAATTCTCTATGTAGAACAGCAGCGGAGGATGAGTTCAGTGAGTATGATATACTCTTCCTAACCGAAACGTTTGTGACAGACTGCAATGACACACCACTCCTCAGTCACAAATTATTTCATGGACAAGCGGTAAAAGCAGAGGGGCAGGGACGATCAAAGTGGGGCGTCTGTATCGGGGTACGCACGGCAGAACATGCGAAGCTCGTTTACAGCTCAGCTAGAAGCATAGTCGTAGAGCTAGTACACTTGTACTTAATCTGTATTTATTGTCCACCAGAGAAGAACCCGTATCAAGTGATACAAGATATTGGTAACTGCCAAGCGCTTTGTACCAACATAACTAAACATATTATAATTGGCGGTGATTTTAATTGTGATTTGACCAAGAAAGGAGCAAGACAAATGGCTTTTAAAATAGGTATCAATGAACTTGGGCTAATTATTGAGAATAATTGCAAGCACCCAACATATTATAATTGGAACGGACGTAGCTGTATCGACTTAGTTTTATCATCCGTCTCTCAGGCAGCACGCGCAACTAGCAAACTAACGGTAATCCCGTCAGCCCACCGTAGGCATTGTAAAGTAGATTTTAGACTTCAGCGTAATCAAATTTTAAAGGTAACTCAACCCGTAGACACACGGCTCGGCCGCTTACTTAACACTTACTTACTAGAGCAAGCAATAGAACTAGCCAATTTTTGTGAAGATATAAACTATACAGAAAGAACAATTCGGTGGGCAATCCATACAGCCGCAAAGAGCAAAAATCACACGTCGGTTCAAAAACACAAACCGTGGTTTGATAGGGAATGTCGTCAAATGAAACAAGCTATTTTCTGCCAAAGAAACAAAACTCTTGCAAGGCTTCGTTAACTTTCTGAAATGAAAAGAACATTTAAAACTATGAAGAGAGTCAAAAAGCAACATTTTAAAAGTGAACAACGCATGAGACTCGGTTAAGGAAAGTGTGAAAAAGCCCTGGCTGCTGCTTCCTAAAAGGCCGGTTCCTCCGCACCCACTAATCAACGACGAAGATTGGGCTATCCATTTTACAAGACTTCTCCTCAAAGACATGGTATTGCCACATCGGAGTTGGTACATTAAGCGAGGCGCTGAGAGACTGTCTCTCAATTGTTCTTTGAGGACTTCTTGGAAGGCCGGACACCGCAGAACTGTGTGCTCGACATCGTCCGTCTCACCCGGTCTGCATAACGCGCAGATGTCGAGACTCGCCTTGTGAATTCTTACCATGTACGTTTGGAACTGGCCGTGCCCGGTCAGCACCTGTGTCGTACCATAAGACAACTCACCGTGGTTGCAGTCGTACCACGACTTCAGGTTAGGGATGAGGTCTCTGGCCAGCTCCCCGCATGCGGCATCCGAGGGTCTCCCGGCTGCACTGCGACTCATGCGCCCGGGCGATTGTCCCCGATCTAGCCGTTGTTAAGTCTAGATCGCCATCCTTCCATCTATCGGCCCGTTCACTTGCCAGCAGATCCCATGGCAGCATCTTAGACCGGACCAGGAGGGCCGCGGTCGACACCGTACGGTAAGCCCGGCAGACACAAATGGCTTCCGGCCGCTGTGACGATCGAAGCGCTCTCCTGTTTCATTGTGTCCTCAGCGCCATGTCTGCCCACACTGGAGCCGCGTATAGCGCTACCGACTCTGCTACACTAGCAAGCAGGCGTCGCCTGCCTTCTGTGCAGCCGCCGACTCTGGGCATTAACCGCGCCAGGCCGGGCGCGACCTTGTGGGCTTTACCAGCCACATGCTGGATATGCGCCGATTCATTAAGACTTTTGTCGATCACCACTCCAAGATACTTTGCTGTCCGAGCAAGCTTGACAGGATGACCGTTCAGACGCAGGCGGTGTTCCCGGTTTTCTTCTTGCCTGTAAGGTACAGTGCTTCTGACTTGTGCGGGGCCAGTCTTAGAGAATGGTCTTCCATCCACTCTGCCACCTGCTCCAAGGCTTCATTAGCGGCATACTCCAGGGCCCCAGTTTCCCGTGCCGTGATAACCAGCGCCAAGTCATTGGCATAGGCCACCATCTCAACACCCGCCGGTAAGTCCGGTAGCTCGAGGACCCGTCATAGACTAGGTTCCACAGAATTGGCCCCAAGACCGACCCCTGAGGTACCCCCGCAGAGATCTTATTCTCCGGGCCGCTGGCTGACAGTCTTTATTCCGATAGGTAGGACGGAATTATCCGACGAATGTATGGCGAGATGTCCTTGCGCCTCATCGCGTCCATGGCCACCCCCCAGCTCATTGAGTTGAAGGCAGGCTTGACATCCAGGAGGACGAGCACAACAAAGTCCCTTGTTTTCGGGGTCTTCGTTAACTGTTCGGTCGCCGGTTCCAAAACCCGCGTAAGGGCGCCAAGCGTGGACTTCTCATTACGGAAACGGTACTGGGCGTCTGACAGGGCTCCTTTGAGCTTAATCTCAGCGTTGAGCCTCTCAACGATAGCATTTTCTATGATCTTGCCCATTGTGTCAAAAAGACATATGGGCCGGTAATAAAAACTACTTGTTAAAGCATTGCCCTCTCTCGTTGGTTTGGAGATTAGGACCAGGTTGGCGTTTTTCTATAGCCGCGGAAATCGCCCGTCTTTTAGAAGGCGCATCACCAGTGCTTGAAACAGCTCTGGCCATCGCTGCACAGCAGCTTCGCCGTTCCAGGAGGTACTCCATCCGGGCCAGGTGCTTTACCGGGTGTCAATCGTTGCCGTGCTCGCTCGACTTCCTCCAACGTCACCTTCGAATATCTTCTTCAGCAACCAGAGGCTCCTGCCCGTTGCCTCTCCACGGGCGAACCGGGAACAAGCTATAAACCTGATCCTTTAGAACATCCGGCGGGAGTCTCGGAGAAAGAGCCCGGACCCTGGCCATAACGATTTGGTACGCTAACTCCCACACGTCTCTCTCTACGTCCTCTGTCAGCTGTTTCCACGCCTGTGCCTTAATTTTCCAGATGAGACCTTGAAGGTCCTTGTGGGCAGCTCTGTAACTTTTCAAGAGTATAGCCGATTGCTCTTCAACCTCTAGCCCCGTGTCCCCTCGGTTCAACCTTCCGTTGGGGCTCGTACCTCGAAGCAGATGTAGCGGTGGTCGCTGCGGTTATGAACTGTATCGGCCCTCCACCCAGTTATCGCCGTGAACGCCCGTTCGTTGGCAAGCCTGAGATCTACGTGGGATTCCCTCCCTGCCCGTGAGAACTTCGGAACGCCCCCGTCGTTAACAGCCATAAGTCCCTGCTCTGCCATCCATTCCAGTAAGATCTGTCCTCTTTCCGAAGTGTTACGAATACCCATGCAGTACTGGCCGAGTTGAAGTCCCCGGTAATAATCAATGGTTTTCCCTCGTGCGTGCCTAAGCTACGGCCTAGTTGACCCAGGAAGACCCGAAACTCCAGTGTCCCCCTATTAGGTGAAAAATAGCACGAGTAGAGAACCCCCACCTCGTCTAATTTCACCCACGCGAAGCCACTTCCGCCACTCTCCTGAGCCCGTACTGCCCATTTGGCGTTGTCCTCCCGTCCACCAGGTTGCCGCATCGATGCGTTCATCGGTATTTATAGCGCTCTTCTTTTTTATTCGCTTCTTGTTCAGTTCTGAAAGGAGGCTTAAGGGACGTCTTCTCAAGCAGGTCGCAGCTCTGCACCGGTTGTGGTTCACCTGAAGTATTCTAATCATTAGAAGTACCATTGAGTTCCTCTCCCTTGGCTGCGGCACCAGCGACAGCGGCGCTTATGGCTGCACGCCCTCTCCTGCTGTAACCCTCGCGGTCCGTAGTCAATTGTTTAGCTTCTTTACTCTGTCGCTTCTTTACGGCCGCTTTCTGGCGAGCCCTAGCCTCCTGCTCGGATGCTGCTCTCCGCTTCCTTTCAACCTCGAACTTCTCGAGGTTACTCTTGCGAGCAGCCTCTTTCAACTCCTCAAGTTTTTTTTGCCAGCACTGCGCAGTTGCTTGACGAAACCGGGTGACCGTCGACTTTGCAGATATAGCAATGCCCGGTTTCGCTAGTGCACGCACTAAGGAGGTGCCCAACGTCGCCGCACCGGCAAAAGCGTCGGCCTTGCCCTTTCTCCTCCTGGCAGTCGTTAGCCATGTGGCCTTGCTTCTGGCAGTTAAAACATGTTGGTACGCTAAACCAATTTAGCTCAGTACGTGGTGTTATCGATCTACAGGTGCTTCTTTTTCGACTAGTCTTTTTGCCACCGCAGTCGAGAGAACGACAAGGCACTGACATCGCCCTGTCCTGCCGGACCGCGGGTCTTCCGTGCGCATGCGCGTATCTGCCGGCATGCTCAGCTTTCGCCTGATCGTTTTTTTTATGTCCGCAAACGGTTTTCTTTCTGCTGCAGTTTTACCCTAAATCTTCCTTACCCGGACAATGGTATGGGTTGCCCACGTCTGGTCTGAGATATTTGCCCCTTTCGGTGAGCTTTGATCCGCGGGCGGTGTTCTAGCAATAAGTTCGACATCACAGTCGGGTACCCGACAGCACGTCTCAAGAATCTGAGGAATCGTGAAGTCTGCCAGCTCCTCGGTCACAGCCACAGCTGGTGCCTCCTTCCGCCTATCTACATTAAGGGTATGTCGGAGTCTACCGAAATACCTAATTAAGTTGGCCGAGGTCGCCCCTAAGGGGACCACCCCGGCCACTAGCGTTCGTGACGTCTCCGGGTGATTTTGGTGTATTCCCCCCGTCTCCTCTTCTTCGTCTATCTTGCCGTCGCCGACGACCTTAAAGTCGCTTTTGCCGCCACCTTTCCTGGTTCAAGGTCGGCCAGCGCTACCGCACCGGAAAACTGAGGAAGCACATGTTCGATGAGTCCTCTGTCTTTCTCCGATCCTTTCATCAGAATGAGTCCTCGCGATTCTCGAGGGCTCCCAATCCCCCTATGGGTTAGCTTCACCCTTTCGAAGTATCTCTCTGGCCATCTCTTTAACACTATGCATGCCGTCTCCTCTACGTCGTTGTTTTGGGTTGCCGCCTACAAGGCCGTGTCGATCGTTGCAGCCGTGTCGGCTTCTCTCGCCTCCATCTGTTGCCTATCGAGCTTCTGATTACAGTGAGTTTTCGTGCAGCTCGAGCACCCTGTTCACCCCAGCAAGCTTTCGGACTTCTTCTTCGAGCTCGACCTTAGCCTTTCGTAGAGGGCTAAGGTCTCTACGAAAGGCTTCGTAGAGACCTTAGCCCTTCAAATTGCTGCCTGAAGCCTGCATGAAAGTCCGCCTGAGTTCTGCTAGCTCGATCTCGAGTAACTCTACCCGCTTTTTTCGGCTTCCAGCTTTCCCATCCACTCACGGTTTCTTTGTTTTGAAAGACGCTTGTATTTTAGGGCAACTTATCTACCTCCCGAACGGCGTCTTTGATAAACATCTGGGTCTGCGGTTATCGCACGATTAGTTGACTCAACACCTAAGACCAGATGCGCATCTGCTCGGCCGCTCCGTCTGCGTCTCTAGGCTCAATTCTTACTATTGGCCAAGCCCTTACAGGCAACTCAGACACGGTTTTGACCCTGCTCTTTGTCTTTGATTATCCAGCCATGATCCGCTATCATCTTAGCCCCCATCGTTCTCGTTACCCTCATCACCACTTGCGTCTGCAGGTGTTGCAAGCAATGAAGAAAGACTCTTCATTGCTTCGGGGTTTGTTTCGACGTATTTTCCGTGTTATTTCCGCTCTTCCCTTTTTCCTCCTCGTGTTCTTTTTTGTTGTCCGTTGCCTGTTTTTCCGCGCAGTTTTGGTCTCCCTTCATCACTACCTGCGTATTCCTCCCCGCCGTCATCCTTTGAGCTGGGGGTGTGTATGAACACTTCCCTCAGAGCTCTCCTCGGTTGGCTCTCTTCCATTCTTCCCTCGCTCGTCTCTGTCTTTCCCGTTCTTTCGCCTCCATTCCCTTGTGTTGGCGTCCTTTGCGTCATCCCCGAGGGGGCGATATCGCCGGCATTTTTCGCCTATTGTCCCTACCCTGGGAACCCACCGTGTTTGAGCTTGACACAATGTCAAGGTCGCGCTAATGCGGCTTCACCGTCCTTATCTCCTGTCTAAGAAACATCTACAATGTGCGCTGTAAATGGTGTGTTATCAAGTGCCAAGTCTTCAATGAGTGTTCTCTCTCCGCACATCTCTCAGGCAAAGGTTGCCGATGCGCATTTTGGAAGCCGTAATATACGCTTCACAGAGCAGGCCTTCAGTTTGTCCAGACCTTTTTAAATGGCTTAGGGTCAGGTATGGTGCAATTGTAGAAAGTCAGTGTGTTGCTACAGGGAGTTCTCTGATTTTAAAGCAACTTATAGCTGTTTGTACGTCCACTTCATGCATTTTGTCTAGCAAAAACATTTTGCTTGCATCTCCTCGATATGTCTGCTAAAAGAGAGTATAAGGGTTAGTGTGACGCCTAAATATGAGAAATGGCTAACTCATTTAAGTGGTTTTCCTTAAACTGATAGACCATGATTCCTGGCCTTGGCGTATGACCCTTTTCTGCTAAAACGTAAGACCTTTGACTTTTCGGCGTTGATTTTGAGCTTGTTTTCTTCGCACCATTTCGCAGTTTCGTTGAGGTAAAATTGCAGATGGTTACGAGATTTTGCTAAAATGACTAGGTCGTTGGCATAAAATGCAAAATGTGCGTTAAGCTTACGCAGTAAGTCTGCGAGTCCAGTTATATACAAGATAAAAAGAAATGGACTAGCTGAGTCTCCTTAGGCTAACCCGATGGGTTGTGTTACGGAGTTTGTACATAGTGGTCGCCGTTTTTGACCCAAATAATATTGTGCGCTAATATATTATGAACGAGGTGGAAAAGAGGGACTGTATTAAAACTTGTGCGAAGCTTGTCTAATAAACGGTTCCTTAGCAGGCAATCGAAAGCAGTTTGAAAATCAATAAACGCAGCATATGTCATTTCCTTGTTAGAAAGGCGGTTTGATACATAGTTTAAAACAAATTCAACTGCCTTTGAAGTCGATCGCCTCTTTAAAAAACCGCATTGTTCTGCCGGGATTTTGTCTTCTACGCAAGAGTACAATCGACCAACGATGAGCGACATTAATAACTTGTAAAGGACACCTGTAAGTGCGATGCCTCTATAATTCTTTGGGTCCGTTGCATCCCCCTTTCGCTTAAATATAGGCTGTAGATAGCTTTTCCGCCACTCATCAGGGATTTTTCCTTGCCAAACACATTCATTGTAAAGTTTTGTCACAATAGGGCACAAAGCGTCAATGTTAGACTTCAGATGTTCATTAAGAATACCATCAGGTCCTGCTGATTTTCCGTTTTGGTTTGACAGAACTGCGGTTTTGATTTCGTCTTCAGTAAAATCAACAATTTATTTTAAATGGTCTCAGGTGACCAGGCAATGTAACGTACCTCGTTAAAAGATTTGTAAAGTGGGCTACCCACCCTTCGTCATTTATCATTGGGTTTGAAGGCACTGGTCTCTGTGGAAGAAGTAACCATGGTTTCTGCACGCTTGCCGAAATTAGCCTAATGTACTATTGTTCCTCGTAGTGCTGTCTTTTTTGTTCCTTCATATCTCTAAACATTTGTTTTAATTCAGCCAGCTGTAGGAGTTCACTTGACGTTGTTGGTTTATACAGACAGATCACTGGGTTTATTTGTTTGGCCACGGCTTGTGTCTCTGCAGTCTCACGTTCTTTGGCTTCGCGGCCATGTGAATAGACCACTTAATCGTTTTTTCAATATAGTTTATGTCGTCTGTGCCGTAGGCTAATTGTTGTGCTTATTCCAGCAAATGAGAGGGTTGAAAGAATAAAGGTGTGGCCATTCCTTGTCTTCGGTGTAACTTGAACTCCACTTGACAGTGCTTACGGTGTGCCGACGGTATTACGGTAAGATCAAAGATAGCCTCGACAGTCTGTGGTATCGAAGATAAAACAATGTTGACCGTGCTGTATCCGTTCTAGCTCAAATATGTTGGGTCATTAAAATTATTATGAATGCTTAATCCACGTTAGTTGACAGCAGCTTCAAAACTATTTTGTCTGTCATCTTGTTTTGTTAAATCACAGTTAAAATTGCCACCTATAATTACATTTTTATTTACATTTGTGCAGATTTCGATGCATTACCTCTGTCCTGTACTATTTGGTGGGCTATAAACACATATGAGATAGTAATCGATTAGTTCTAATATTATCTGCCTGGCGGTGCTACGAAGGAGCTTAGCATGCTCCTCTGTTCGCACGCCTATGCATACGCCCCATTTTGGTCGTCCCCGGACGTCTAATCTAGCCGCTAGTCGATAAAACATTTTATGTCTTAAAAGGGATGTACGTGTAAAACCTTGGTTCAAATGTCTCGGTTAAAAGTACTGTGTTATTTTCACAAAAAATGACCTCTCCTGATGTTCGGAACAGACCATTTAGGGACTCTATATTCCACAGTCGACACTTTGATGACAATGTCTTCTCGCGCCGATTTCCGGACTCAATATCGAGTCACTTGTATGTTTCCATTTCGTAATCGTTATTATTGTTGTCATTGTCTGGCCTGCAACGCTTGGCGCCAATGTTGACTTCTATCTCGTTTGCTGCATTATATACTCTATACGGCTTTAGCTGCCCGCGGTTTGGTCTAAAATGTATACCCTCTGGCCACATTGACAGGTCTAGTAGTGCACTGAACTTATCAGCGTCTACCTGAACGTGGTAGCTGTTATCGTATGCTTCGTTTATACCAACGAGTTTCGTCACGTGCACGTCTGTGCCGGCTCCAACAATGCGGCTGACGTACTCCTTGAGGGCGTCTGCAGAGTGCGACAGTTCCAGTCTGCTGACAAAGAGGGCTCTGACTTTTGGACGTTCAGGTGCCTTTACAGCTTTTAGCTGAGTTTTAGTGAGTTTCTGTCGTTACGTGCATGATACGTCCTCCTCTTCCAACCGTGTGCCACGAATTGTCACGTGCCGTGTTGTTCCTACCGGGTGCACTTACGAGGTTGCGTTGTTGGTTTGTGTTGAAGTGAAGGCGACGTGGAGTAGGAGCGTTGCAACTTGAAGGCCGGTTTGTATTTTGGCATTGTTGATGCTGTTGTTGCTTGCGAGTGGGCCATTGGATAGTTCGGTGTTCGCTGATTTGGGGGTTGGGCCATTTTTTTTTTGAACAAGGTTATTTATTTATTATATACACAATTACAATGGTATGTTGTTTCATACATTTACAAATATTTACAAGGAGGATATAGTAATTTAAACCTACTACAGTTACCATTGTGTTGGTAAAAAGTTGCAGCCGGAATAAAATTACTTGTGTTTACCTCTATGCAGGTACAATCACAGGTTACCGGATTTACCAGGGCTGCATTTCTTGAAACACCTATTGACACCTCTCTCCAAAAGCACGACTTACAGTACAGTTTATTTTTTTCTGGTATTTGGAAAGCGCAGTGACTGTGTGCGGGTTTGCTGCATCTTTTGCAAACTGTGCGCTCCTTTACTTGAAGCATTTGTCCTGCACACGTTACGCATGGTGGCCCTGACTTTGCCTCGACGTCGCCGCACATAAGCAAGAGTGCAAGTACTAGTGCAGATGTTCTTAACAACGGATGTTTTGTAAAACAGCGCCGAGGTGGCCCCACAAACAAACTCACCCTGTTGAAGAGGCTATCTTGGAGACATATTAACAGATTATTTATGGGCATTGGGGGTATTAAGAGATATTAATTAATAGGTATTAAGGAGTAATATGATATATTAATATATAATTCATGGGTATTAGTAGGTATTAATAAATAAATAATGGGCATTAAATAATATTATTAAACAATGAACGGAATCGAGGTACAGGACATCGTAGCAAGCGTGAATTTCTCGACAGTGTGAAGTCATTTAGCAAAAAACACTAAGGTCTCACGGCGAAACAAGTCTGCTCTCGGGCTGCCGCTACGAAGATGTCGATCTTCAGGCAGATCCCAAAGAGGCTGAAGCGTTTGCGCTGGCTGGTCATGCAGAAGAAGTCAGAACTCAACTATAAGTTCTGTTGGATAAGCAAAATCGATAAACTATGGTGCGAAAGGACACTGATAACGAGCCAATATGGATTACGATAGAAGAGAATCTGGAGAAGATGAAGTGAGCCGCCACTAATATATTGTGTTAAATTAAAATCTTTGGGGTGGCCTAGGGTTACCTGATGCGACTGTCTTATCGGAGACAGCTCTGGCAGCTTCCCTCCATCGGTCTATGCAACAGGCAAGAAGCCTCCTGGATTCTGTTGCTCTCACGGACTTAGAAGCCCGATTGGAGACAAGCCACCGCAAGGCAGTTGCCCTGTGCGGCCACGAGCCAGTCGAAACTGGACACCAGAGAGAATGGGCAGCAATTCTTTATGAGCAAAGAGTCGAAAGGCTCATTGCGGAATGCGCCACGGACGCCGATAAGGCCAGGCTGCGCGCCGTCTCCTCCAAGGGGGCGGGCGCATGGCTCCACGCCATACCCTGTACTCAGATCGGGACCCTTTTAGATGACGAGTCGGTAAGGATCGCGGTCGGACTTCGTTTAGGAACAGACCTTGTGTACACCCATGCCTGTGTCTGCGGAGACGTCGTCCAGCCAGATGGACGCCACGGGCTGTCCTGTATTGTCAGCGCAGAGCTCTACGATCCAGTGGTCTACCGTACGTCCTGGAGCCCGTCGGACTAGACAGAGAGGGCGGAAAGAGACCTGACGGTCTGACCTTAACACCGTTCGTGCGCGGATGCATGCTGGTTTGGGACGCGACAGTTATTGACTCATTAGCCCCTTCAATGGTCAGTGCTGGCGCGGCTCGGGCTGGTCATGCATCGGCTCTCGCCGAGGCAGGCAAGGTTAGAAGAAGTACCAGAACATCGGTTACCCGTATGAGTTTCACCCACTTGCCTTCGAGACCCTTGGCGGGCCGGGTCCGTCTACTCGCAGTTTGCTACAGAAGGTCGGGAAGCGGCTAATTCTTGCCAGCGGAGATAAGCGAGCAAGTGATTTCCTCAAACAGCGTCTGTCGCTGGATGTGCAACGGGCAATGCGGCCTCGGTTCGAGGAACCCTCCAGTACGATTCCAATTTATTAACATAAGAAGCTTACGTGAGAACTTTAATAACTTTGTATCTCAATTGACTAATCGCGTGACTGATGTGGTGGTGTGTACACAATCTTGAATTTACCCACACGAGGAAGGCCTCTTTAATATTAGAATACAAATCAAATGTTTTTCTCAAATACTTCATACGGAGCAGGTGGGGTTGCAGTATTTGTAGAAAAAAGAACAATATTCCCTCGTCGAATATAATCATATAGTCATTTATTCTAGAGTGCATATACCCAGTTGTTGGAGGAGTGTACATCTTCCCGAAGTTTAAGATCAAAATACACACCTATAAAAGAGTGGATTAGTAGGTATTAATAAATAAATAATGGGCATTAAATAATATTAATAAACAATGAACGGAATCGAGGTACAGGACATCGTAGCAAGCGTGACTTTCTCGACAGTGTGAAGTCATTTAGCAAAAAACACTAAGGTCTCACGGCGAAACAAGTCTGCTCTCGGGCTGCCGCTACGAAGATGTCGATCTTCAGGCAGATCCCAAAGAGGCTGAAGCGTTTACGCTGGCTGGTCATGCAGAAGAAGTCAGAACTCAACTATAAGTTCTGTTGAATAAGCAAAATCGATAAACTATGGTGCGAAAGGACACTGATAACGAGCCAATATGGATTACGATAGAAGAGAATCTGGAGAAGATGAAGTGAGCCGCCACTAATATACTGTGTTAAATTAAAATCTTTGGGGTGGCCTAGAATTACCTGATGCGACTGTCTTATCGGAGACAGCTCTGGCAGCTTCCCTCCATAGGTCTATGCAACAGGCAAGAAGCCTCCTGGATTCTGTTGCTCTCACGGACTTAGAAGCCCGATTGGAGACAAGCCACCGCAAGGCAGTTGCCCTGTGCGGCCACGAGCCAGTCGAAACTGGACACCAGAGAGAATGGGCAACAATTCTTTATGAGCAAAGAGTCGAAAGGCTTATTGCGGAATGCGCCACGGACGCCGATAAGGCCAGGCTGCGCGCCGTCTCCTCCAAGGGGGCGGGCGCATGGCTCCACGCCATACCCTGTACTCAGATCGGGACCCTGTTAGATGACGAGTCGGTAAGGATCGCGGTCGGACTTCGTTTAGGAACAGACCTTGTGTACGCCCATGCCTGTGTCTGCTGAGACGTCGTCCAGCCAGATGGACGCCACGGGCTGTCCTGTATTGTCAGCGCAGAGCTCTACGATCCAGTGGTCTACCGTACGTCCTGGAGCCCGTCGGACTAGACAGAGAGGGCGGAAAGAGACCTGACGGTCTGACCTTAACACCGTTTGTGCGCGGATGCATGCTGGTTTGGGACGCGACAGTTATTGACTCATTAGCCCCTTCAATGGTCAGTGCTGGCGCGGCTCGGGCTGGTCATGCATCGGCTCTCGCCGAGGCAGGCAAGGTTAGAAGAAGTACCAGAACATCGGTTACCCGTACGAGTTTCACCCACTTGCCTTCGAGACCCTTGGCGGGCCGGGTCCGTCTCCTCGCAGTTTGCTACAGAAGGTCGGGAAGCGGCTAATTCTAGCCAGCGGAGATAAGCGAGCAAGTGATTTCCTCAGACAGCGTCTGTCGCTGGATGTGCAACGGGGCAATGCGGCCTCGGTTCGAGGAACCCTCCAGTACGATTCCAATTTATTAACATAAGAAGCTTACGTGATAACTTTAATAACTTTGTATCTCAATTGACTAATCGCGTGACTGATGTGGTGGTGTGTACACAATCTTGAATTTACCCACACGAGGAAGGCCTCTTTAATATTAGAATACAAATCAAATTTTTTTCTCAAATACTTTATACGGAGCAGGTGGGGTTGCAGTATTTGTAGAAAAAAAGAACAATATTCCCTCGTCGAATAAAATCATATAGTCATTTATTCTAGAGTGCATATACCCAGTTGTTGGAGGAGTGTACATCTTCCCGAAATTTAAGATCAAAATACACACCTATAAAAGAGTGGATTAGTAACAGCAATTCGTAAAAGAGACAAGTTGCATAAAATATACAAAATGACACAGTCACGAAGCAAAACAACGGTTCGATACTTACAACAATATTGTCTCAAAGTTTGTAAAAAGCCGAAAACAAATTTTAAAAGCCCAATTCAAACATGCTGATAATCCAAAGAAAACATGGAAGGCCATAAATGCAAATTTTAGAGCAACTAGAAAGGGGACTCGTTACGTCCAAAATTAGTCGGAATAAACATTGATCAGTTAAATCAGCATTTTGCTACGATAGGAGAGACAACTATGCCACAATCGATTATGGCAATTGACCCAAAAATATACTACCAACACAATCAAAAGTTTTGTTAGGGTATTTAATGTACCAGCATGGCGTAAAAGATCTAAATTAACTCAAGGTTAAATGGCCAAAATGCTGCTAAACTGGATAACATTCCTCTCAAGATGTTTAAACAAAGTTGCCATATATTTACTGACATTTTCTGCCAGGAGAGCTCGTTTTAACAATAGCCCCCGATCCAGTCGAGAGGGAGCGCCCGTAGGTGACAGGGAAAGAAGAGGAAATAGGCAGCAAAGGCGAACCAGTCTTGCGATTAGGCAAGGATAGCCAGGGACGCTCCAGGCGATGAGTCTCGACGCATCCCCAGGTGGCGGAGCTGTGGAAGGCGTTAAGGGTCTGGCTGACGCGTCTGAGCTGCACCAAGGCAGACTTGAGACGCCGGATGATGCCAGATTAGAGTAGAATGTAGGAGTTGGTGCAACACCGCTCCCATGGATTCGAAGCAATGCCTACGCAGTTACCGATTTGCGAGTCCCAGACTAGTCACCATGGCTGGGGTGGCGCATGCCCGTCTGGATTCCCGTAATCCCTCAAAGTAATGCTGAGAGGCTTCAGCAGTACAAAAAGAGGGGCATTAAGATACATTAAGAGATAATTAATGGGCATTAAAAAATAATAGTAAATAATAAATCGACAAAAAGAAAAATTAACAGATAATATGGAATATTTGTAGTTACATATTAGGTATTAATGTATAATACCGAACATTTAGAGTTAAATAATGGATATTAATAGACAATAATGGGTAATAAGGTATTTAATTTATAATAAGGAATATTTATTGTTAAATGGTGAATATTAATATATATATTAATTATTATGATTTATTAACACCCAGATTAGGTAAAATTATAAACATACACATCAGACACAACTAGTGCTTCTTTCATATCATTGGGTCTTCTCTCATCTTGCTAGTTCAGCTATTGACTGAACTACTGGATATGCTGCGGCGTGGTATCTACCACACTGGCCAGAGCACCTCGTGCACTTGCAACACTCCTAAGGATCGTAGAATTCTTCCGTGCTGCATAACACGTGATGAAACCCGTGGGCTGCAAACGCCGTAGTTAAATGTCTGCTCTTCCGGCTACTCGCCAAGCCGTGCTTGTCATCGCTACCGTAGTATATATTCCTAAATCGATTTCCTTTAATTTTTCCGTCTATTTTATAGTATATGCCTCAAACGCTCTTGCCCTAGGTAAGCCCAACCGAAGTTGAAGCTGCCTGTGCCACTAAGGTCCCCCTTTAAGATATGAACTATTACTATTCCCTCAAGAATTGGCTAACCCCAAAACCCGTTTTATTAAGAAAAATCAGGCTCTATCTAGTAACTGTAGCTCTGCCTCTCCAAATTTTTCCCATATAAGTATACCAAATGTTGTTCTATTTTAATCTTAAAAAGGGCGGACGCGGTATGTATTGATAACATTTGCGGGTTCTTAATTGCTGTTGCCGCTCAAATTGCTATCCCATTCTGCTTTCTATATGCCTTTGGAAACTGATTGACCCTTTCGTCGAAACTTCACTGCTACTATCTTTTGCCAGTTTATGCTAAGTCCCATCTCGTCCAGATAATCAATTATTCCTTCTCGTCCCTGTTTAACCCTAAATAGACTCCTACCATAGATCGCAATGTCACCTGCATACATTAAAGTATTTGCCCACTCTCGAGTCCATCCCTGCCTCACCCGATTAGGTAGTCCCCCCCAATAGTACCGAAGAACGCAGCGAGCTAAGTCCGTCGCCTTGAGCCACGCCTGTAGTTTGCTTTACTCTTCCCACAATCCCTATATCGTTGTCGATGCATACTGTGCTCTCCCTAAGGATGGCCCCCAAAACTTTTAGTAGCTGATTTGAAACTCCTTTCTAGACGAACTTTTTCATAATTATGGTTCTTGGCGCTAGGTCAAAGGCGGCCGTAAGATCTATATATTCCGCATATAACGGTCTTCCTGGCTCGGCTAGCGTTTCCCAAACCTCTCCTAGGAATTGACGCAGGGCCGTATGGGTCAACTTTTGTCTTCTAAACCCATGTTGTTCTTCTGATACTGCGTTTCTGGTTTCGAGGAAGTACTCAAGTCTATCTGATGTTCTCCCCGAGAATATCTTGCAGAGGTAACTCCTAAGTGCTATTCCCCTTCAATTCAAATTTCAATTATTTTTGTTTTATTAACACCCAAACTGGGTAAATGTGTTTATGTTACATCAAAATGTTTCGAGACACCAACAATCTAGCGCTTTGCTAGTTCTGCTTTGATAGACCTAACCGCCGGGCATACCGCGGCGTGGTATCGATCACATTTGCTCCAGCATTGTTTGCATTGACATTCATCATGTGGTTCATGAAAACCCTCCACGTTGCACAGAACGTGATGAAATCCGTGAGCCGCAAAGACCTTAGTTAGATGTCGATCTTTTACCCCGCTACCCCGCCATTCAGTGGTCGTCATTGCTGCTGTTCCGTTTCTATGTCCCCCTCACTAATTTTGGTTTCTTAGTTCCGCATATAAACTTTAAAGACGCACGTTTTTGTCAGATTACATCGTTTTTGTAGGACTTCCGTCAGCAGCGGGCCACTCTCCAAGACGTGAACAATTCTATTCCTTCATGTATTCGAAAGCGCAAAAACCCTTTTTGAAAAGAAAAACCTTACCCCATCAATTAAACGCAATTCGCCTACTCCCAACTTATCCCATATTAGTGGAATGCCGTATGTGGCTATAGGTGCTATCTGTATCCCGAAAAGAGCAATTGCTGCATAAACTGAAAGCATATGTGGCCATTTAATTGCCGCAGCTGCGATGGTGGCCTTCCTGACCCTCTCCTGGATGTGTGATCGAAAACTGCTACCGCTTGTTGATAAGGTTATACCTAGATATGTCAATTTTTTTACAAATTTAATTTCTGTTACCCTGATTTGGATCACGTCACCCCTAGCCATACGGCCGCCCCTTCGGAATTTCATAGCTACTGTTTTTCCCCAGTTAACCTTCAAGCCCTTCTTATCCATGCATGTAACTAGTCGATTTATGGCTTGTTGCACTCTGAAAAAGCTGCCACCAAAGATGACCACATCATCAGCGTACAGTAAGATTCAGGCCCACTCTTGGCTCCAGCCCGCCCTTATCCACTCTGGTAGTCCACCCAAAAGTACGGAAAACAGCAATGGGCTCAGTTTATCGCCCTGTGCGACCCCTGTGGTTTGAACCACCTCCCCCGCAATACCGACCCCGTTATCAATCAGCACCGTGTTCTGTTTTAACATATTAATAAGTAACCTCAGAACTGCTGCCGGCACTCCCGATTTTGCCAGCTCTTCAACTATTTTATCCCTTGGTGCTGCCTTTAAAACTACAAACACCGCATATATACAACTTCTCGGCCTGGACAGCGTTTCCCAGATGCTCTTAGCAGCTCCTGAATTGCTGAGTGAGTCGATTTTCCTTTCCTAAATCCATGCTGCTTCTCCGGTATTACCCCCGCTCCTCCAAGAATGACCCCAGTCTCCTAGCTATTATTCCCAATAATATTTTATACGGACAGCTTTTTATTGCTATTCCCCTCCAAGCTTCTGGCTCAGTTTCTACTTTCTTTCATTTTGGAATGACTATAGTCGCTATCCTCCAGGTCTCTGGAATTTACCCCTTGTTTAAACATTTATTAAATAAGGCTTGCCAGCATGGTGCGAGAATGAGGATATCTTTCATATGTTTATTTCTTATCAAGTCTTTTCCGTGCGCTTTCCCCCGTGGTGCTCTATTTATTGCTTCTATCACTTCCCTAATTGAGATTTCCCTTCTTATCCAAACCCTCGCTTCCTCCGTTGTCTGATCCCACGGGCCCTCGTATTCTAGCGGCGATTTCGGAGTTGTGTCCGACCCGGCCAATATTCGCCTGAAATGTTCGACTAACCTACCCGTCTCTACGCAACACTGTCTTCTCCCCTTCCGTTTCAGCCATGTATGTGGGCGTTCGTCAGTCTTCCTTATTGCTACCCACTCTTTCTTCTGCCAGTGCTTTTTCTTCTAAAAAAAATTCAATTATTTCCTTTAGGTTTAACAATAAGGGTATCCTCCTTCCACGATTTAGGCATTTTCCCGGACTTTAAGCATTCATGAAATAGGGCTTCCCATGGTGCCAGCGTTTGCTTGTATTCGTTTCTTATATTATTGTTTACGGCCGCTTTGCATCTAGGCGCCCTTGCACTTGCCCTTTCGATTGTGACCTCACGAACTACTCATTCCCGTCCAAACTCTGTGTCTTTGTTCCAAGGTCATTATATTATTTCTTTCGGGGTGGTGTCGGCTCCCTGTAGCATACTAGCAATATGTTTAATCAGTCACTCAGTCTCCACTGGGCACTGCTGTTTTCTTTTATGTTTTAGCCACTTGTGCGGATGTTAATTTGCCTCTTGTAGCAACTTTTACTCCCGGTTTTTAGTAGAACTTCTGTTATTCTTCTTTTTATCTTATTTGCGTCATCTTCTTCACCATTATAGCAAACGGCCTTATTACCGGAAAACAACTTAACGTAGTTCCTAGTTAGTATGTTTGTATTTTTTGCTGCTCTACACTGCTCGTTGAACCAGGGCCTTCCTTTTTTTCTTGACGCGGAAGCATTGTCCTTTGTATAAGATTACCAGTTTACGTTCATAGGACTCGATACGAATTCCCCTGGTGGACACACTTGCCCAACTGCCCTCAGGAAAATCCCACTATGCAGGTTTGTCCCGGTCCCAAGCCTTTGGCTATACTCCTCCCCACTACTGCTACCCTTGAATGCCATCCCCATGACTATGTGCTTTCTAAGTCCCACTCCTTCCCGAAATGATGTATTTTCTCCTAAAATGTTATATCATCAACGTTTCCGTCTGTGGTAAAAACGTCGATGATTGGTGCTCCAGTACTACATTCAAATGTGTTTAGGCCTGACTCGGTGACTAAGCAACAGCCTATCTCCGTTATAATCTCCAAAAATGCTTTAGTTCGTTTAGAATTTTATTTTTCCAACCTAACATTGAAATCCCCCGCTATACCTATATGTACTTTTCTCGAAACCGCTTTGACCCAGAGAATAATGCGAATATCGATCCACGGGCCATAATGTTTTCGTCATTGCAGTCATTTTTATTTACGGGGGGTGCCGCCGTTTCTTTGGCATTGCTACAGCAAACTAGCTGGATCGACTCAGCCAGCGAGGTGGCGTTTATTAAGTTATTCTCCGGCTGTTTCACTGCACCGCTTAAGTGCGCGTATGACAACTGGCAGTACGGATTCTAAAACTTTTGAGATAACGTTCGTTCTAATTATGGTTTATTAACACCCAGATTGGGTAAAATTATAAACATATACATCAGACACAACTAGTGCTTCCTAACGTTCGTTATAGTGTCTTGTAGGATTGGAGATAGTCTCCGGAGCACTTCTTCTACAATACTGTCCGTTGATGGTTGTGCCGATATGTCTGGCAGTTGTGACGGAACTGCTGCGATACGGTCAGCGCCTCTATGTGTGTCGTATCCGTGGAAACACGACTCCCACCGTCAACTTTATTTACCCCATTCTTTATAATCGAAGGCCATCTTCGCTTCGTAAAATTGTCGGATGCTTGAACGTTAGTTACTGGTATGCAGATTGGGACTGACGGGGCGTCGTGCTGCTTGCTGTTTCGCGAAGCTCTCTTAGTTGTTCCTTGTGCAGTCTTTGCGGACATGCTCCCCACGTACCCTCATGCGCTTCGTTGCATAAAATACAGTGCTCAAGCCTTGCAATCTTCTCTGAGGTGCTCCATACAGCCTCATTTCCGACATTTGGGTTTTGGGGCCTTGCAGTTGGCAGTAAAGTGGTCCAAACTATAACACTTGTAGCACAGCGAGGGTTTATGATATAGTATGACTCCATGCTATTTAAGCCCCCGACGCACCTCAGCCGGAAAGCTGTTGCCGGAGAATGTCAAGATAACGTGCTCCGTTGCCGACACAGCGTTGGTTCTTGGGTTCTTTGCTTTCACCCAAGTCGCTTCCGTAACTACAGAGGACTGCAGTGCCGATAGGATCGCCGATTCTGAGATAGAGTATGAACCCCGGGGATCTTGCCCTTCACCGTGGATCGTGTTCCGCTTAGGTTCCGAGGAGACATTACCTTTCGCTAACTCCGATAGCGAAAGTAAGGTCGCTTCCCTCTCCTACACTATGACAAGTTTGCCGTTTTTCGTAAAGCGAGGCCACTTCTTCTTCTACACTCTCCCCGACGACCTTCGCGATCTCGTCGCAGATCTCGTTAAAGTGAAGCTCAAGAGCCTTGTCAGTCGCTGAGAATATTACGGGTTCCTGTCTGTCAAACGTTACTCTTGGCGATCCCTTTGGAGCACGGGTACGCTTATGCCGGGTCACCATTTTAAACTCCAAATCGTTCAGAGATTCCTCACCGTTACAAGCTTCCTCGGTTGCTTCGGTGGGGCACTCTCCAAGATTGCCAATCAAGATTCAGCCTGCGGTACACCCATCCCTTTGCTACGAGTATCTTCCGCGGGGCTTGATGCAGTCCGCTTCCCGACGCTTGTTTTTGGACGGCAAGCCGGGCCGCCCCCACCACTGACTGCTCCACCAATGCATTCATCCGTTGTCGCCGCAGAATCTACGTGCAGCGACTTGATGTTGATAGCGATGATGACTGTGGTGAACTGAGGCGAATGATTATGATGATGATGACGAACGTGCACTAAGGATCATGATGATGAAGCTGCAGGTGGTAGCTGATAAGAAATACACACTGATGATGATGATGATAGAAAGTTCGGTTACGGATCTTGGAACGCAGGTTTCCCGGCAGCAAGAGATGTGGATATTCTCCAGACAATCTTTTAACTGCACGCTATCCGTTACAGTACAGATTCACTTTAGGAAAGCTGACTAACTACCGAATAGACCACAATTGTATGGACTGCTACGGAAGCACGTTCACAAAGCAGCTTGAACAGCTGATCTCTTTTTAATAGATAATAATGAATATAAAGGGTATTAAGAGATATTAATATATAATTAATAATACTAAGGAATAATAAAAAATAATTAATATATAATAATGGGTAATAAAGGGCATTAAATATATTAATTAATAATAAGGAATATTTATAGTTAAATAATGGATATTAATATACAATAATAGGTGTTAATGTAAATTATTGGATAATAAATAATATTTATGGGTAAATAATAATTTATGTATGTAATAATGTATAATAAGGAATTTATATAGTTAAATCATGATATTAATAGGACATAATGGATATAAATATTAGTAGGATATGCTAATATATAATTAATGCGTACTAAAGGTTATAATTAAATAATTAATTTATTAATATCCCTTAGTATGCATTTTTACTAGAACCGCGATTAATACGGCTTGATAAATTAATAGATATTAATATTTATAATAATCGGTATTAGGGAGTATTAAAATATATTAATAGATAACTAATGGACATTAAGGAATATTTATAGTTAAATAATAGGTATTATTAGATAATAGCGAATATTTATAGTTAAACAATAAATATTAATATATAATAATGGGTGTTAAGGTACATTAATGGAGAATATTGGGTTTTTTTCTAAAAGGTTTCGGGAATACAGAACGCACATGCGTCACTAGCAGCTTGCGTGACTAGTGTGGGGCTCACAAACCCACTAAACCCAGATTCCTCTCTATCCCCCAGGCTCGGTATTACTTGGCATTTCTTCGAAGCATACCCATTCTTCCTGCCAAAACGCAATTGTGGCACTCTTGGCTTTCGCGAGATCTAGATTTTCCTCCAGAAAGATCTTGCTTTTTCCCCCTGTAGCAGGTTCCGTGGAGAATGTCCGGTACGCCCGGCTAACCCTATTTGCTAGTGTACGTTTGGCCTACCCAGTGCTCTTCTATTTTTCGCCGTCTGTAGTGCCATATACGCCAAGACGAACGCCGCGTAGAGAGCCGATGACTTGGCAACCGAAGCTAGCAGCCGTCAGGTCCCCCCTATACACCCCAATCCTAGGCATAATCCGTGCTAGGTTTAAAGTCTATTGGGTCATCCCCCATCATAAGCAGACTCCCTGCGATATCTTCCGGCCCGTCAGATACAGCGTCTCGATTCTATGCGGTACAAGTGTCAGATGATTGCAATCCATCCACTCCGTCACCATCGATAAACCTTCGTTAGCTGTCTCCTGTAGGGCCGCTTAGGCCCGCGTCGTGATCATCAGGGACAAGTCATCTGCATAGGCCAACAGCTCGGCCTCTGTTAGGTAGTTGTTGATGTGCAGCATCCCGTCAAATGCCAAGATCCAATGGACGGGTTCTAAAATAGAACCCTGCGGGACCCCGGAAGTAACAATGTATTCTTGCCCCTCTGCAACTAGACTTCGTTCATCTAGGGTCCACAGAAATCATTCAGCAGAGATGCGTAGATTTTGCCTTTCGTTTCAGCGCGTGTAGCACCACTTTTCAGTTCATCGTGTTAGAGGCATTGTTGACATTCAAAATAATTAGAAGCACGAATATCCTCGTTTTGGAAGTCTTTGCGGTCTCACGGCCTGCTCGTTTCAGAACCCTACCAAGGGCTCCAATGGTGATTCTTCCGGAAACCATATTGGGCGTCCGATAATAAAACAATTTCCACGATCTTTTTCAACGTGTCGAGGAGCTAGATAGGCCTATAAGCCGAGGGGCCTGTTTTGTTTCCGGGTTTAGTAATTAGTACAAGCCTTGCTTTCTTCCATAGCCTAAGAAACCTTCCTTCGCTAAGCAGTCTATTGGCCAAAGTCTAGAAGATATTCGGCCACCGCTTAACAAATACCTTGGCCACCTCAGGGGGTACGCCGTCGAGGCCAGGTGCCACTTAGACACGACAGTCTAGTACGACATGCCCCATATGTCACTCTCCACCGCATCTATCAACTCTCTCCACGCTCGTGCCTTGCTTTTAGCGATGAGTCTTCGCAGTCGGCCCTGTATTTGGCTAGTTGAGAGTCTGCTTCGTCCGGCTCGTCCTCTATTCGGTTTCTTCTACCCAGTCAGATCTGCGTCCTCGTGTAGACCCCTTGAAGTCTAGACACGCCTTTCTTGCCTCGAAGATCTCTTCATTTCACCAGCACTTGGGTGGGTAACGGCCATTGCCCCGGCGCAAAGGACCCGCCTGTTTGCATGCCGTAATAAGCATGGCAGAGAGCTTATTTTTGTCTACTTGGCTTTTCGTAAGCCGGCTACAGCCCTCATCTAATTTGACATTCTGCACCACTTCGACCCTAGTTTTAAGGTTTTATGGACCAGAAAGTCCCTTGCCACCGTCAGTGGTGCGACCATTAGGGAATACCATACCTCTGCTCTACAAAGCCTTGGTTCACTTGCCCTAATTGGGATCTCTCTTGGCAAGTGGAGGGCATTCCTAAGAGCTCCTCAACTTCCTCTTCATCCAAGAAGGGGTCGATTCTCCATAGTGCGACCGTGCGGGTCGACCTACATTTTTGTATTCTCTCGTATAGATGCTACGAGCGCCTTTTCAGCTCCTCCAGCCGAATGATAAGGTCCCCCATTTGTCAACCGCGAGCCTCGTGCACATCTTCAGGTTTCCACTGCAGCAGATTTCTCGAGCTCTTAAGAGGCGTTTTATTTGCCTCTCCTCTGTGACGTGTATCAGTGGTGCCTCCCCCATACCTGCATTGGGCACCTGTTTGATGGCCTTCTCGATTACGGCTTGTAGCATATCTAGGCTGGTGAGCTCTATGGCTTGCCTATTTTACCGCGGGCGCGGACGCCTCTCGGGGAGATAGGGCCTGTTTGCATGAACTTTGCATGTTTGATCGCCCTGTCTGGTCATTCCCGTTTCGATACCTCTACCTGTCCCTCAAGTGTTACTGCTTCCTTGATTTCCTCCTCAATTTGCGCTACCACTCTGTCCTCTTCCGTGGTTCGACATAAAGAACACAGCACTTCTCTTTGGGTCCTGGATTTCCTTATCCCATTTTCACCTTTGTTACTATACTGCTCTGTTTTATCCGTTTTGAATTTGTCCAAGTATTCCTTTATTTTTGTCTCCCTTGTAATGAGGCAACTGATTTTTTTCTTTCGAGGTCCTTGATAGTGCCTTCGTCCTCTAAATTTGATTCCCGCCTGACTCTTGCTTTATCATCTATAGACGCTACTAGTTTATTTAGTAGCTTAGGGAGCTTTTCGGTCCCTTCCTAAATACACTTTTTCGTGAGAGGATGTGCATTGTTTTTCCATCAACTTCTCTAGAATTTTCATTGTTTTGTCGGTCTTCTGTCTTCCCGGTCATCCAGAGGCGGCCTTATTTCTAACTCCCGATTGCTCGTCAGTCATCGCGTGAGAGATGTCTTCCTCCGATCTCGGTCTTTTTTCTCCTTTTCTATCATACATTCGTCTGTCCCCCCCTCCTTGTTGGCCATTGCCTGAGAGTTGCCGAACTTTCTCCCCGTTTATGAGGTTGCGCTGATACCACTATTTAATCTGCGATTCCGTATTTTCCACTGGGTCAACGCTGTGCTAGATATGCTACGCTAGATCTGACGCTGTGCTAGATATGCTACGCTAGATCTCTGTCGAGCCCGGTGGTGTGGTGCATTCCGCCTGCGCCTCGCGACCGGAGAAGACACATAGGTGCGCGGGTTCGAGCCCCACCGCTGCACATTTGTATTTATGGGAATCGGTCTATGAAGCATTGCGAAAAAAACAGTCATGTGGGCGTTAAATTTTAGCTGAGAATCAGCTCGAAAAGTATTTTTGCGTGTATGGCACTATTTCCCCCCTTTAGCTCGTTGAGTACTGTTCGAGTTTCGTACGACCGTAGATCTGTTCAGACCTGTCCGCACTTTTGGCGCCTATCACAAATCATTACTGATGAATGAACACGTCAAGCGGAATGACAATACGAATGCTAAAACTGTATTTATTTTACAAAACAGTTTCAGAATGGGTCTCACACCTGTAACACGCTTCTTACAGCTCGCAAAACATAGAAATCGTTTTCTTCTTTAGACCGCGTGGTATCCCTTTCGTGGGCAAAACACGGTTTTAAAGTGGGGCAGCTCTAGATGTCTGGTTTGATACCAGACCGCTCCAACAAACGCGGTTCTAAGCGTCTTATTTTGTATCAGACCGCTCCAACAAGCGGTCGGACCAACTGACATTGAGACATTCACAACACTCCCGGAGTTTCATGCGATGTAGCTAAAGCGTTCAGAGAAGAAAACTTGTTGTGCACAGCAAGTAAGTGTAAAATTGTTAAAATAAAAATAGATGGCGATAAATATCATCAAAGTTAGGTTTTACTCAGAGATAATCCTGTAAGGTGTTCTCGAAACAATGACTCAAGAATATTGGCACAAGTATAAGAATAATGGCACACTGTGACGGTACGATCATCAGTTAGCTCTCTCCGAGCTAGAACGACCTGTACAAATGTTGCACCGCTCAAAGAAGTGGCCCTTTGGAAGTGTCGACTTCGCAAAAGTGAGGCGCGCCATAATCGACGGTCGGGAGACCGTTGATTATCTTTAAAATGCGTCCAAGTCGCCATTGGAGCCTTGGTGCATTGTCCTGATGGATAATTACGACATCCCCAGCTCTAAGCTCATTGCCGGACGACCGCTTCTTAGGTATAAAACGTACTCAGTGCGTTACCTGCGCCAAAATACGTTAATAATATTTTCACGCGCTTGCCACTTAATTCCCGAAGACCCGAAATAATGTTGAACTTCGGGACTCTTTAATGCTTCCCCTAGAGAACGGACAGCTTTCGCTGCTAGAACAAAGTTTAGTCCGTTGTCCAAATTTATAGTCTCATGTAAACCACGACACCCGACGAAACGTTTTATAGCATCAATGCAGCTTGCTGCAGTGAGATGTCCCACAACCTCGAGATGTAATGCCCTTGTCACACTATATGTGAACAATGCTATCCACACTTTCACTTCAGTCGTTTTTTGTCGAACCGTGAATGGCCCGAGGTAATCACGACCGACGTGTTTAAATGCCGTCGTGAAGCCATCAATCCTCTCGGCTGGTAATGGAGCTTCAATTGCTCCTCCCGGTTGCACCCGCTCACGGGCACATATCGCATACGAGTGAATAACGTTTTTAGTTATTTGCCGAGACCGGAGGGTCCAGAACGTTTGGCGGAGATTTGTCAATATAATCTCCGTGCGCAGGTGATGCACCCCTTTTACATGTGCAGCCTTAATTATAAGGCAAGTTAGATGGTCATCGGCAAGGAGCAACAGGATGTCGCACTTCAAATGGTTCATCCATATTCTCTAGGAGACCCTCCACTCTGATGAGGCCCTCATGGTAAATTAATGGTTTGAAGGCTGCGATACACTGATCATCACATGTTTTTCTATTTAGTAGTTGTGCTTTCGCTGAGGCAAAACACCTTTCTTGTGCTTGTTTAATAAGCTCGCGCTCTGCTGTGTGTACTTCAGCAGAGTGTAGCGGCAATGTCGTGAGTGACTGGGTCGGACCGCATAGACTAGCGTCTCTCCACCGGTGCGCCTTGCTTCGGAGCCGTCGAATAAAGCGCATTAAAGTGGCGTATACCCTGATTGCCTTTGTCAGACACGAATATTTTGTGACATACAAAATTCCAGTGGCATGTCTGATCACCGTGCTATTCTGCTAGCGCTAGACATAACATCAACCACTTTTAAACAACGGAAAAACAGAAACCTATCCAAATCAATAAACAGCAAGAAATTTGCGACTGAAGTGCGGAAAATAAATTTGATCGATTTATTAGGTCATGAATAGAACCCAGAAGCAATTTGGAAAATCATCAAGGCCTCACTACAAACATGCCAGCAAAAAGCCACATACTTTACAAAAGAAGGTCATACACACTCAAAAATAATCATCCTCAGGCCGTAAATAACATCGGGCATACAAAAAATATATAAGAGAACGAGATCGTCTATTCGAAAGAACTAACGGGAACACAGCAGGCTTAGAAAGCAAATTAGGTCACAACTATGACACGCAAAGGATGCCTACTTTAAGGCAAAGTTTGGGGACAAGAAAAAACTGACTGGCGAATACATAAGGAGCCACCGTCGCGCCGACAAACTTGACCCAAATACACTGTCGGTATGTGAAAGCCTACCGTCAATGAAAGCGAAGGTAGAAAAGGTCAACCTGCACTTTGCTACAGTCGGTGAGCGTCTGAGTTTGTCGACCGAACAAACATCGGCCAACAACAGCCTGCTTACTTACACTTTCAACGAGCCATTGCGCTCGTTTGCACCGGCAACCAAGATAGAAGTACATAAAGAAATACAACACCTACAAATTGATAAGGGACTAGGAGACGACTACGTAACAAACAACATCATTAAACAGCAAAACGAGACATTCACATATATTGTCTTGAAACTAACAAATGCTATATTTTTACAAAGGCAATTTCTAATGACCATTAAAAAAAAACGATCGGGATTGGTGCTTGTACACAAACAAGGTTACAAGATATCGACAACTTCGGACCCATATCTCTATTAAGCACTATTGGTAAGTTGATTGAGAAATTAATAGCCAAGCGGATATAACAGCGCCTGCAAGAAAACAACATATTACACAAAAACCAGTTCGGCTTTAGAACTGGCAAGAGTACGCAATCAGCACTATGAGCAATACAGCAAATTATCCTTGAAACGGATCCTCCCGCCAAGTTGTCGAGCTGCTTAACTTAATCATGTCACGCTCTCGAGAAGGTAAATCGGCAGGGTTGCTGGTTGGGTGGCCAATCTGTGCTCACTGCTGCTGGCGCAGATAGTTTCAAGATCTCTTTTAGTGTGTTGCAAATGAAGACCCCGTGCTTTTCCGGATTTTCACCGTGAATCTAGTGAAAAACATTATAGAATCTAACCAGAGAAACGTTTCTACGTTGTTGAGGCCTAAATGATTTGCTACAAAATCGACAAGTTGCGCTGTACAAAGCGCCGCAACGAACTCTTTTCGCCGAATAGTCACCTGTTTCAAGGCTTTCATAGGCGTGAGTCTAGCCTTGGCTGCAACGAGGACTACACAGATTTTTCCATTTATATCGATACTCTTTGGATAGACCACTCCTGCACATGCACGATGGCTTGCGTCGGCAAAGCCATGCAATTCCTGGGATGCTATCCGATAAATTTCCGCTGTGTAGCAGCGATATATTTCAACGGTTTGCAATTGCTTCAATTGCCTAGACCACATTGTCCAACCCTTTTTCAAATGCGGGAGCAAGTCTTCACCAAGTGTCCATGTTTGCTTGTGAGCTTTTTGTAGAATTAACTTCACTTGCATGATATATCGCAATCATAGGACCAATATGATTGTGAAGCCGTGCGACAGCTCCCATAAGCGTTTGCTTTGTCGGTGGTGCTTTGCGCATGAATTTAATGAGTTAATTTCCTCTAAACGTTAAAAGGTCATCATCCTCCTTCCACAAAACCCCTAGGACTTGAGTCGCCCCTGCAGGAACGGCTAGAAGCTCGCCATTTACAGCACCTTCCCGTTTTTTGCTAACTTGCCACTTTTTCATTTGCATCCCAGCCTCTGTCAGTACGAAGTTTATCTGCTGTTGTAGTTGCAAAGCCTCTTCTTTCGACTCTGCTCGAGCAAATCGTCTATATAGAGATGTTCCTTGAGAGCCATAGCCGCTCCCGGATAAGATTCTGTATACTTGGCTGCGTGCTCTTGGATGACTGAGATTACATTAAACTGTGCGTCCTTGACACCGAATGTAGTAAGAGTCATACGATGCACCTGAGGCTGTCGGAGGTCTGCGTCGCTAGTCCACAGGAAGCACATCAAGTTCCGATACTCTCCGTAAACACCTACGGTGAGGTAAGCTTTGCAGATGTCAGCTGCGATGGCGATCTTATGTCTTCGAAATTTTAAAATAACTTTGACAGACGTTGGTAACAGGTTTGGTACATCTGTAATACAATATTTAAGTAAGATATGTCCCTTAGTATGCGAGGAAGCATTAAACACAGGCCGGACTGTGCATGTTTTCTTGACCGGGTTTAGGACTTAGAAGTCGAAAAAGTACGTACAATGCAGTTTCACGCTCTGAAAGTGGCTCAGCGGAGCCATTCCCGAGGCACAGATTAATTTCTATAAGCAGATTTTAGATCTTGGTTGGACCGGAGCCTTTCATGGAAAGAGCTCAATTGTCTGTGGGCAAGGTTCCAACTGTTGGCAAGTTTAGACCCCTTTGCGTGGTCCAGATTTAGTCGGCCGGAGTAACGCTCTGTAGAGGAATCCTGTGGAATGCTTTTCTTAGAGCTATCGGTGAGATTATTGAAATCTACCTTTGATTTAGTCAACTCCGTTGGCTTTTAGAGCAGAAAATGGGGAAATGGTTATTGGATTTCCATTTTGCGCAAACTAGATTTGCTTAGCAGAATGCATCTATATGGCCTGATTTCAGACAGTTTCTGCATAATCCCGCCTCATAAACAACTTGTATGCGGCTATCCAGTAATATATCTTGCTTGCAATGATGATGATGATAATGGGGACCCTTGCAGAATAGACATCGCTTACGCTGTTTATTTTTGTTATTTGTGCTGACGGACGACAGTTTGCCTCTGTTATGATTGCCATGAGGCGGTGGAACAGGCAAACCGTTGTTGCTGTATCCGCTGTCGCGAGAGTTCAGTTGCAGAATTGCGATCGATGCGCCCTGGCTTTGACGGCCAGTACCTTTCCAGTGCTGTGGTTGTTGTGAACAATTATCACCTGTCTGACTGAGCCGGACTTGCTGCTCGCGGGTGCATATCTCCTTCGCAAGAAATGAACGTAGGTCATTGAAACGGCGGACCAACTGCTCTGACAGCCTAGCTGTGTCAGCAAGCGAGGGAAGTGGTGTCTTTGGATCGACGGGACTGAGGTCATAGTTGTCTTCTATGAACGCCAGATATCGAACAACAAGTTGATCAGGCAACGAGCGGAGCAATACTGAATACATCATACCGGCATAGTTTTTAGGTTCATAATTCATGGTACTTAATGTCATTACAACTACAATTATGTTTACTTTACTCAAATTGAGTATAATATACATTTCAAAATGTCTCTTCATGAAGCTCAATCTTCTTCATGCTTCCGACGAGAGAAGTAGTGTAACGATTTTCGGTCCAGCGCTGTGCATTCCACTGCATGGTGCTTGGCACACCTCTGCAGGCAGAACCGGCAGGTGCACAACTTGTACTCCTCGTGAAAGGTTGCCTTTGAACATACCAGGTAGTGACAACCATGCACTATGTGCCTGGTGTATACGTGACGATTGTCACATGCAGGACCAGACCAAAGGTGCAAGACATTGAAAACGTCCAAACCACCGACCTCCCGTCTGGTCTGTTTGACTTAAGATTCAGCATTTATTTCACCACAAAATTGGTAGACAGTTGATTCAATTTTCACAAGGTGTCACAGTGTGACTTTTTGGTCTTACAATATAAATTTAACTTTGGATGATAAGGACGTTTCGCAAATTTCTGGGCACACAAGTATATGATAGCGTCCAATATCAAACTCTCCGCAAAAGCTACAAACACATTCTTCAATATTAAAACAGTTTGGCTTCATGTATATGTAATGGTGGTACCCGTGCCAGGTTATTCGGCAGATTACCGAGCGGTTCCTTTGCATGGCTCCTTTCCATCTACGTGAAGAAAAGGCCGGGCCATCAGTATAATTCTCAGCTACAAATGTTAAATTACTGTTTTCTCTGTAGGCTCGATATGAGTCTAGAATATGCGGTGTAAATGGTGTGTTACTAAGTGCTAGGTCTTCAATAAGTGTTCTCTCTCCGCACATCTCTAAGGCAAGTGTTGCCGAGGCGCACTTTGGAAGCCGCAAAACACGCTTAAAATATCTGGCCTTTAGCTTGTCTAGACTTTTTAAATGGCTGAGCGTCAGGTATGGTGCAATTGTGGAAAGGCAGTATGTTGCTACAGGGAGTACTTTGATTTTAAAGCAATTTATAGCTGTTTTTACGTCCACATCGTGCATATTGCCTAACAAAAATATTGCAGACGTAGCTTTTGCTTGTATCTCCTCGATATGTCTGCTAAAAGAGAGCCCGGGCGTTAGTGTGACGCCTAAGTACGAGAAGTGGCTAACTAATTTGAGTGGTTGTCCATATACTGACAGATCATGATCACTAGCCGCGTATGACCCTCCTCTGCTAAAGCGTAAGACCTGTGACTTTTCCGCGTTAATCTTGAGCTTGTTTTCTTCGCACCACTTCGCAGTTTCGTTGAGGTAAAACTGTAGATGGTTACGAGATTTTGCTAAAATGACTAAATCGTCAGCATAAAATGCAAAATGGGCTTTAAGATTACGCAGTAAGTCCGCGAGTCCAGTCACGTACAAAATAAAAAGAAATGGGCTAGCTGAGTCTCCCTGGGCTACCCCGATGGTTTGTGTTACGGGTGTTTGTACATAGTGGTCGCCGTTTTTCACCCAAATTATATTGTGCGCTAATATATTATGATCGAGATTAAAAAGGGGGCCTGTTATGTTAAAACGTTTGCGAAGCGTGTCTAATAAACGGTCCCTTGGCAGGCAATCGAAAGCAGTTTGAAAATCTATAAACGCAGCGTATGTCATTTTCTTGTTAGAAAGGCGTTGTGATACATGGTTTAAAACAAACTCAACTGCATCTGACGTCGATCGCCTCTTTAAAAAACCGTATTGTTCTGCTGGAATTTTGTCTTCTACGGGTACAGTCGATTAACGATGAGCGACGTTAATATCTTGTAAAGGACGCTTGTAAGTGCTATGCCCCTGTAGTTCTTTGGGTCAGTAGCATCTCCCTTTCGCTTAAATATAGGCTGTAGATAGCTTTTCCGCCACTCATCGGGAATTTTGCCTTGTCGAACACATTCATTGTATAGTTTTGTCACAATAGGGCATAAAGCGTCAATATTAGACTTTAGGTGTTCATTAAGGTTTGACTTAAGCTTCCCACTCCGAAATAAAACATTCGTAAGGTACTGTACGCGGCATCTTCAGCCGTAGTCGGATTGTTTCAGCAGCCGGTGGGCAGCTTGACATGAGATACACAAAGGGGCTCCTCGCTCGGATAGGCAAGCAAAGCACTCGCTTCATATATAATGAAAAACACCTTTCAAGCTGGTTAAAATTCGCCAGCGTGAGGTGGTTCCACACCCTGTCAAGACTGTACATCAGCCCCGGAACAATCTTAAGCATGAAGAGTCTCACTGCTGAGAGAACAGACAGTCTTCGGACATTGCCTACTTCCCCGTAAAGAGAGACAAGTGCCTTCCGTACTGTTTCGTTTACATGCGCTGTCGTTCCTGTGTAATGAACCCGAAAGCCAAGATACTGGAAAGAGTTGACAAACTCCAATGATTGGCCGCAGCAATGTATACCGTCTCTGGCAGCCAATCGACCTCCACGTCTGAATTTCATGGCTTTGGCCTGGTGTTTATCTCAAGTACTTTCATGACAAGGAACGGCTCTATCATAGAGGTAATGCGCTTGATGGCACCTAAATCGCGATGAGCGACCACTTAACGTCATTATATAACTATTGAGTTTGTCTAACAGCTTGTAAAAGCAACTCAAGTCTAATACCTTTGTACCTTTGGCAATGCGAGCATATTCTTAGGTACGCCCGTAACAATTGTCTCTAAATTACCATACCTTTGAATCAATAAACAATTGGCAGCATCCCATTGGCAGCATCCCTTGCAACGCTTTTGCTGGTTCTCCATGCAGGTGATCTCGGAGGTATTTAAAGCGTTGAGTGTCGTTCAGATAGAGGCGCCCATGCACGACGGCTTTAAATTCTTCCCAGAATTGTACAAACTGCGTGATATCACCACCGAAGCGCCGAATTTTGATTGGAGGTAATTGAGAGTTTTGCTGCTTCTGCACTGACACAAGACGTTCCATCAACGCCGTCGCAGCAGTCCCGTTATTCGTCTCCTCGCTCTTGCATTGCCGCGGCTCCGATATTAGCCGCGCCTCGATGACGGCTTGAATATAATCAAATTTTCTTTGATACGCTTGGGCTGTCTTGCACTCCTACTCGACGGCTTTATTTGTTGACAGTCCACTCTCTGCCACTTGGTCCATTCAACTATTGTCGTATTTAACCAGTTTTATGCAAAGACGGTTGATTCTTTTAAGATGTGCGTGTAGCAACGCTGGCTCGGTAGCAGCAGCGGCAGCGTCACTTTGCACGGCCCTAACTGCGTCCTTTACGGCCTTGAGTGGAAACGCACGTAGATTGCAAATTCGTAGTTGTTCCGCTGTTTCCATGGTCCGACAATAACACCGATGTCCCGAA
This sequence comes from Dermanyssus gallinae, assembly GCA_003439945.1. Taxonomy (NCBI): domain Eukaryota; kingdom Metazoa; phylum Arthropoda; class Arachnida; order Mesostigmata; family Dermanyssidae; genus Dermanyssus; species Dermanyssus gallinae. The sequence continues at coordinate 5,760 of QVRM01001226.1, read as the reverse complement.
CAAAAGTCACAATAGCTAAAACAGAGTAAGTTACAATTCCTGCAGCTGCCGCCGGTTTCTTGCCGCAGTTGCGGTTGTTATTGTCTTTTTATGCGACCACTAACGAAACAAGCACAACAAGACGAATTGATTCTCAGCAGGAGCAAGTAGCTCACCGCTGTATAATTGATCAAAATTGCCAGTAAAAGGAGAATATTTATAGCTAAATGATAGATTTTAGTGTATAATAAAGAATCTTTATAGTTAAATAATATATTTTAATGTATAATAAGGAATATTTATAGTTAAATAATGAATATTTATAGATAAACATGGATATTGGGGGTATTAAGAGATAGTAATATACTTTTAATGCGTATTAAGGAATATCAATGAACACTAAAATTCACGTTTTTTCCACAAACACTCCTAATTATGCGATAAAACCTACGTTTTCCCTACAAACTCTCTTAAATACGCATTAAAAACCCACGCTTTCCCTACAAATACTCCTAATTATGCGATAAAACTCATGTTTACCCTACAAACACTCCCAATCACACATTAAAACCTACGCTTTTTATACAAACACCCCGGATTACGCATTAAAACCCACGTTTTTCGTACAAACACTCCTAATTACGCATTAAATCCCACGTTTTGCACACAAACACCTCTAATTACAAATTAAAACCCATGTTTTTCCTACAAACACTCATAATTACGCACTAAAACCCCGCTTTTCCCTACAAACACTTCTAATTACGCATTAATACACACGTTTTCTCTACAAACACTCCCGATTACACATTAAAACCCACGTTTTCCTTACAAACACTCCTAATTATGCAATAAAACCCACGTTTTTTTAATACAAACACTCCTAATTACGCAATAAAACCCACGTTTTTCCTACAAAGAGTCCTAATTACACATTAAAACCCGTGTTTTCCCTACAAACTGCCATAATTACGCATTAAAACCCACGTTTTTACTACTAACACTCCTAATTATGCAATAAAACCCACGTTTTTTTTAATACAAACACCCCTAATTACGCATTAAAACTCACGTTTTTCCTACAAACACTCATAATTACGCATCAAACCCCATTTGTTTTCTAACAACACTCTTAATTACGCATTAAAACTTACTTTGGTCTTAAAAACACTTCTAACTACGCATCAAAACCCACTTTTTCCCTACAAACACCTCTAATTACGCACTAAAACCCACTTTTTTCCTACAAACACCCCTAGTTACGCACTAAAACCCACTCTTTCCCTACAAACACTCATAATTACAGCATTAAAACCCACGTTTTTCCTACAAACACTCCTATTTATGCAATAAAACCTACGTTTTCCCTACAAACTCTCTTAATTACGCATTAGAACCCACGTTTTCCCTACAAACTCTCCTAATTATGCAATAAAACCCACGTTTACCCTACAAACACCCCGAATTACGCATTAAAACCCACGTTTTTTATACAAAAACTCCTAATTACGCCTTAAAACCCACGTTTTCCATACAAACACTCCTTATTACGCATTAAAACCCCACACTTTTCATACAAACACCTTTAATTACGAATTAAAACCCACGTTTTTCTTACAAACACCTTTAATTACGCACTAAAACCCACTTTTTTCCCTATAAACACTCATAATTACGCATTAATCCCCATTTTTTTCTAACAACACTCTTAATTACGCATTAAAAACTTACTTTGGTCTTAAAAGCACTTCTAACTACGCATCAAAACCCACTCTTTCCCTACAAACACCTCTAATTACGCACTAAAACCCACGTTTTTCCTACAAACACTCCTATTTATGCAATAAAACCTACGTTTTCCCTACAAACTCTCTAATTACGCATTAGAACCCACGTTTTCCCTACAAACTCTCCTAATTATGCAATAAAACCCACGTTTACCCTACAAACACCCCGAATTACGCTTTAAAAACCCACGTTTTTTTATACAAAAACTCCTAATTACGCCTTAAAACCCACGTTTTCCATACAAACACTCCTTATTACGCATTAAACCCCACACTTTTCATACAAACAACCTTTAATTACGAATTAAAACCCACGTTTTTCTTACAAACACCTTAATTACGCACTAAAACCCACTTTTTCCCTATAACACTCATAATTACGCATTAATCCCCATTTTTTTCTAACAACACTCTTAATTACGCATTAAAACTTACTTTGGTCTTAAAAGCACTTCTAACTACGCATCAAACCCACTCTTTCCCTACAAACACCTCTAATTACGCACTAAAACCCACTTTTTCCCTACAAACACTCTTAGTTACGCACTAAAACCCACTCTTTCCCTTTAAACACTCATAATTACGCATTAAAACCCACGTACTTTTCTATAAACACTCCTAATTATGCAATAAAACCTACTTTTTTTCCTATAAACTCTCTTAATTACGCATTAGAACCCACGTTTTCCCTACAAACTCTCCTAATTATGCAATAAAACCCACGTTTTTCCTACAAACAACCCCTAATTACGCATTAAAACCCACGTTTTTTATACAAAAACTCCTAATTACGCCTTAAAACCCACGTTTTCCATACAAACACTCCTAATTACGCATTAAACGCCACACTTTTCATACAAACACCTTTAATTACGAATTAAAAACCCACGTTTTTCCTACAAACACCTCTAATTACGCATTAAAAACCCTTTTTTTTTCTAACAACACTCCTAATTACGCATTAAAACTTACTTTAGTCCTAAAAACACTTCTAAGTACGCATTGAAACCCACTTTTTCCGTACAAACACCTCTAAATACGCACTAAGACCCATTTTTTTCTTTACAAACACCTCTAGTTACGCATTAAAACCCACTTTTTTTCCTACAAACACTCATAAGTACGCATTAAAACCCACATTTTCTCTACAAACACTCCTAATTATGCAATAAAACCCACGTTTTCCTACAAACATCTCTAATTACGCATTAAACCCACATTTTTATACAAACACTCCTAATTACGCATTAAGACCCACGTTTTTCATACAAACACTCCTAATTACGCATTAAATCTCACATTTTTCATACAAACACCTCTAATTACGAATTAAAACCTACGTTTTTCCTACAAACACTCATAATTACGCATTAAAACCCTTTTTTTTTCCCCTACAAACACTCATAAGTACGCATTAAAACTCACATTTTCTCTACAAACACTCCTATTTATGCAATAAAACCCACGTTTTCCCTACAAACATCTCTAATTACGCATTAAAACCCACATTTTTTATACAAACACTCCTAATTACGCATTAAAACCCACGTTTTTCATACAAACACTCCTAATTACGCATTAAACCCCACATTTTTCATACAAACACCTCTAATTACGAATTAAAACCCACGTTTTTCCTACAAACACTCATAATTACGCATTAAAAACCTTTTTTAAACAACACGCCTAATTACGCATTAAAACCCACTTTTTCCCTACAAACACCTCTAACTACGCATTAAAACCCTCTTTTTCCCTACAAACACCTCTAATTACGCACTAAAACCCACTTTATCCCTACAAACACCCCTAGTTACGCACTAAAACCCACTTTTTCACCACAAACAGCCCTAATTACACATTCAAACCCACGTTTTGCCTACAAACAGCCCTAATTACACATTAAAACCCACGTTTTCTTTACAAACACTTCTAAATAGGCATTGAAATCCAGGTTTTTCCTACAAGCAGCCCTAATTACACATTAAAGCCATATTTTCCCTACAAACACTCCTAATTACGCATTAAAACCCATGTTTTTCTTGCAAACAGCCCTAATTATGCGATAAAAACCTACGTTTTCCCTACAAACAGTCCTAATAACGCATCAATACCCACGTTTTCCCTACAATCACTCCTAATTATGCGATAAAACCTACGTTTTCCCTACAAACACCCCTAATTGCGCATTAAAACCCACATTTTTTAAACAAACACTCCTAATTACGCATTAAAACCCACGTTTTTATACAAACACTCCTAATTACGCACTAAACCCCACATTTTTTTATGCAAACACCTCTAATTACGAATTAAACCCCACGTTTTTCTTACAAACACCTCTAATTACGCACTAAAACCCACTTTTTTCTCTACGAACACTCCTAATTACGCATTAATACCCACGTTTTCTCTACAAACATTCCTAATGACGCATTGAAACCCACGTTTTTCCTACAAACACCCTTAGTTACGCACTAACCCCCTCTTATTTCCCTACAAACACTCCTCAATACGCACTAACCCACTTTTTCCTACAAACACCCCTAGTTATGCACTTTTTCCCTACAGACACTCATAATTACGCATTAAAACCCACGTTTTCCCTACAAACACTTCTAATTATGCAATACAATTTACGTTTTCCTACAAAATGTCCTAGTTACGCATTAAAACCACGTTATCCCTATAAACACTCCTAATTATGCGATAAAACCCACGTTTTCCCTACAAACACCCCTAATTACCCACGTTTTTTAAACAAACACTCCTAATTACGCATTAAAACCCACGTTTTCTATACAACACTTCTTATTACGTATTAACTCCACTTTTTCATACAAACACCTCTAATTACGCACTAAAACGCACTTTTCCCCTACAAACACCTCTAATTACGCACTCAAACCCACTTTTTCACTACAAACACTTCTAATTACGCATTAATACACACGTTTTCCTCCACAAACACTCTTAATTACGCATTAAACCCTACTTTTTTCATACGAACACCTCTAATTACGAATTAAAATCTACCATTTTCCTACAAACACTCCTAAATACGCACCGAAACTCACCTTTTCCCAACAAACACTCATAATTACGCATTAAAACCTATTTTTTTTCCACAAACACCCCCAGTTACGCATTAGCCCCCGTGTTTCCTACAAACACCTCTACTTACGCATATAAGCTACGTTTTTCCTACAAACACTCCTAATTACGCATTAATACCTACGTTTTCTCTACAAACATTCCTAATTACGCATTGAAACCCACGTTTTTCCAACAAACACCCCCAGTTATGCACTAACCCCCTCTTATTTCCCTACAAACACTCCTCAATACGCACTAAAACCACCCCCACGTTTTATCTACAGACACTCATAATTACGCATTAAAATCCAAATTTTTCCTACAAACACTCCTAATTATGCAATAAAATTTACGTTTTCCCTACAAAATTTCCTAATTACCCACGTTTTTTAAACAAACACTCCTAATTACGCATTAAAACCCACGTTTTTTTCTACAAACGCCCCTAATTGGACATTAAAACCCACATTTTTCCTACAAACACCCCTAATTACGCATTAAAACTTACGTTTTCTCTACAAACGCTCCTAATCACGCATTAAAACCCCACGTTTTTCTTACAAACAGCCCTAATTATGCGACAAAACCTACGTTTTCCCTACAAACACCCCGAATTACGCATTAAATCCCACTTTTTGCTATAAACAGCCCTAATTACGCATTGAAACCATGTTTTCCCTACGAACACCTCTAATTACGCAATTATACCCACGATTTCTCTATAAACACTCCTAATTACGCACTAAAACCCACTTTTGTCTTACAAACATCCCTAATTACACATTAAACCCACTTTTTCTCTAGAAACGCTCCTATTTACCGCATTTAAACACACGTTTTTCCTACAAACAGCCTAATTACACATTAAAAAGACCACCGTTTTTCCTACAAACAGCCC
>QVRM01001225.1:0-250183 GCA_003439945.1 Dermanyssus gallinae | reverse complement strand
GGCTTTTAACTTACAATTTTTACTTTAACCTGCAAAAAAATATGAGGGAATCGCTTTTACACTGGAACGCTATAGCAGAAATCTTCAAAGCCATTTTACAGAAGAAGACGAGCGCTAAACACCTAAGGCGCCCCCCGTCGCTCCCGCGGAACACCCCGTCAGAAGTAGTACACGCCCCCCCCCCCCCTGACTGTTTGATGCGATGCGGAAGCAGTTTCCAGTCAGGTTGGGGGACGGGAACACGACTGGTTTTTAGTGGGTGGGATGGAGCCCCACACTACCGGCCCACTCTTGCAAGGAGTGGTGGCCGTGTGTGCAACCGAATTTTCCAGTTGGTTTCCTCTAAAAAACAAGCTTTCGCCAAGGGCCCAAAATCACATAGGGCCTTCATAGCAAGATGATAATTGTCGTAAAAGTACTTTTTGTGCCTTGTTTTGGAGAAGGGCAATTGAAAGAGTGGAGATCCTTTATAAGAAATTTTGCGGCGACTGTCCGTCGGTACGGCAGTGCGCTTGTTTATGTTAAAAACTCTGCCAAAGTTGGCGTATAGTTTAGACAGAGTGTGGCAACACCTATCTCAAGCTAATTTTAATTTGCTTGAAAAGTGCTTCACACTATACATGAAGCGAGTACTCTGCCTTTCAATCAAAGCGAGAAGCCGCTTTGTGTATGTATTGTCGGACTGTGCGCCGATGGTGGAGATGCTTCGGCTTAGGCTGCGTATGCCATTGACGGAGCCACTTAACTATTTCTTGGGAGAGTGGCGACGCAAATTCACGGAAGCAGCGACGGAGGTAAGAACGCTCGACGTCTTTAAGTCTCCTTGGTCGTGGCCCGGGGTGGCCTGCGATGACAGGCATGTATATACCAGGTACATCGTACACGGGTTCCATCACCTCGTATGCTCCCGTAGGGAGTTTCATGAAGACTATATTACTCAGTTGATTTGTCGGTTCTGCTCGCAGCAATGCGCTAGGTATCACGCGGTTGGTTGTCCGGCACTGCAACGAATATCTTTGCACTTCTTCTCTTGGTGGAACGGCAAAACAACAAGTATTTATGTTTAATAATAGCATGAAATATTTTGTACATACTCTATTTGAGGGAAATAAAAATGATTGAAAATAAGGAATTTTGCGTAGTTTTTAATGTCAATAGACATTCGGGGACAGATATGCGCTCATGGCCGCTCCATGACACTTGCCGTCTTCTGCATGTGCCCGCAGTTATCCACCTTGAAAAACAGAGCTTTTCTTTGCATACATTCACCACAAACACATTCACGAAGAAAGGTGGCTTTAAAAATTAGATAAATGATTACGGACAGTTACGCTATTGGACACAGTGTACTTCTCTTTATCAGTACATATATATATACAGTCTAGTTTGTTTGGCTTAGAAGTGTTGCTCGTATACACAGCACCAAATTTTGCGCCAATTGGGGGATTCTTTATTGTTTGAATTTGGTTCAAAGAAGTGAGTAAAACAAGGTTCGGCGATTTTTAAGGAGCCAAACACCCGGTGAAGCTACGAATCTGCATCACGTTCTATATTTCGAACCAAATAATATGTTCTTTAGTGCTGGGGTTGTTACGTAATGCCAGAACCCGTTGCCCAAACGCGCCGTTGCGCAACCTCGTATCGCACTGCGGTAACACTGCGAAAAGCGCAGTACACCATCCTTCCTTCGAAGAAAAGGTTTTTTAGAAGAAAAATAGTGTGCGATGTTAAGGCCAACAAAATAGATTACACCTCACCGCTTGCCCACGATTTGCGTACCTACTCAGTACTTAGTTGTTGACGCGTCTGGGTCAAGCAATTAGTAGCTGCGTCCAATGAAATCCGCATTTTCATGAGTTATTTGCGCGACGTGAATGCGCGTCGATGCGTTTGTGCGTCAGTTCAGGGCACCTTATGCTGTGCAAATAAAATTAATCTAGCCAGCTACGGCTACTGACTCTTAATATTATTATGATACCTTTTATTACTTTTTTATTGTTCATCATTGATTTATTATGTTCTTCATCACCTGTCTCGTATGCGTTTATCCATTTAATCCGTTCTTATCACAGTCGACCAAACGAAAGGCTGGTCGTGAAAGTAGAAGTAGATGGTTAAACCTGCCGTATGTGGAGGGAGAAGTTCTTCCACGCGTCTCTCTCCCTGAGGCTACGACAAGGCGTGATGTCTATTGGCTCACGGCATTTTTAGGAACAAACACACCACTGCTTTATACGGACACATGTATTCATATATACATAAATAGCGTAGTCAGTGGCGGACTGCGCTCAGTGTTGTGTACCTTGCAATCAATAGCCAGTTGAGACAGTACTAGTAGATATTAACACTCCTAGAATGGCAACAGTAGAAATTGAAACTCCAAGAATACTAAATAAAATAGAAAATAGTAGATAATGAAACTTCTAGAATAGAAACAGTAGAAATTAAAACTCCGCTAGATTTTAACACCTCTGTGGAACTATTGAAAAGTCAATAGCCAGTGGAGGCAGAAAGAGTAGAAATTGAAACTCCTAGAATAGTAGCAGTAGAAATTGACGCTCTTAGAGTTGTAACAGTAGAAATTGAAACTCCTAGAATAGTAGAACTTTCAGAACAGTAATAGTAAAACTGAAAATGAAACGCCGCTAGAAATTCGAACTCATGTCAAACTATTGAACATCATTAGCCAGTAAAGACAGTAATAGTAAAAATTGCAACTTTTAGAATCGTAGCACTCTTAGAAGAGAAGTATGAATTGAAATTTAATTTCAATGTCTACTATTATTGTTTTCTACAAATTGAAATGCCTGTCGAACTATTGAAACGTCGCGTTCACTCTGCTCAGAAACACTACACCACCAGCAGCCGCAGCAGCCGTCGCCACTACCACCACCGGGACTTCTGCAAGGCTCGAGAATGCTATGAGGAGTAACAAGCGGAGTACCTCTTTGTAGATGACTGTTTGTGCCTATGGGTACGCCCTGTATGTCTCAATGTTATGTGTGTCCCATCTTTCTCATCTCTATATCGTAGTCGTTCTCTCTCTCTCTCTCTCTCATCTCTATATCGTAGTCGTTGTCCAGCTCCAATCTTGCAAAGCGATTCGACGAACTTCCCCGCGCCCTCTGCGCGGTTCCCCCGGTTCAAACCCCCGTGCGCTCCCTTGCTTCTACTGTTCTTCTTCCTCTTGCTTCGTTTTCTTTGTGTTTCCCTTTTTCGCTCTCCGCCCCTCGTTTTCTTGCTCAGCCTCTTTCTTTCTCTTTTTTTTTCTTTCTCTCAGTTCGATCAATCTGAACCGCAACCTCGTTCGTCGATTTGGCCGGGTTACAAAAAGTAGTCGTCAGACGCCATCGTCGTCATCGTCGTTTACTTCAATCGGCTTGAGTGAGGAGAGCTTGACCTAATAATACCCCCCCCCCCCCCCCGTATCTTCCTCTTTCTCTTTTTAGCTACCTCTCAAGCGCTCTCTTGCGCTTTCTTTCTCCATTCTCTGTTTTGCTATGCCTGTCCGAGATTTTTCTCTCCATTGATCTGTGGGTTTTTCTTTAACTCTCTCTCTCTGCTCTATCTTTTTATCGTTATCTCACCCTCTCTCTCTCTCTCTCGCTGGGACCTGCGGCCCGAGTGACCGCGAGTTAAGGAGAAGCAGATTCGCACCACGTATTTGATTTAGCAGCCGGTCCACGGCTCCACTCTCTCTCTCTCTATCTAGCTGTGGTAAAAGAAGAAGAAGAAGTAGCACCAGCAGCAGCAGCAGTAGGGGCAGCAGAACGACGTCTTGACGAGTTGTGACGACTTCAAACGAAACGATAGTCCGTAGCAGAAAGCAGTTGCGCGCGGGTGGCAGTCGAGAGGCTTCTGGACAGGGCCATCACCAGGGTGGCCGCGGTGGCCTGCGTAGATCGACGATAAGCGGAGCGGAGAACGAGCGGCCCTCATCGAGTACTGCGGATGGCCCAGTCCAGTCCAGTGAAGTTTCATAGTGGGCCACCACTGGTTCTGCTGCTTCCCCCATAGGTAGGCAGGCGCAGGAACGCGGCGCTGGGCAATGCTCGTTCGCGCCTAGACTCCAGTCGAGTGTGAAATTTCCCGCTGCGGCCTCGACTGTCGGCGAGCTGTTTCGCGCTCGCTGGCGCCTTCACTTCGGCCATTGTCGCGTTTTTCATGGTTTCTCTCTCAACTTGTCTCTAGTCCTCTCCTCAACCCCGTCTTTCCTCCCCTCTCTCTCTCTCTTCGTTTCGTTCTTTTCCCTCTCGATTGTTTTTTTTTCTCCGTATTCTACCAACTCTTCTCAGCCTGTCACCCAATGGAAGGCAGAGATCCATGTTTCTTTAGATGTCTGCCTGCTCTCTGGGTCTGCTCAATCGTCGCGGTTTCTTTTCCTCGTTTAACATTTTTATTCTATCCTCTTTCTCTCGCTATTTCTTCTATTTCGCCCTATTCCTTACTCCCTCTCTTTCTCCCTCTTGCGCGCTTTTTCTATATCTACACACACACCCACTCACACTCATATAGTTGTCACTAATTGGAGGGTGGGGCGGGCGGATGTTTCCCGGCCGGACAGCTCTTAGTGTCTTCATGTCGCGGTGTTGTTGCCGCCACCGCCGCCGCTGCAGCGGCCGTCGTCTTCGCGCGGGGGCGCTAGCGCAGCCGTTATCGTGCCTACCTCTCCCCAAGCGCGGGGGTTTTCGTCCTTCGCGCGCTTGATCTCTCTTTCCCTCTTTTTCTCCACCTCTCTTTCTCTGTATTTCTTTCCCTGTATCTGTCGCGTCGTTTCTCGTCGAGGCTTGCGGCCTGCGTCTGTGTCGCCGCCTAAATGAGGTGCGCGAACGCGGCCGGACTACTTCGCAAAGCGATGATGGTTGGGCTGTCAAGAAATTTGCCGTTGCCGCTACTTGCTGCGGCGGCTGCGGCTGACGCTGGTAACATTGCCACTAAGTGCTTCGTGGAAATGTCTCTCCACTTTGTTGTACAAGCGGGTTACTCACTCAGCGTTGCTAAACTCAGCGCTACTACAGCGACGGTACTGTTGCTGTTGCTGCTGCTGTGGCTACGGCTGGTGGTGCTGTTTCCAGTGAGCCCGTTTTCCCTTCGATTCCTTCTGCGAGCTTCGGTACAGTGGACCGACGAGAGAGACACAGACAGACGCGACATACAGACAGAGCATCAAGCTGAAAGCAGTCAGGCATATGTTCTCTCATGCTGGGCTCGCAACAGCAGTAGCAACGAAGCAAGAAAGGTATAGAGCGATAGGATAGAGCGGACATGCGATGGGAGGAGCAGATACAAGATCAAGGAAATAAGCAACACGAGGCGAGCCGATCTGCGCCACAAGATGATGACGACGACGTCTGAAGCGAAATCATAGCGCAAAGCAGCAGGCAGACAACGGCAGGCTTGCGCTCCAAACGAGGTCGACGGGAAAACTCCGAATGGACAAATCACTCAAGACAAACGGGCGGACTCGCTCACTCATTCACTCCCTACTCAGAAGAGAGCCCCTCTTCTGAGAGCGTGAGTGACATAGACATCGGCCGTAAGGCTGACGGCCCAGCTAGTGTGGGGCATACGATGGATGGCATGTCGAAGAATTCGTACGATAAAGTCTTCGGACAAATACAAAGGCTGGACGTTGGTGTTGTAGTACACGCAACACGTGCTATCACTGTCCCGCCCGCTGGCAGAGAATACATATGTGGATATTGTAGCGTAATTTGTCTGCACCAGTACTTCAGATATATATACATATATACATAAGGGCAGTCAGAAGGTTCTGTCGAATTCTTAAGGCAGGGTCTGAATTTTATTCTGTATATACGGTGTTACTAGTCAATATACACCAGCTTCTTCTATAACTTTAATGTCTCTCTCTCTCTCTCTCTCTCCCAGTGATACTTTCTAAACATACAACGCTGTTCCGCTTAAAGAACTGTTAATTAAGCGGAACATAAGATAATCGGAAGAAGCAATGTCAGAATAATAAGTTGGTGGGTGTAGATGCAAAATATCCAATTGAATATAGCAACTTACGGCGCGGCATTGTCATGACTGTAGTAGAGCATGTCCTTTTAACGAATGTACAAATCGGAGCTTTTTCAATTCAAATTATTAAGCAACTGGCTATAATTTCTACTGTTAAGTACTTCCTTGTTTTGCAGAAGCGCGTGGTGCACCACTCCTCTCCAATACCAGCCGACAACAACATGATAATTTTAAAGTAGCGGACGGCTTTCGCACGGGGGTTAACTTGGCGCCTCGTTTAAGTAAAGGCCGTGAGTGAAGAACGTGGTTGTAGACGATCAATCGCCGGCAATTGAGTTTTTTGTTCCTGAACAGGATGAAAAGATTTCATTCTGTACAGGAAAATGAACGCAGGCGTTTAGGCGGCTAATTATGTCGTTTTTGCTCAGCCTACGCGGCACTCATATATATTGGCATGTTCCACGTAGTCATGACTACTTAGGTGCAAATAAACTAACTAGTTTATTCAATGCGTTCACTTCGAATGCTATCTCGTCGACTGTGACCTATGGGGGCAATTTTTTCACCCGTATCCTTCACCCTGTCTGTGGACCATCCGTTTTCTATCACAAAGTGATTAAAACAACGCATTTTTCGTTACGATTGTACAAATCTTTAGTTCAGAGGGAGTTGTAATGTAGCCCTTTATGGTAGTGAGCACGCATCTGTGCTAGAACTTGAGGTTAATTAAACAACCCTTATTAAAGCGTTGCAGCATTGCGGGATGGCCTTTAAGTTGTGTAAGCAGATCCCTCACTCAAATTGAGCATTGCTGCATATACATTGGACTGCTTTTTACGTCGCTGGAATACGTTCTTGGATCATTCGATTATCAGCGATGAAATAAACACGGTTTTCTTACTAGAGTGTCGACAGACAAATCTTGTGATCGAAAACTACTAGTCAGTCTGCCTAAGTAAGATACGCACTCAAACAAACGAATTCTGTCTTGCCGGCGAGTGGGTTAGTGGCAGTGTTTATGTTGAACTCCTGGATATGAAACGGGTCATAATTTATTGCGGTCGTTTACTGCCATTAACTCCGGAAAGCTAAAAACAAGTGCCTACAAAAGTCTGCAACTTATGACGAGGAAGGAGGAGATGGGGTTCTATGAGAAGAAACGCACAACCTCGAGTGAGTCGTCCTAGCTTCCAAAAAATTAACGATCAGTGCTGAGAACTCATTGCCACATTTCCCGGACCTTGTAATAATATACTGCAGGCTATCATGTATTACAGTCGCTCAAACGCTTTAACCGGGATCTCGTTCTTGCGATAAGTGCACAATGGGGAACAACACCGCTTCGACTTCAAAACAGATCATTTTCACAGCAGAAGGAATGGCACAGATTGATCGTTAGCAAGCGGTTATTGAAAAAGGAGACGACTTTGATGTTTAAACAAACTCGAATATTTTTAGGCAGAAACGAACAACAATTTCCGCCAACGTAAAAAAAATTATCCTGCATATGGATTAAGAGAGGATATATATATATATATATATATATATATAAAGAGACACGAAGAAACGTCACTATTTTCTTAATACCCTCTACCACACTTTAAACTGTGTTTTAAGATTAAAATTCGCGCTCAAACGAAAGAAAACCCCGAATGATATGTCCCACACCCGTGAGACCCACGAGTTATCCCATCAAACAGTTAGCAGTCAGCTCGATTAAAGTTGTCAGAGGCGTCGAAATAATACTCGCTGTTGAAGCAGCTGCTGCGGTTGTAGCATTTAACCATCAGAAGGGCTTTACATTTCAAAGCAGCGAGCGCCAATTTCATCTCATGACAGTCCCCCACGACGCACTGGCAACGATGACAGTGACGATGTCGCTTGTCTTGTTGCTTGAACATACACACGCATCGTGGCAAGCAAGAAACACATATATCTATAGATGAATTCAAATATACATTATGCATACATATATGAGTTTAAACATACATTATACATACATGATTCATACACGGATGAGATCATACATACGTACACGGATGCATACGTGGATGTTCATCTTCGGGTATCTCCATTACGCACGCATGGCATACGTAGCTCGTTCAGGGTTCTTCATCGCTGTTTGTTGTTGTTGTTCCTGTTGTTCCTGTTGTTGTTCCTGTTCCTGTTGTTGTTGTTGTTCCTGTTGTTGTTGCGGTTGTTGTTGTCGTCGTCGTCGTCTTCTTCTTCTTCGTCGCCATCACTGATAGCTTGTCAACATCTCGATGTGCGACGGCGTTGAGGTAGCCTTTGAGGGCGACCGCATCGGGGGATCAGGTTGTCTGCTTGCTCTTCTTTCTCGATAGTCCGTCCGCGAGCCAGCCAACTCACCCACTTTCTTCTTCGTCTCGTTCCTGGTCTGTCACCACAGAGCGGTGACGTTTGCACCGCTCACCAACATCACCAACCAACCGACCGACCGACCGAGTCTACCAAGTGCCACGCGGGATCACGGGCGTGTCAGCAGACGGCGGCGAACAAGGCGAGACGAGACAACCTTAGCGTTCAGCCCAGTGGCAGTGAGCGTCCGACAGGAGACAGACGATACGTTCCCCTCCTGAATGCTGGTCCGCTTCGTGATATGTACTCCTGATTCTTCTGCACTCCTCTTCCCAGCGGCGGGGGGTCGAGCGTTTGTCAAACTACTGGCATTGCTATTGTTGCTATTGGTTGTTGTTGTCGGTACTGTTACAGTTGTTGTTGCTATTGTAGTTACGATTGTTGTTGTTGTTATTGTTGTTACGATTGTTGCTGTTGCTGTTCTTGTTATTGCGGTTGTTGTTACTTTTGTACTACACTCGGGAGGCGCTCGTATTGCGCTGGACAGTCAGAACATCAAGAAGGTTCTGTGCTTAGACACAAGCGGCAAGAGATCCCGTGACCTTCGGATATAGACGTTGATAAAGCGGGATCAGTCAATTTACCGACGGCGGCGAGAGCAAAGAAATAATCTATATGTTGGCTTTTCTTGCACCGTATGAGCTAGTCGTAGTGCAGAAGGATGCAAATAGACGGATAAATAAAAAGAAACATTTAAGGAGGGCCAATATTAGCTTGTTGCGTAATCAGTACGCATCATTTAAACACTACCGATTCGTGACAACCTTTATAAGTTTAGCGTTATAATGTGGGTTGTATATATTATACGTTTATGAAACAACTGAAATTGCTTAACTAGCAGTTGCTGTGTGTCTCATGGGCAAAATAAAAGTGTTTTGAACTAGCGTCGTAACAACCAAACCAGTCTAAAAAGTTGAATATGCTGCTTCGGGATAGCGCAGTGAGACATCTAGGGGCGGGAATGAAGTGTCCGACCTGGTTTTGCCTACGCATGACGGAAGACAGAACCAGGTAGTTGTGTGTCCCGTCCCATTGACCCGACAGTGCGAGGAGGCGCATGATGGCGTCCCCAGTACAAAAAATCGACGATTAGAGAATGTGTTCATGTTTCTGACTTTCTGACTGCGGAAGGTGCTGAACCGGCCGATACGCATCGCCGATAGTGCACGACAGGTTGGGTTACCACAAGGAGTGCGCGCAGTGGGTTCCGAAGAACTTTCCGCAAAAGGAACTGGCCATGGGGCTAGCACTGCAACACCTGTTGCAGTATTATGAATAACCCGCTATTTAGAGTAGCATTCTTCTAAAAATGCGACATCATTATAAAATTATGTTTGTTTTGGCCAAGTTGGCGCCATCATTTCGAGATAGACCCAAAGCAAGACAGCACGCAATGGAGTCATACGTCGTCATCCCCACCTTATAAAATTTAAAGGGGCGGTTCAACTCGGGCGACGATCTGAAGGACACAGCGGAGGACTAACGCTTGTCGCAACCACATGAATGCTGGGAATAGGGAATCTTTTGTCGTGTGAAGCAGCGGTACAGCTATCTCCGGGCTGCTCTCGAAAGTACAATCCACAGAAAGATTGTCGATTAGGCTTTCTATCCGTTTTTGAAAGGCTTGGGTGGCGAAACGTAGGCCCGCGAATGCACAACGCGCTGATGACTCCCGTGTAGCTTCAATAACCGGTAAGGTCTCTCCTAACTTCTCACGGCCTATTACCTGCCACCCACCAAATTGCAATACAGTGACCGTTCCGTCTCTGTTTTGCAAAAAAGATGGGGAAATATATTACTAAAGCGGTCAAAACTACATCTTATATAAAAGCTACATTATAGTTTATAAACTGTTTCCAAAAACTTTCACAATTTCTAGAAAGGTAATCGCTAAATTCATCTGTAGTGTCAGCTGTAAAACGTCCTCTGCTTATTCCAAGGATTTTCAGCCTGATCCATCGTCTAAAAACGATCTGAAACTGCTATAGCTTTAGGACGATATATATATATATATATATATATAGATTGTGTGTTTACGTACCCTACTAGCCGCCGGAAGAGATAACGCACTTCATGTATACAACGGCAAAACATTCACTTTTGTTCGAATATGGGGAGATCTTAAAGGAGTAGTTGTAGTAGTGCTTGAAGGTTTGTTTTCCTATGCGCCCATTTCTATACAAATACCGGAACTGCTCGCTATGTCCTCCTGTTTGTTCAGCGTTCAACTCCAGATATGCACATCATGTACGTGTGAGTGCGAGCTTGTTTTTTTACGGTTGTCGCGGGCTTGTTTTTTTTATAATATTCATATGCTGGCTATAGTGTTGCATACACAGGCAGTAGCTCGATAGCTTTGGTCCCTCTGCACGCTACGGCGCTCCCTCCCCCACTCCCGTCCACTGATCGAAGGCGATGCTGACGACAGATTTACCTTGCACGATGCATCCGTTCAATGATTTTGTTCCTTGCGGGATCGAAGGCAGTAGGCCAGACTGCTACGCCAGACTCGTCTGACAATGTCCAACACTCAGAGCGCACGAACAGACTAAAATCGATATGTGTCGAACGGGGACGCCTATCGACACAACCCAACGAACAGGTTCGATTCTGGTGCGCCAAGCTGACGGCGACAGCGCGCCCTCTGTGCTTTTGTGCAGGACGTACGGGGGAGGTAGGGTGGCGGGTGTGGCTGGTCATGGTGGTCGAGGTCCGGTAGGATCGAGTGGCGATGATAGACCGGCGGGCATGACGATCCCGGGGGGAAGGGGCCCGCCGTTGGACGATGCAACGAGAAGACGCGATTCTCGTTGTATCCGAAGCATGAGGCATGAGTGATCTCGGGGATTCGAAAGATCACTGTCTTTCGGTCGGTCGGACGGTCGGTTGGTTGGTCGGTCGCGGCTGAGAGCCGGAGGAGACAGACAAGTGAGGGATTGAAGTGCTGCTGCGGCTGCGGCTCTACTGCTGCTGCTGATGCGTCGTCGTCATCGTCGTCTCGTCGCAGTAGTTTAAGGTGAGTTTGAGATGCGTAGGCGGCAGCGGTAGCTGGGTGGAGTGCCTACTTGGGTCCGGAAAGGGATAGGGGCTCAACTCAGGCTCAAAAGGTGTTCCCAGACAACACAACAGCTCCAGCCAATCCGACCGAATGACAGGGCTGCTTTGTCTCGTTTGGGGAGGCAGACATCGAGACACAGAGCGACGGACACAAGGGCGGCCGATCCAACCGACCACAGACTCCGTATGCAGTCGGCAGACGTTTAGGAGCCTTTTCTTTTCGTATTTTCACTTGGCGATGAGGTTTGGCCTGAATAGTGATGATGATTATGATGTCGATGTGTGTGCTTGCGCTTTTTGAAAAGTGTCTCCAGAAGGTGACAGGCAGGCCGGGGGAAGACGATGCTACCGATCTGTTCCCCAGTCTCTCGATCTTCTTCCCCCTCTCTCTCTCTCTATATATATATATATATATATATATACACACAATATGTGCTTCTGCCTCTCTCCGCTTTTAACCTCGTTCTGTTCGGAGTTCGCCCGGCCGCAGCTGTGTCGAAAAGCACGCGTAGCGCGTTTGTTTACGTGAATATTAGGTAGCCTGAGAAGGGCGTCGCTTTAACGGCAGAAATTGGTGTGATCACTTTGGCAAACTTGCATACCGGTATATATATATATAAATTAGTATACATTTTTACTTTCTTACTGCAATCTAAAAAAAATTCCCACTAAGGGCGCATGATAGAGCGTGGTGAGCTCTAATGCCCACCGGCCAACAAATACATATTTTTGTTGTAGCATCATACATTAAGGTTCTTAATGAAGCACTGGATAAGGCGTGTAAACAATCGCTTGCATGCTCTGCAGAGGTTGGCTTGAGCCGAGCCCAAATAGAATAATTTTTGGCTTATGCATTAAGCAAACGGGCATCTTGACTTACTAGCGGAAACGATAATTCACTCTGAGATGATATGTTTTTGTAAACTTCCAAGAATCGCAACTAACCTGCTCAAAAAGGGATTTCGGCCTGACTGGGTTCGCCAATGAGGTCGCAGACTCTGCCACCAAATGTGTGGCGACAACTATCGCAGTGAATGCTAATATTGAAGGATCTGGTAAGTCAATAGCTTCTTGGTTACTGGAAACAATTCTGTCGTTTGGCTAGATTTCGATGTTGAGCAGATTGGTTATCGTATCGCAAGTTCGCATTTCAAGGGGTTCAGGGCCAAGCCGCTTACTTTCTCGAAATCGACAATCGTCCATGTGTCGCTAATGATTGCGCACGCGTCGTTTGCAAGTACTCTATTGTCCAAGTACCGCCTGTTAATCGGGCTATCAAGCGACTTGATCAGATCGTTAACCAGCCAGGCAGAACAAAAGTGCTCTAAGAGGTCTTCTTGTTGTCTTCCTGTTTCGGATGGAATTACTAAGTCAAGCGTTACGAGGCGAGCTGGATGTCTATACAAGGACTCAACATAATGATACATGTTTGGGGTGGAGTTCTTGACTGTTTTTAATAATAAGTGGTTGTCTCCTGACGGTTTTGAAAGCTTTTGCAAAATCTTGCTTGAGCAACTGCGTGGGACAAGTTGGGGGCCGGGAAAGTGGTATAAACTGGTGTCTCCACCACAGCTTTGACCGAGAACGCTAATTGTCGGTCGTCTATTCGGCGTGTGAGCGGTCTTGTGTAATTCCTTACGGTGATTTTCGAAGCAATCCTGCGTAGACATGGTGAGCATGTTATTGAACGGACTGAGCCAAATTTTTTCTTCAATGCTGATCATTTGGTGCCAAATATAATTAGTAATAGCTTAGCTGGTGTTTGCTCAACAACAAGTCGAATATTTTAGTGGTTCAGGCCTTATAGTTGGCGGTATCTTTTCCGGATAAAAAACATGTCTGTGGAGATTAGGATTCTAGCAGCATCGGCGTTATTTCCATCGGATAACTTGACTAGGACGCTTCGAGCAACATCAAGCTCGGTCAGCGTGAGTTGGCGCGTCTTTTTGAGTGATTCTGTGGGCCGTCTCTCGACGGTGACCGATACGAAGGAAACTAATGCCAAACAAGCGTGGAAACTGTCCTAAGTGTACACATCATCCAGCATCTTAGTGAGGATCATGGCTGCATACAAAACTAATATTGTTACTAATATCTTCAAGTTTTGTTAAGATGTCTTTAATCGACGGATATATATATATATATATATATATATATATATATATATATATATATATATATATATATACATAGTGTGTTCAAAACGTATCGCGACTTTTGTGTTTTTTCAAAAATTATTCATTTATTCATGAATATCTATTTTGTCCCCTTCAAAGTAATCCCCATGATATATTATACACTTGTGCCAACGGTTTTTCCAACCTTCGAAGCACTTCAAAAAACAATTTTTTTTAATCTTGTTCAGCTCCTCCTTCGATGCCGTCTTTATCTCGTCAAGCGTAGCGTAACGTCGTCCTTTCATGGGCCTCTTCAGTTTAGGGAACAAGAAAAAGTCACAGGGGGCCAGATCTGGGGAATACGGTGGCTGCGGCATCATTAGTGTGTTGTTTTTGGCCAAAAACTCGCGCACAAGCAACGATGTGTGAGCAGGGGCGTTATCGTGGTGCAAAGGCCAATTTTTGTTCTTCCACAAATCCGGGCGTTTCTGGCGGATTGCTTCGCGCAAATTGCGCATAACTTGCAGGTAATATTCCTTATTGACCGTTCTACCCTGTGGCAAGAACTCATGATGCACCACGCCCCTAAAATCGAAGAAAACTGTCAGCAAAACTTTCACATTCGACCGAACTTGGCGCGCTTTTTTCGGTCTTGGTTCGTGCGGCAGCTTCCATTGAGATGATTGAGCTTTGGTTTCCACGTCATAACCATAAACCCACGATTCGTCACCAGTTATGACCCTCTGGAGCAAATTTGGGTCGTCGCGGACAGAGTCCAACATCTCATTAGCAATGTTCATGCGATGCTGTTTTTGGTCGCAATTGAGCAATTTTGGTACGAATTTCGCGGCGACCCGTCTCATGCCCAAATCATTGATAAAAATCGAATGCCACGAGCCAATCGATATGTTTAGGTCCTCAGCAACTTCTCTAACGGTGATTCGACGATTGGCCAATACCATTTTCTCCACTTCATTAATTTTTTCGTCTGTTGTTGAAGTGCTCGGGCGTCCGGCACGCTCTTCGTCGTTCACATCTTCTCGGCCTTCTGAGAACATTTTGTACCACCGATAAACGTTGCTTCGGTCCAAGGTAGCTTCTCCGTATGCCACAGTCAACATTCGGAATGCATCCGCGCACTTAATTTCGTTTTTCACACAAAATTTGATACAGGTTCTTTGATCCATTTTTTTGAATAGGTAAAAATCGAAGACGATCCAAAACACGTGCAAGCAAAGCAGCTGTCAACAATTAAGTGAACATTCAAAATGGCCGAGCTTGTCGGCATAAGTGAGAGACATGAGTACCAACATAACGCCACAAAAAATCGAAATTCGAATATACGTAACCCGCGAAAATTCAAAAGTCGCGATACGTTTTGAACACACCTCGTATATATATATGTATATATATATATATATATATATATATATATATATATATATATATATATATATATATATTCTATAGCATTTGTTCTGGCACTAAGGGATAAGAAAGTTAAAGGGAGCAATGCTGAGGTTACTTCTAAAACAAGTCACGGTGCTGTGTCGTAGATTATGTGTTTATTTTTTGTTGTAGCCTTTTCCGGGTGAAACAAGCCATGGATTGACTAGTTACGTTCATGGATGAGAAGGATTTGAATTTTCATTGGGGAAAAACAGTAGCCATGGAATTATGAAGGAGCGTCTAATGGTTACGTGGATCAAATCAGGGAAACAGAAATAGGATCTGTACACAATGTATGTATCTAGAGAGCAAGCCTAGAGAATTTGTAACTAAATTTACCTACCTAGGGGCCTTATCAACAAGCGGTAGCAGCTTTCGAAAACACATTTAAGAGAGAGGGTCAGAACGGCCACCATCACAGCTGCGGCAATCAAATTCCCATATATGCGTTCGGTTCATGCAGCAGTCGCTCTTTTCGGGATACAGATAGCACTTGTAGCCACATATAGTATTACTCTACTCTGGAATAAGATGGGAATGATTTTTAATTGGCGGGGTAAGGTTTTTTATTGTAAAGAGGGTTTTTGCGCTGCCAAATACGTCCAGGAATAGGGTTATCTCGTGCTGCAAGTTGGCCCGCTGCTGTCAAAGAATCTGCAAAAATGTTGGAATCTAAACAATGTGGGCCTTTAGCGTTTATATGAAGAACTGATGAACCAAAATTAGTGAGGTGGACATAAGCATGTATAAAACAGCAGCAATGAGGAGTACTGAGTAGCAGGCTAGCGGGGTGAGAAATTTACATCTATCTTTGGCCTTTGCAACCCACGGATTTTATCTGGTTCTGTGCAACGTGGAGGGCTTTCATGAACGGCAGGACCAATGTCGATGCAGACGGTGCTGGAGCAAATGTGATAGATACCACGCCGCCGTATGTCCAGCTGTTCGGTCCATAGCTGAACTAGCAATACGCTATATTGATGGTTGGCTTGAAACACTATGATGTAACAGAAACACGTTTGCACAGCACAGGTGTTAATAAATTAAATAAACATTTATTCATGTCTATTTACTTCTACATTCTGTATTTTGTAGGGCCAGGTACTTTACAGGTTACAGATAAAGGTCTGCTATATGCAATCATTTTCCGGCGACAGTAGAATCCGTGGTATTGAATTGGCCTAGACAGGACACGCTCGAGTTAACGACCACCGAAATTCCTATATAGCTTCTAATCTTACACGAAGCAAACATGATCTATAAGCACAAACTGACCCCATTCAACAACAACAAACCCTGCAAATGTTGTTCTTTTTGTTGCAATTAGTTTTGTGTTAGGTATCAATGTATGCACAAGTATAAACCATTTTCTAATCTGTAGAATTGCAAGTTTCAGTCAAGCTATGCTTCTCCGGATAATTAGAGCCCGAAACCCGCTTCTGGAGAACATGTTGCAGAAAAGTATGCTTGACCTAAAGGATAACGTGATCTTTTAGATTCCTTCCTCCATCCATTAGACAAAAACAAGGAGTGTTAGACAAAAACAAGGGATCCATCCTTGTTCTTGTCTAACAGACTAGCCGATAAATCTTTGATAAGAGGATTGGATTAACTAACTATATTCTCAGCATGCCCTTTATGTACAAGTATAGTCAAACTTGCAGGAACAAAAAATGCAGGAATTGCAGCGGCTGCCGGAACAGAATGAATCAATTGCGGGAACTCATGATGGACCAACGATTATTCGTATCTATTCATAAAAGGCACTAGAAAGCATAGAATGACAACTAATGCATAAGAGTATTAGAAGCTGTAAAATAAACAGCACAAATCAGCTAAATAAACAAATTACTTGTGCGCAGCACTGCCGGCAGTGCTTTGCTAGCAGGACTGAACAAAATGTTGTAATAAGGTAGTAGTAACGTGCAGGGCAACTTCAGGGCAATCAATCCGCCAGCGCAGGATTCTGCTAAATCGATATAGATTAAATGAAGCCACACTACGCAGCCGTAGAGCAGTTACGTTTGGCTGGGCGCTCTATGAGGGTCCATGTATGTTCGTCTATCGCACCAAAAACAAACCTTCAGTCTATACCGCCATGATCTTTTCTTCACTCGAGCATGGCGGCGGGCATGGTTGGCCAAGAACAATTGGCTGGTTACTACAACGTCTCGCCCGCGTTTCGAGCCCAAGTCTAGCACAAAAGCAGTTACGGCAGGCACATTTAATGATTACCTGCTCCGGTCGTTTCCGAGCGGTGTCTTCTCTCGAATAGTCGAAATACCGCGTACTAATAGGATCGTCATTTTGCTTAAATCTGCGGTTTTCGTTTGTCGACAGCATTTTTCACTTGTCCGCGGTCCCGGCGGTTAGCCGCCGGCTGTGGTAGTCACGATAGGTGATAGCAAAGATTCGCTGGCCCATACGATCATCCATCGCATCCCGCCTTCCCGAACACCGGCCACCCGTGGCCGCGGCCGGGGTCGCGTAAAACGACCCAGCTGCTGGTATCGGTTCGTTTTGAGGTCTACGATGCCCCCGGCCGGCCACGACGATTATTAGTATTATTATTAGCCATTGCTAATAATAATAGTAAAATAATTGTTCAGTCATTTGTTGTCTCGACTCGTCTCCACAAGTTTCGACTCAGCTGCTCCACTCCTCAGAAGGCCAAACGAAATCAGGGCCGTCTAGAAGCGTCGCTAAAATCCGACCTCAATCTCGTAGCCGTGGTGCCTCGAGCAAGCCAGCGTTTACCGGCGGTTGGACGCGGCCTCGAACGCATCGCCTGGATTGTGGCCCGTGGCGGTCTGAACACACAACACTATGACCAGCCGCACTACAACTAGTTCGTTTTCGCTCGTGAAAATCTACCACAGCAGCAATCGACCGTTCATTAGTTTCACTTGAGCAGTATTTTTAGCTTAAATAAGGTATACGCTGGCTGGGCTGGCTGATTACTCAGCTCGAAGACGTTTTCGGCTAGCCTCGTTTTTAACCTTTCCTGCCTGAGCCACGTTCACTTTCTTCTCCCCGCCTCGCTTGTTTTGTGTTCTTTCCTTTAACAACCTCCTCTAACTAGCTTCAGAGCCGGCTCGCCGTAGCCTCCTGCGTCCGCCGCCGATGTGATCCAAATGCGGTGGTGACACCGTCTGTCAGCGCAGTCAGATGGACTTGCCTTCAGAGTAGCTCAGTCCGACAGCCGGACAGAAACACTCGAATGAAACGCGACCGTGTATAGGAAGGACTCTTCTATGTGTAGGCTGCTTTGTGACTCGTCTTTGAGCACGCCTCGAGCTCTCGAAGGTTGGGATCAGGAGAACGGTAGTGGTGGTACTGTTAGTGGTAAATGCGGTGGTTGCCAGTGGAGTAGTGGAACAGATGGGTTACGGTCACGATAACATCGGCTACCCATCTTCTACATCTTAATTCGGTGTGCTGCCTGCTTGCTTCGTGTTCCTGTGTCTTTATTTTGCTTACAGGTCGCCCGCCCGACCGCTCGTTGGTGGTGGTGGTGGTGGCAGTGGTGGTGGTGGTGGTGAAGTCTCGAGGCATTTCGACTCCGCCTCGAGTCGAACTCGCCTCAACTCGAAGGTTCGCTCTTCTGCTGGGGTGGACCCGACGACGACGACCGAGGTCGTCCTAGTATTCGTTTAGCCCGAATGCACGGTTCGCCAGCGCTCCTTCCGTGCTCAGCTTCCGTGATCGGAGCATATCACTTACCTCTTGTAAGGCCCCTCGTTTTGTGCGCTGGGTGCTGATGTCTATATGCCTGCTTAATAGGCGTACGCAACTTACAGGCCAGCAAAAGAGACAAAAAAAAAGAGAGCGCTGTTCGAGAAAAGACTAAAGGGTCAAACTCGGTGTCGGTGCGGCCGACAGCCTTTGTGTTCTGCCAGGAATGTTTTATTAGCTCATATATATATATATATATATATATATATATATATATGTGTGTAAAGAGAGAGCCAGAGAGTTAAACATTTTGTGTTTAAATTCGTTTGTTGTGTTTTTGAGTTACTCCGACTTGTTTTGAGAATTGTGGAGTGTAATTGCCTGAGCGAGGATGTCGCGCTCCTGAAGCGCCGATGTCGCCGCTCGGAACGTCAGTGCCCACATGTATTTTTTATAACGGTTTTTCTTTAAATCTTTTGTAGGTACATTAATTATTGATAGTTCTTCTTTTGATTACTTCACGTAGGAGCGTTTTTGCGTATCGTGAATAGTGATTTCAAAGCGTGCAAGCTCCATCTCGACTACATTGTTCCAAAATTACGTGCGCGAGCCACAAACCAAGCGTGTGCAGTGTTATCGTTAATGTGCTGTCGTCGTTTATAGTAAAAGCAAAGTCTTACAGTCTCAGCGTATATTAATTTTAAATGTGTTACACTGGATTAAGGAAATGGTAGTAAACGCCTAAATATTTCCTTTGTTTCTGTTCGTATTGATCCAACCTGCTCTTATTGATCTGTACGTCATTTACGGTTGCATAAGGCATCCTACTGCTTTAGTACGTTAAGTACAGGCTTTTTTGCACAAATAACTTGCCTAACTAGTCCAGGAATTAGGGCTGCATACACACGACTATGGTAGTTCTTACCGCTATTGGCTGATGCTGATACTGCTAAAGAGTGATGACCGAACTCAGAATAGAGGGCCCCAATTTCGAACTCAGAACTCAGTGGTACACAGAGATGGATTGTGTCTTTGAGCTACAATTAAGCGCGCCGACAGACTGGCGAGACATGCTAAACTCAATGAAACCGCGTGAACGCTCTTTAACTTGAGCTCATCTTGGAGGCCCGGCTGCACGAGAATCGACACGGTGACTAAGAGTCACCGGTGACAAGAGGCTGGACAGCATACACACAGCTCTGTAGAGACGTGCCAAGTCTCTATCATTGGACCGCTACAGTGCCATGTACGAGATAACTCTTCCATTGCGACACCACAGTTCAGCGGGCTCACCTGAGTGGTACACGCCAAATCAAAGAAGATATAAAAATAGGCTGAGCTAACGAAGAAATACAATGTTGTACCGGTGGAAAAAGGGATCAAGGCTTTTTCCGAAAGAGTGTTAGAAGCCAGCAAACACTACAGAACATAATTGAGAAGTACTGCAGGTAGTTAGATTGTTAGGTAGTTACTATCTCTAACACTATGCAAGATATATCCAGATTTAATAAACAGCACGATGGGATACCCCTTATCACAATGAATTAGATTTAAAAAAATGGCTACAGGTTCAGACCTAAAGCTGTCCCGGGCAATAGACATCATAAATAATAAAAGCAAACATAATAACGATGATTATTAGTATCTGATCAAAGATACTCATTCTTTGGTCGTCTCAAGTTAGACATATATATTTTTTTTTTCTTTTTCATTTTTAGAAGTTTAAATCGCTTTACATATGTTTTTCATAACACTTCACTTTTCTGGATCCGGAATCGATTTACGAAAACATCCAAACATTTAGAGATTGCCGCTTGCTAGTTTATGCAAGCGTCGCGTGCATGTGCACCTAGAGATCTGGGTCGATGCGTATTTGAAGATTTGTGACGCCGAGTAGTAATTGTGACTTTGGAGATGCCCGTAGAGCGTAAGTGACTGTAGGAGTGGGGTAGATGGTCGACGACCCTGAACAAACGAAGGGCATAAGCGTGTAAATAATCGCGAGTTCATTTTGGCTAGCGAGCGCACCATTTTGAACGTTCCTGCGGGAGGCAATGTTCAATGACCAAGTGCCGCCGACTTTCCGAAAGCTATCTATTCCCTCAGCATGGAAAACGTAGAAGAAGGGTAAAAAAGAAATACTTGAGCGACAGAGAAAATGCGTAAGTAGAAAAGGGGGTAGTAGAGTAAATGAAGGTTAAAAGATATATATATATATATATATATATATATATACATATATATATATATATATAAAGAGAGAGAGGGACCGAGAAAAGAAGAGAGAGAGAGGAATAACAGAAGGAAAGGATTTTGGCTTGCGAGTCGGCGGAATAATTTAAATATTCACTCGATTTGCTATGAAAATTGGCCACAGCCACAAAGTCGGGCACGAGGTCGGGGGCTCGACAAAATCGAGCTTCGGTGTGTGTGTGTGTGTGAGTGAGGATCTCGAAGGAAGGGCAGCGCGTGTCTTTCGAAAGCGCGATTGACCTACGTCGCTACGGAAGTACTGCGGACTAAATGCAGTAATGACGCAGACGAGATTGACGATCAGGCCATCAATGCGAGAGACGCCGAGACGGCACAGAGAGAAGGTACAACACCGTTAGACCGCGGTAAGTAGAGAGCAGACAAGACCCGAAACGAGCCAAGCCATCAGCCGAAGCAGGTGGACTTAAAGGCTTACTCATCTGGCGGTGATATCGCCAGCTAATGGTGATAGTACCGCGAGCGAGCCTGATGAACTGAACGAAAGTTGAACTCGCACACGACGCACAACAAACTATGCAGAGCAACAAAAGAAGTGTTCTTCTCAGTGTCGGTGCTTACATAAGCACGCATAGCATGTATACATACATTTCGATTAGGCTAGTATCTGCGTTGTTACATGTTTGGGAAAGATGTAATTTCCGTTAGTTAGGTGATATACTAGTTTTAAGCTATCTCTCTGTAGTAAAACACATTTTATTTAACTCATAATGGAGGGTAAACAACTGTCCCCTATTAAACGTGACGACAAGCTACATCAGTCCTATTATAGTTCCAAACCTTATGTCGATTACCTGAACAAGGTGCTAAGCACCGCCGTGGTGTTACCACGTTGTCGGAACAATTCGTCAGCGCGTATGTCTCCCGTGGCCAATCTGAGACACTTGCATACCTTAGTAATAACTCTCTCAATAATTTTTCTTGGACCCCCCAAAGGGCTCAAGGGCAAAAAGTCGAAAATACATAGAATCTTCGATAGATGCATAGTCCCGACACTTATTTCTCTTTGCCTGCGAAACAGCATAACCAAGCTGGGCAGCGTCGTGACTGATCATTGAAGGTGCTAAAGAGTCAGTCACAGTAACGTCCCAGACGAATGTCCGCCCACCCACAGCTGCAATCATGTTTCTCGATTAGTAGGATCCCAAGGCGAAGACCAACGCTGATCCTGACGACAAAGTCTTCTTAGAGGGTTTCAACGGAAGCACTTGGTATATATATATATATATATATATATATATATATATATATATGTATATAGCTATCTGTATATGTGTACATAAACGTACACCTTTATAACAAAAACAAATCGAATAACTTTGTTATAAAAATATAAACGTCATATTCGTTCTGCATGCTTGCAATACATAGATATGGTTCGGGAGCAAAAAGCAATAGACGGAGGAAAACCATCAAGTTTAGATGTGGCTAGATTTAATCACAGTGGCGCGTATTACACACTTCTGGAAATAGACTTCCGCATAGCCGGTTTATACGGCGAGCCTGTTAATTATCTTTAGAGAACATTGTTAATGACGTGTAGTGAAGGATGAAACGAGAAAGCGGAGAAAGAAAAACGGAGAGGGCTATTCAAAAGATTGGTTTCTCTTGATGAAGCAGTGCAATTATCTTGCATATAATAATGCAAGCAATAAAGTACTGGCGACTAATAGCTATTTGAATATTTGAATAGTACCGCGTCTAGCTTGTGCGGATCTAGCGTTCTGGTCACAGGAGCAAGCAGGGAAAACCCTCATAAGAAAATCATTTTGGAATCATATATCTATCGACCTCAAGAGAGCTCCGATAGCCACTTGTGTGATACGCACGGGAAGACCTTAGAACACAAAACCGCTCCAACAACTGGGCCGTGCCAAAATTATATTCCTTAAGAGAGAATTTCTTGCCGAGCACTGGGCCTTCAGGATACCAACGATTGTTACAGATGCTCCAGTATAGTTTGCGGGCACTGTACAAGGCTTGTATAGCGCCTCGAATGTTCTATGAATGCTTTTCAGAATGTTGCTTTGTTAGTTAAGTTATGTTGTGCATACTATGTATTTCTTCTATTCTTGCATATGCTATGTTGTTGACCTCTACCTTCCAAATAGAAATAAATGAGTGAGCAATGCAACGCTATTGGAGCAATGGTAGTATGCAAATGTTGAGCGGATACACATTTAAAAATATTTGAACCCAAATATACAGTTAGCAAGCACTTGACAACAAGATGAGTATGTGCAAACTGCTACCAATACAAGTTATAAAACACTGAGAGAGATAGAGGGAGATATAAAGGAGAACGGAATGAATCCTCAACATGAAACGTTATGTTTTCATGTGTCACAGAATATCCATCCACACTATCTACACTAAGCTACTACTGTCCGCTGGTAAACTCGGTGGGACACTTAGCAGGGACATGTTGACGAATTCAGATACAACACGACTGTACGATTCGTTTCGGCATGCTGAAATCGCTACCGCTTACAGCCGGTGTATTTAGCCTTGGTGTGACATCTGGCCAGGTCATATTGTGGCTCGGACGACAACGATTAGAGCCGTTGATGCTGTACTTACTACCTTCTGCTGTTCTCTTTGTTGTTCTTCGAAGCAGTCGAGTTTGATGGGGGAAGCAATTATTCTGCAATTACTGGGCTTCCTCATCAAGCAATTAAAGGACGACGACAACGAACTCCCACCAGTCAACAGGACGTATTCGTTATATGTTGTGTTGTATTACCTGGTAACGGTCCATCTGAAAGCGACACGGACGCTCATCGATCCATCCCGCATCCCACAACAAAGTCTCCTAAAACATGCATGATCGTAGCACATCGTAGCGCGTCGACCGACACGCCGATCCGCACGGCAGCCGTGAAAAAATTATATATATATATATATATATATACATAAGATAACGTGCCTGCTATGAGCAAATGATGTTTTAGCGTCCTTCTCTGTGCGGGAAGCTCCTCCTGCGAGAGACATCCAGTCTCCCTTGCTCCTTCCTCTTCTTTCCTTTTGTCTGCTAGCGGAGGGTACTTTGGTCATCGTATAGGTAACACTCCCGCCAAAAGTTGGTGGCCTGTGAAAATCGAAATAGAACTTGCTTTTAGGGCACTGCTGCAGTTGGCTTCCGTTGTGTCGTTCCAGCGTGTGCGGCTGTTCTGCTGGAGCTCATTCAGAGCGATTCGATTAGATCAGCTGTACGTACACTCAACCGTGGAGCGTTGTTAACTTCATTTTCATTGGTTGTACGACGGTGAAAAAGGGATGAACTACCGCCAGACTTCATTCAGACTTAATCCGGATGACTAATTACCCGTCTGGTTCGATGAGCCAACTGGGCATATCAATGTGGTTCAATACTGTCGGCGCTGTGCGTGTCACGGCGCTGTGCGTCCATTAAGCACAGGCAAATCAGTGTACAAAACGCACTGGAAGCCGCTCCACCCTCTGGAGGTACATACCACGAAAGGCAACTGAAATGTTTTCTGTTTATCACGGTTTGGACGCATATTCCCTTCTCTCTCTATTAAGCATGGTGCCAGCATTCGCTAATTAGCAATATGAAACAACGACGAGAGCAGCGTGGTGAAAGAATTAGTAAATAGGCTTTGTTGACCTAGATTTTGGTCTCTGGGTCTGAACTACGCATCGAACGAGCGTTCGCAAGCGTCAGTGACATCGTCCGCTAGATTTGATTCGAGAACTCGCCTGTTCCGTGTGTTTGTGACTCAAGGCTGCGTTATGCTGTACTCTAGCACCAGGTCGTCTGGTCTCTGGTCCGGTCACGCGATGGCAAAAAAAAATAGGCATATTTAATGAGTCGATCGAAGGCAAATTTTAACTGCGCTCTTTAGAACTGACGCTGCTCGTTCTTCACTGGTAAACAACCAGCTAAGCAGAATCGGTCAAGCGTTCAAAATTGTAGAAAATGTACCGTCCATTGTGTCTCATCCACGCACCCCTTCTATGAAATATGACAATATAGCTCACATTAAGGGAAACTTTTAGTTGTGACGGCTCTGTTGCCCTGACTTTGACTTTCTGACTGCTAGCCATTTGTATTAAGTAGACAGTTAGCCGTACAACTAGCGGATATCTGCGTTAATTACCTGCGCGCTTACCTAAGTCTCAGGTACCCAGTCAATCTTCGGGTGGTCGAAAAGGGTACGTTTACGCCAATATGACAGTGATGCGTGTCATCAATGACAGCTGCGAAGGTTTTAAGCTAGAATGCATAGAAAGACTGCTCCTTAAGCTAGTCGTAGCTGAATCAGCATCAGCAATTGTTGTTCATCAGGAGAACTTGCGTCGAGTTTTTGCTGAGCTATGGAAGACCGTCGAACAAGAAGCAACAATATGTTATAGCTTGTTCGTGTTGCTTGTATCACTGTTGTTGTTGTTGTTGTTGTTGTTGCTGTTGTTGTTGTTGTTGCCGCCGTTGTTGTTCCTCTTCGTGTTGTCGATGTTGATGGTAATATTAAGGCTAAAAGTCTCAGTCACAGGGTGACGCTGCAGGTCGCGACGAAGTACACGCACGTGATCCCATGCAAACTACGACAACTACGATTTCCACTAGAGCAGCCACCATGATTACTTCTACAACGACAACAATAACAACAACACGCACTACAGTATTTTCATAGAGAGAATGCAGTCGTCGATTGCAATACGGGGCCGGTTGATCAGATCACCTACGGCTCGTCGGCGAGTTAACGGGAGACCCTGAGATCCTGAAGCTGTTACCCCGCACGCCTTCCAACAAATGCCACCATTACCACCTTTCTCCCTACCATCAACATGATCACCCCTCTTCATCGAGGCTAGCCACGCGCGCGGTCAACAAGCTATGAGCGAGTTTACTAACTAACAGCGTGGCTGCATTAAGACTCTATTATTGTCGCCCCAGCGAGAGCCTGTCTGTCCAGGCAGGCGAAAGCCTTGCGAAAAGCAAGTCGCACACTGCATCTCTTCCTGTTCATCTCGCTCTGCTAGTTTTGGAAGCAAGCAAGCACCCTCATTGTCCTCAGAGATGAGGTCGCTCATTGTCGTTGTCGTCCTTATTTCTCTCTGTCTTCTCCCCCTCCCCCTCCTCCTCCGAGGACAAGAAGGGGGAAAGGAATTGCTTATGTCTGGTTTGCTGGACGCCCGCCCGCCAGGAAAAGCTGTTATTAGTAAACATATTTAGTCCGTAGCAGCAGTAGTAGTAGTAGAAGTTGAAGCTGAAGTCGCAGTAGCGCTGATATTGATGCCGTCGATCTGTCGTCGTCGTCATCGATACGTGAGAGCCCTACTTAGATTCCCCCCAACCCCCAATATTTATTCGATTGGCTTGTTCGCCCTTGTGCATTATTGTCACCGCCAAGAAGCGGATGATCATAATGATGGTTGGGGTGCGGGAAGGGAGGGGGGGGGTAGTGGCGTTGTTGTTGGTTAGTACACGCACGTTTCCCTCGTCGAGTCTACCTTATTCGTTTTCAGTTAGCAACACACCACTGACGCTGGTTCGGCGAATAGCCAGCCGGACAGTTTACGAAGGCCGCGTGCCACCCACTCGACGGCAAGCGTGACTGACTGCATGCATGCAAGCGTGCGTGCTTCCGTGCCTGCGTGGGCGCCTTTAGCACCGTAGGGACAAAGACTGCCTGGCTATCAGTATCACTCCCCCTTATTCCTCTGCTGCTGCTGCTATTCCTACTGCTGCCGATACAGCTGTTGCCATTGCTTTGACCACTACAGCCTACTTACCAACTGACTGACCAACAACTGGTAAGACAACAGCAACTGATAACTGGCGCGACTTCGGCAACTACAACACAATGGTGGCCCAAGACACAAGTCGAACAAGTCCAACTTCTCTCATTGTCCCCCCTCCACACCATCAGCAGCACCACCACCGCCGTCACTATCACCTTCGAGAGGCCGACTCTTAATCTTCTTCTCAGCTCCTTCGTACTTCCTCTCAACTACCGAGAGAGCAGAAAGAGTGGCAGAGAGTGGGAGGGGTGAGGGACAGAAAGATAGCTATAGAGATAGAGACAGCGAGATAGTAAATATGGTGGTGAGTGTGCGTGCGTATGGCCAACGCGTTGTGTTTGACCAGTGTTGCGACGTGTCCGACATGATCCCGTTAAGAATCATCTCGATCCTGTTAAGCATTTCGGGTATCAACCACACAGATACAAGCACATCGACACACACACTGAGGAGTCGGTCGGCTGGTGGGTCTCTTGTTCTGTTGTTATTGTTCTGTTTGTGTGTCTGTGTCTCGGCCGGTCGCTCGGTTCGTTGGCAAACGTGGGAGTGACCCAAATGCCCGACAATCCACTTCACTCCTCCTCTCTGAAGTCGCCTGCCAGCCTGCGGATGCAAAGCCAGACGCAGAACAAAGGGAGGAGAAGAAGACGAAAAAGAAGAGAAAGAAGATGAAAACAAAGGTGAAGACGGAAAAGATGCATTGCGGTGAGGCGATGCATGCATGGCGGGCTACTTCAAGCCAGAGATATCTTGGTGTGTATGTGACTGTCCGGTCGTCGTGTGCACAGTATGCATATATGACATGCCGAAGTATCTCATTGATTTTGCTTATTGATTCGTTGATGATCGTATGATCGGCGGTATATCTGTATATCGTATGTATGTCTGTGTATCTTATGTATGCATGTCTGCATAGCGTATGTATGTTAGTCTGCATAGCGGCACACGAGCGCACACGTTAAATGCGCGCTGTCCAAGGATTCGGTTGCGAAACTTAGAAGAGAGAGGGAGAGAGAGTGTGGAATACAACAAACAACAAATCCAATACGCACTCGGACAAAAATGATGCCGATTATCTCGATCACGACATCAAGGAGTGATGATGCTTTTGATGGTCAGGACGTTTGTCTGTCTGCTGACAGACGCCGCGACAACTTGGACGTAAGGCTACGACGTGTAGGGAGAGGGAGACGGAGACAAGGAATGATACTGAGGAGGATCTCCGAGGTTCTCCCAGGATCTTGAGAGGAGGCGGCGGTGGCGGCCAAATGGGCCCGAGATGGAGCGGCTGGTGAACGATTCAATGCACATTGTAGATGCTGCGCTATGCCACCACCACCATCATCAGCATCATCACCGGCCACCGCCGACAACCGACAACAACAACCGTGGGAGCCAAGCCGAGCCAATTGCTCGACTGGAAGGTATGAGAGGTAGGCTATGAGAGAGTTGAAACCAGCCTATCCAGCTAAGAACAGGCAGGCCACGGAGTCCGTCGTCGAGACAAAGATGAACATGAAGACGACGACAACGGCCGCGTCGGCGGTCGCGGCCGCAGTAGTGGGGGAGTAGGGGACTTCAGACGGCGGACTACTGACTGCGGTCACCCCGGAACGGAGATTCGTCTACCGCTCTGCCACACGAAACAACTAGTGGATAACTTGTGTGACTGCGGCGACTCATGATGCGTGGTGGTCGTCCACTAGTGGTCTAATAACCGATCATAATAGACGTGGTCTCAGCACGAGGAGTGCAAAGCTATAGCTTTCAGCTGTGCCGCAGCGCGACAACTGGGTCTATTTCGTCTCACTGAGCGAAGGGGTGCTGCAAATTTACTCGCAACGATGATGATGATGATGATTATTATTATTCGATAGAAGTCGGCTCCGCTACGCGGGAGCATACATCATGGCCGCTTCAAACGACAAATTTATAATTGTTCGTTGTAGCTCGTTGTAAGGGCTCTGTGGCAGCTGTGAATCTTGGCGTGCCCATAGTTGCCAGTTCAACGTAGCATATTGTTTATGTCGTATAGTGTTCCTACTGCTAAGGCTGCCTTGAAAAATTTATAATGCGATTTTGCGTCTCTTTACAAAACCCGTTGAGTGGGACGGTACGACTGTGAGCACTCTGCCCCCCCCCCTTAGTGTCGCTAGAGCGAACCAGGCCGTAACTTGGGCGGAGCAAGACAAGTAAATACGCCTGCCTATTAAACCGGCGCTGTTTTCTCCCGTTTGCATTTAAAACCCCGTAACGGCCCAGATGAATTCTGAGGGGCACTGTGTTAATAAAGAAATGTAAATATATTTTACCATGAGGAGCATATGT
Organism: Dermanyssus gallinae; assembly: GCA_003439945.1. Classification (NCBI taxonomy): domain Eukaryota; kingdom Metazoa; phylum Arthropoda; class Arachnida; order Mesostigmata; family Dermanyssidae; genus Dermanyssus; species Dermanyssus gallinae. The sequence continues at coordinate 221,159 of QVRM01001225.1, read as the reverse complement.
AATGAGTTTATTATCATGTGCACACACATGACGCATATGTTGATGAAATCATTTTACTTGATTCTGCACATGTCGACAAAACCAACCAGTTAGAACAAAAGTAGTAAAAAGTTCATCAGCGGTTTACTTTCAGATTGGTAGACTGTACTCGGACTTTTTTTGTAGATATGGTAGACCCTCTAACTCTTTCTAAGCATTGATGTGTGTATTTAGTCCCAAAACAGCGCATAATGTCATGAAACTGTTTTTTGTATAACCCCGTAATTCCAGATTTAAAAGAATACGTTTGAAAAACATGAAAACATATTCGACCCCTGAAAAATAGCATGTGATGCTCAGAACGATTTCGTTTGGTTTCGCGTCGACTAGGGATCACTGTTTGAGTTAACCACATACTTGCATCGCAAGTCCATGCTTTTTTTGGGCTTTTCACATAATGTATTTTCGTGTTGTATATTCTATATCTCTTTTTGACTAGATAAGCGCGTTGTATGGGCGTTATATGGCTTATGACTACGTAAGCATGTCGTGTAGGCGTAACGCAATCAAAAAAGCCAACGCTGAGACTGACTCTAAAAAGTTGAACTATTTGCGGGTGTCTACTGGCTGACTATGAACTGACTAGCTTCCTGGCCGGCTAGCAAGTTCAAGAAAAAAACAGGTTTGCGACTCACGCGGTGCAGAAAACGAAAAAAAGAACATTAAAAAAGAGACGTCGAACTGACTAGGGCTTCAGTGTTTTAGTCGTCGAACAATATCACCGCCAACCGGCCCTATTCAACAGTTTGGCTTGTGTGTGAGTCTGCGACACTCAGGAGCAATAAGGAATAGCTATAAAAGAGTGGTTTTTATATACGAAGAACCATATCACAACGCGCGGTGCCGTTGGAAAACACGACGATGTGGTCTGTTGGCAAGATACGAACCAGCCTAGACATTTTACCAGCGTCAGACGTAGAGCGAGTTGGCAATATACGAAATTCCTACCTAGAAGGGCTGTTTAAGCTCAAACGACTCCCAGGGATTTATGTATAGGGCGGGCAACACTGTTGGAAAGGCACCCACTGAGGATGAAAAACCTGTTATCCTTAAACACGTAGGACGTATGAATAGAGGTTAGCAAAACTCTGTGTCGAAAAATGCAGAACTGGTTTAGTAAAAAAGCGAAGGAAAGCCAACACCCTAGGTCGAGTATAACAAACAAATAGATAGCTTGCATTCGTGTACACCGAGCAGGCAAGGGACAACTGTGCGTATGCGGCTACGGCTAGGTCGGCGGAATACACAAAAGGGCTAACACAATTATTGTGTGTTGATTTCGGACGATAGCGATTAGCTCTGACGCAAATACGCGTAGCAGGTATGCCCAGACGTTGTCTCATATCAAGGAGAACTTACTTATATTGAGCCCGGTAGTGGTGAAATAATAGAAAACAGGTTTGCCATATAGCATGTAGTCATAAAACGTCGCGCAGCTCGGTCCTCTAAAAACGTCAGTCATATTTCGTTCGGGAAACAAGCGAATTCCCCAAATGCAAAGGATAGGCTATTTGCCCACTTATTTACCATTTAGTCGAGCCAATATAACGAAATAAAAATCATATATATATATATATATATATATATATATATACATTGTCACTTAATTTGTGGCGTTTTTTGGCCGTAGAACTGCGGCTATCGGAATCTTAAGCGGTTTTTATTGTTAGGTGACAATGAAAGGCAAACTGGTAAACTCGTTGACAAACAAAGATTATATAAGGTTTCAGCTAGTGCCATTCACCGGAATTAGACCATATAGTATCCTCTCACCGGAATTACATTACATCTTGCGGCGGATAATTAGACTTGATTGCTAAATCGGACGTTACTTAAGTAGATGTGCGACAGCGTACAACCAGCACGCTTCTGCTTGAAGTTTCTTTTGCCTTCATTTGATTCATGCAGCAGGCATATATGACGTGCTGAAAAAAGTTCAAACTTTCAAACCACCGCCACCACGAAATTGTTTGGAAACAATATTATTATTAGCCACTAAGTTGGCGGCAGCCTCTACGAGCTCAGTTTGCTTTGCCACCCCTCGCACGGCCGCCCGGGGAAAGCGGGGGGATGCGTCGCTGCTTTGAACTGATCTAGCTTTTCGTCGCATTCGTCCTCATCACCATCATGACGCTGCATGCATGCATGTTCAGCCACGCGGTTAGCCTGTCAGATCTTAAACACGTGACAAACTTTCGTCTTAAACTGTCGGTTTGCCTTCACCGCTACCGCTGGCGTATTCAACTTTGACTTTGTCACGTGGCTAACACACACACACACAATCGTGGTTTGTGGCGGTGGTCTGTCTATCTATCTCACGCTGGCGTTTCGCCTTGGGCCTGCTTGTCTCCTACTTCTTGCTCTCGCGTTCTCTTTCTTCGTTTGCCTGATGTTAACTGACTACGAAGAAGGCAGTGTGGTGGTGACGATTCGACCATCGTCGTCGTCGTCGTTGTCGTTGTAGACATAGCAGTAGTGATGAGCAGTAGTAATAGTAATAGTAGCACTGCTCGTAGTAGAGAATTCCTCATGAGTTCCTAGAGCGGAGTTCCTCAACGCTCCGAGAAATAACGCAGGCGGGTGGGAGATTCTCTCGACGAAAGGCCAGTTGGCTAGCGCTTGCGTGCGTCTCCGCGTTGATTTTCCTGTCAAAACAGTTGACAATTTCAAGCAGCACGGCGCGATCCGAGTTGACTTCACCGAGTTGACTTCAGCTGAGCGCCGTCGTCACCGCCACCATCATGGATGGCCATCATGGCCATCAACATCAACACCAACATCGCTGCAAGACAAGCGAAGCAGCAGCAGCATGCATGCATACGCGCTTCACAGGCTTCAAAATGCTTTGAGCCGTTACAGTTAGTCGCTAAACATGTATAAATGTCACGATGTGTCTCAAGCTGGTTAGTAGCCGTGCATAGACTCATATGTCCCTCTCTCTCTCCCTCTCTTTCTCGCGCGCTCTCTCTCTCTCCAAGTTCACCCCCTTCTCGCTTCTTCAGCCAAGCTGCGCTCTTCATTGCGGGGTCGCGGTTGAAATCGCAGAGACGTTTGTGGTGGTAGTGGTCGTGGTGGCGGTGGTGTGACAACACGCATCACTACTACGCGTCCTCTCAGCGTCGAAAGATATCACCCCACCACCCCTAATAACCCTGCCGTCACCCCAAACCTGCAAGTTAAGGTGAGAGCCCCTGCAGAGGCTGTCTCATTACTAGGCTCCTGCCACACTTTCGTGTGTCTCTGTCTATGTATCTGTCTCTCTCTCTCTTTCTCTCACTTACTCGATATACCTTGCTGTTGTTTCGTCGCTGGGTAACGAGGTGGATGCTCGGAGGATGGTGTAACTGCATTTTCGTATGATTAACTCTTGCTTTCAAAGACCCCAGTCAATGGCAATGTTGTTTTCGACGTCGTCATTGCCGCCATAGTTGATATCCTATCCCCGTTATTTCACGGTATACGTAATAACGTTTCTTTCTTTCCAAATGCATAGCGCGTCATGCGATAGTGTTTGAACTATATTGAGACTTTATAAGTATCGCTATGTCTTGTGACTGCAGTGATTATGGTATCTTCCCGAACGCGGAGAGAGGGGTTCTTGGTAACGCAATGTTGTACATCAAAACGCCCACACCGTTTCATTCTAGGACCAATGGTAGCAAACGAGGGGATGCTCCAATTTAGATGATATCAGTTAGAGAGTCTTAGGTAAAACGCGCCTATATATATATATTGTATTTTTTTATTTGATCAAATATTTTATGTTTCGTTTGTTAACTGTAACGCTCTAAATGCTATCGGTCATGCTACATAATAGCTTTACCGATTGTAATTGCGGAATTTCTGTCTATTTGAATTGCAACATGCTGTGTCGTATGGACTTACGTGCACGCAACACTCACGCTAGTGGCACACCCAGAAATCCAGAAAACTTTTCCTCTCCCAGGCGACTTCCTTATTAGATCGCTACACGTAATCGCTTGTTGTTACGATTAGATGCAGGGAGGCAATCAGGGATCCTAACCGAACGAATCGCACAAAACTGATTAACTGCTTGCTTGCTCGTTCGGCGCTTAGAATAGACTGTCTGGCGGCCGCAACGTTCGTGCATGCACAAGTTAGACAAACTAGGCATATCGGGCGTCAGAAGCAGTTTTAGTTAGTCGACAATAAACAGCAATACGCTTTCGGCGTTCTATCTGGTCGGTAATTGGTAAGTATGTCGGCAACACGCAGATTACTAAAAATGTGGTTACTAACTTTCTTTGCGATGCGTCACCCCTCGCGTGGTTGGTGTACTCGGGGCTCGATAAAACAGCTGACGAGCATATATATTACGCGTCATTGACAGACAGAGCATTGGGAAGGACAGCCATAAACGAACTGCCCTTCCAAATCCAAAGGGGCGTACTTGAACTGCCTTTCAGCAATACAACTCTCGACACTTCGAAACACACTTCGCCTACGACTGGCCTCTACTACTAAACTTGTACTGGTTTTCATTGTAACCGGCTATTTGCGATAGCCATTTCTTGGCCTCGATGTAGCCGTATTGCTAGGTTGGCACAGCGGCTAAGCTCTGGCGTTTACGCGCTATGTATAATCGTGCCACACGTGCACTTATATGCAAATTAATAGACGCCTTTATAAAACGTGCCGTAGCCCGACAAAAATCTTTGACTAGGCGAAACGTTCAAACTCGGACAACAGTGACTCGATTGCATATATAAGGTTCTTCTGTACATCTTGGCAACATCAGCAATTTACGGAAAATACTAGACAATGTGTGTGTGTGTTGTCAACGGTGTCTGCAAAGATTTCCATGTGGAAGGTCATCTGAGCGCGTCGTGTTCCTTAAGCTGGAGCCGGTATCCGTGAAGGGTAGCCATTGGAATGCATCGCTTAGGCTCGGCCGGGGTCAATTAGACATCATAGTCGGACTTGTTCACTGTCGCCAAACGTGTCTAGCTGCAACGAAAATTGTAGCAAAGTTGAGACCCGGCGACGATGACATGTTTCATTGCCGAGTTGCCTTGTTCCTGGGGGAGTTAACTGCGTTACGCGCCGTATAGCCATTTTGCAACTTACTCGTATTGCACACTGCTACGTACTAAACACATAGGAAAAGGAAAGTTGTTGTTAACATGGCCTCTTTAAACTAAAAAGAGACATGTATATATATATATATATATATATATATATATATATATATATATATGCGTGTATGTGCATGCAACTTATTCGACAACCGACACCGATACGTATAAACGTTATCGCGATCTTTAACGCAAGAGGTAACAACTTTAAACAAAAATTATCAAATACTACTCGATTATAGGAATGATAATTTCCAAAAACAATTCCATATATATGTATATATATATATCTTCATAAAAAAGAATCATACTTGATGATCGAATCGATTTTTCCCAAAATAATTACCCCTACGTATATAGCCCAATACGTAACCCTCGTTCAGCACCGTTTCAATGCTTACGGCACCAACTGCAATGCATCATCATTTTCATCACCGTAGTTTTTTGTTCAGTTTCCACGCCACATTTTTAAGTTTTTTTTTTTCGAGTGCGGCTTTAAAGGCATCAGACGTCACGGGTGCTTCACTTAGTTGCAAGTCGTCAAAAGTGTGAATGCCTAGGTGTGTATGCAAACCTCGGCGGCGGTGGTGACACCGAAGGCGCGAGAAGGCGCTTCGGAGCTTCCGAGATCGGGTCGGGCGAGCGTGGAGAAGCGAGCCAACCTCAGGCGAAGCCAGCGAGGTTGACCTCATTCACTCACGCTGAAGCTGCACGCGGGCGCGCGCGGTTATCGCATTGAGGGCGAGTGGTGTCGGGGGTCTTCAACATCCTCCCCCTGACCCCATACGGGTCCAGTCGAAACGAAGTGTCGCCCACCACCAGTCGTGCCTAGCCAGTGAGTACTACAGTACTACTACTACTACTACTACTGGTGTGTTTATGCCCTTATCCGCGTTCGTGAGTGCGCGTATGTGTGTGTGTATTAGCCGCGGGTGCACCCTATACCACGCATGGATAGGCAGGCATACGTACATGGACCTGGTACTTCCGATAGTACCTCCTCGTAGATACGAGACGGTGGTGGGTACTTCGTAGTACACCTCCCCATACCCATCCGCCGCCGTCGGCAGCATGTATGTACGAATGCAATCTAATCGTCATGACGATGATGGTGAGGATGATGATGATTATTATTATTATTAGTAGATCAATGGGTGATCAAGTGCACAGGCCGGTAAGTGACAAGCAGTGCTACATATATGTATATATATATATTTATACATATATATATATATATATATATATATATATATATTATATATAATATATATATATTATATATATCTATATCTATATATCTATATCTTTCTATCTATATTCTATCTATCTCTCTATCTTCTATCATATATATCTACTCTCTCTTCCTATCTCTTTTTCTCTCTTATCTATCTCCTTTTCTCTCTATCTCTCTCTCATCTCATATATGTCCTAGCGCATGTTTGTTAGAGCTGAGCTGAACCATCCGCATTGAATTCGATATGGTAAACAACAAGCGCTGGCTGCGGAATTAACTGATACATTTACAATCAAACTTCTTTCGATGTGACTAAGTCTGGCTAAGTAGCGGTTGTCTAGCCAACAACTCTCAATGCGTTGGCGTCGAGGTGGTGTCGCGGTCCAATCATGTGTTTGTATTTATATATGTATATATATATATATATATATATATATATATATATATATATATATATATTTATGTATATATATCACTTCTTATGCATATGTTTCTGTCAGAACGAAACACCTAGCGTTCACCTAGCTCCCCCATTTAAACTCCCGTTACGAATTGCACTTTAAACGGCCGTGTCCAATTGTGCACTGTGTATAGCAAGCGCGCGGGGGACGCCACTCAACGAGGCGGCATTGTTGCTTCAGCTGCGGGCGATTTCTTTGCCACGATTGGGGCCACTGTTGCTGCTGCTGCTGCGCTGCGGTTGTTTTTGTTGCTGTTGTTGTTGTTGTTTTGGTTGTTGTTGTTGGTGGTGGTGCAGTCGAGTTCACAAATGCTTGCTGTTGCATTGAGGCGTCTGAAAAATATGGGCCAAATAAACTCCTCGTCAGTAAACACACTCGAATCTGCTTCGGCCCGAGCTGCTTCGTCGAGCTGCATTGCGTAACCCCGATGACGGCGACAGTGTCGGATGATGATGATGATGTTGTTCTTGATCCTGCTAATAGTGTTGTTGCTTTGTCGGTAGTTGTTGATGCTGTAGTGGCTTAATTCGATCGAGAAATCATCGCCTCCCTGAGATGATGAGAGTGAGAGAGAGAGAGACCCAGCGGCATCCTCGACACCTACTTTGTCCCCTTTTTACTGTTCCCCCCCTCTCTCTGTCTGTTTCTGTGGTTTGGGTACTAAAGTTCGATTCCACCCTCACTTTGTCGAGATATCGTGATTTAAATCAATTATATATATATATATATATATATATATATATATATATATATATATACATACATACATATACAAAGAGCTAGAGAGAAGATATGCACTAAAGAAGTGAAGGCTGGATGCCCAACTCTTGACGCTCTTTAAAGGCTGCCTGCGTCTAGGAGCTGCGCTTGCCGATTTTCGACACTAGAGGATCAGCAGTAAGATGAATTCTTGAGAATAGAAGCGTAGGAGGATGTTAAGGACAATGATAATGACTACGAGAATGAGATGACGCTGGCAAGACTGGCAACGAAACGTGAAGCGGACCATCATCATCATTATCTGCATTTCGACGAATTGATGGGAATGAGCTTTTGAGCTTCCGCTTCCTACTGTTTTCTTTTATTTTGTGGTGGTCGTTGTTGTTGTTGCTGTCGTTACTGCTACGGCCACAGCTGTTGCTGCTGCCTCCAGCCAATACGGGTGCGCCGTTCGAGTGCATTTTTGCATGTGTAGGCAGGTATTTGTATCTCTCCGTGTTTGTATGAGCGCGGGCGGGCGGTATGTCAAAAACAGGCGGCCCAGAAATATCCTCAACGCCAGTGGCCAGTGACGGAGATATGAGGGCCTCTCATCGACACATCAGAGCATTGTTATAAATATATTGTGTAGAATAGTATACGTATATATATATTTTTTTTATTTGGACCGTTCACACTACTGTGATACGGCAAGTTTATTTTAAGAGAACCACGGAAATGTTTTTCACTTTACTTCGTGGTGTGTGTAGTAGTCAGCGCTGAGCTGGTCGTCAGCTTCTCTCCCTCCGCTTTCTTTCATGCTCCAGTTCCTCTTTTTTCTGCATAATCTTCTCGATCGCTTTCACTCCCAGCAGCCACTTTTCCTCGCCTTCGGACATCCATGCTACCAGATCTTTTACTGATCGTCCTTTATTCTGAAAGACGCTCAGCATCGTTCTTTCCTCTTCGAGCGCTGGGCAGAAGCAGACGGTGTGGGTGACGTCGTCCACCTCGCCCGTCTCGCACGTCACACACCTCGGGTCCTGCACGACCTTGATCTTGTACAGGTACGACTGAAAGCAGCCATGACCCGTTAGAACCTGTGTAAGGTGATAAGTTGTCTCCCCGTGGCCTCTGTTAAACCATGTGACCAGGTCGGGGATTAGGTGTCTGGTCCACGCTCCGGGGGCGTCGTCTGGCGTACAGCTCCACTCGTGCTGCCATTTCCGGAGCGTCTCTTGACGGCTTTCTTGCCTCCCTCGAGTGGGGTCTTCTTTCCGCCGGCATCTTTCGTCTTTTAGCAATGGCCAGGGGACAAGTCTGGCCAGGGGACAAGTCTGGCCAGGGCTATGACGGCCTTGGTCTCTACCGTCCTGTACGCTCTCGCAACCCGTATGGCCATTTTTCTCTGTATTTTTAGAAGTTTGCTCCGGTTCTTTTTCCTTTTCATTGCGAGAGGCCCCCAGACTGGCGCGGCGTAAAGGACAATAGAATCTGCCACTGTCGCAAGAAGCCGGCGCTTGCCCTCGGACGCTCCTCTAAATCTTGGTAGGATTCTGGCGAGGTTGGTTACTACCTTGCCTGCTTTCTCTGTTACATTTTCTATATGAGCGTTTCCCGTGAGAGCACGGTCAACGGTGACCCCCAGGTACTTTGCTGTCTCGTTGACTGCAATTTTCACTCTATTCAGAGTCAGGTTCGGCTTGGTGTGGACTTTATTCCCTACTAGCATCACAGCCTCGCTTTTTTCCGGTGCTAGTTCCATCCCGTGGTGTTTCATCCAAGTTTCCACCTGATGGAGCGCTTTTTGGGCCTTCCGCTCCAGGAGACCCGGGTCTCGATCTGTGACCATTATGGCGAGGTCGTCCGCATACGCGATCGTTTGTACTCCCTGCGCCTGGACTACTTCTAGCACTCCGTTGTATGCCATATTACAGAGGAGAGGGCCCAGGACTGAGCCCTGGGGGACCCCGGCCGTCATAGGAAACTCATCCTCTCCGTACATCACCGCTCTGTCTTTTAAGTATGACGCAATTACCCTTTGCAGGTATTTGGAGATTTGGATGTCTCTCATGACATCTATAACTACTTGCCACCGTAACGAGTTAAACGCGTTCCGTACATCTAGGAGGACGACGAGGCACAGCTCTCTCGACCACTGGTTTCGTTCTCTCTGCCTCTGGGCCTCTTGTAGAATCCGTTCTATAGCCATCTCTGTTGATCTTCCCTTACGGAAACCGTACTGTGAGTCTGCCAGAGCTCCCTTGTCCGAAAGCTCCGCGGTCAGTCTCATGTTAACCAGTATCTCGAAAGCCTTACCTATCGTATCCAGGAGGCATATTGGGCGATATCCCCCTGGGTCCGTAGGGGGCTTTCCTGGCTTTCTAATTAGGGCCAGAATGGCTTTTTTCCACTCCCTCGGATAGTGTCCTTTGGTCCAGATGATGTCTGCTATCCTTTTAAAGACCGGTTTCTCTTGCAAGAGTTTTTTGATGGCTTCTGCCGGAATTCCATCGGGCCCAGGCGCTTTTCTATTGGGGAGGCGCTCAATTATCGCTTTAATTTCCCCGGCCGTGGTCAGGGGGATGTCCTCCCCGCTCTCTGGTAGAATAGTATATAGCGTTAGTATTACCTTCAGTGCTTGTAATACATCTCTCTCTCTCTCTTTACATATGTATGTATATATATATATATATATATATATATATATGTATTTATATATAATATAAAAAAGGGACATTTGTTATTGCCGTCCGTATAACTGCAACCGATTTTACGAGAAAAACTTGTCCTACCCAACAGTAAAACAGGTCTTAAAGCTAGACACGGTTAGTCACGAGGTCACACTTAGACGTTTTTTTTTAATTTAGAACTATTCATATATCATTTATTTATACGCAGTACACTTGTATTACAAAATTAGGTCAACCCCAGTAAACCACTGCCTGAGGGCAGCAAGCCTAGCACCGCGGCCGGCCGCATTTCCACGTTGCACTTCAATGGATATTCTCTGCAGCAGAAATGCTCCCACCATTTTCTCATTCTTAGGCGGTTGTTAATTGGAATAACAAAAAAAAAACTGCCGTAGGTTTGTGTTTCGAATTGTCAACGAAGCATTCGTCTAATCGCTAAGCTAAGCCGATATTAACCAATTTAAATATCACATATAATTAGGGTATCTGAATTGGGTTGTGGCCACGCAGTCTAGAGTGCTAATGAGCTAGACATGGTTGTCATCTACGGAGTTGTTGATCACTGGGACTGGCTGCCACAAGAACTGTTAGGGAAAGTTAGATATTTTAACATGTCCGGCCCTTGTGATGCGCCGTCTGTAAATAATTGTGAATTAGTTAAGGTTATTAAGAAAAAAAAAAGTAGTGTCTTTCGGCCAAAGTTTTTTTTCTGGCAGAAACTTGCATCTGCCGCGTCGCCAGTCTGCACAACTCTTAATAACAGCGATAAAAACAAAAACATCAACACCACGACGAATAATAATTATTATTATCTGAATAAATTAACGTGGCCTGAGCTAGAGCTTTAAGTTTGTCAGATTACGATGTTATAACTCATGTTCCGGAAGCATTTTCAGAAGGAGCAAATTCAGAACAAGCCACATTAAAAGCCACATTCTGTTTAAATTGTTATTCCGAAGTGTATGTATAGTACTGCTTGTGAGGAAAAATCTCAACTAAGCAATGGGAAACTTCATAAAAAGCATAAATGCTACAACAGTGCATAGGCAGTACTCTCATGTAATGTGTATACAGTCATACAAACTTAATTGTACTTTTAGGGACTGTACATATTTACAACATGCTTTGCTGTCTAGAATATATAGCTAGTGTGCAATTAGCCAAGATGTATACAAAACGTCTCATTGCATGATGGCCAAGCGGGGTATAAAACACTGATCGAATATCTTGCAAATCACTGCACATGATATAAAAGGGTAAGCCATCTTAGGCACGCCCATCGTATTCGTGAAGGTCTCTGCGTTGACAGAGTCACCAGGCTACCTTTCCGTTGAGTAAAGCCAGTGTCTCTCCTACAACTTATTTGATATTGGCAAAGACGCTCGCACCTGTATAAGATACTCGAATGCCTAACTATCGAAATTAGATTATGAATTTTAGTCGACAGTCGCAACGGACTACCTCGCTTTCGCCAACCATCCTCCTCCCCAAAATGTGACAGCCCTCACTTTCTGCGTAAGCGAATAAATTCCCCAACTATGCTTGTATTCCTGCCAGTGTCAACAAGGAAGCTGTGAATGACTACAACATCACCAGCATCAGGCGGTACGACGATAGCTTTTCGGACCTTCTACCGCAATACCGGACTACGTACTTGATAAGGTTGGTCGTCAGCTTAATTGATCGTGTAGCTTAATGGGTCGCTCCGTGGGGTGCCGCCCACACTCTTGCTTATCTCCAACGTCTTCTTTGTCCTAATAGCTTGCAGTAGGGCACCACCTACACGGGCTTGTCGAAGGACGGGTTGTCGGACATGAATACCGTTTTCACCTGCCCCTCTAGAGCAGACACATACTCATGCATACATACGTGTCGATCGCAAAGCATAACAATAACGCATCTTATGTGCGTCGTTGCTTCGAACTTGCAAGGGCATCCACAATTGGTACGATTATCGTTATCATAATCACTGCAGATTCATTTTTTAGTTTTAAATTTTCCTTTATTATTGAATAATATATAATTATATGGTGAAAAAGCAATGTACTATTAGCGGCAGCCTATAATCCTGTGTGGGATAATATCCCGATACGGCGAGGACAATAGTGACTTAATTTATATATATATATATATATATATATATATATACACACCCACTTACAATAAATGAACAAATCTAGCAGGATAATGCGCGCTTTTCGTATATAACGTAAGTTTAAACCATAGCTCAACCTTTAGCTGGTGTATTTTTACATTGTCGACTGTTCGGTTCAACCTTCGTTGACACACATGACCGATCGTTTGCTTAAGATGTTGTGTCTGTTGAGCGAAGACGAGCGAAGACTGCCCCGAATCAGATTCAAGGGTGCATTGCGTAGGGTGCTGCAGTCGGCAACTTTTCGCCAGCGAAGCACAAGATGGCACGGTAGTGAATAGCTATGTAGGTGTATCTATAATATGGCAGGTACCACCTGGGCGGGTCATGGTTTGCGCGTAGCGTACAATTAGTTCTGTTAGTCAGTCACTAAGAGAATAGTAGTAGTAGTAGTAATCTTAGCATAGTAGGCGTATGAGCGGAGCCGTTAGCGCTCGGACGCTTGCGGCGAGAAACGGTTTGCATCCCATATATATATATATATAAATTATACGACGACGCGGCGCCAAACGCGAGATCCCAAACAGGTTTGAGGGCCATCATCGCGCGTGGGCGGCTGCAGCGGCGGCGGACTAGGGGGTGAAGGAAGAGGGGTAGGCACAACGCAGGTTTCCTGACAGAAGCCAACAAATAACGTAGTCGTAGCCTGTCGTTGCTATGCGCGGCGCGAGAAGTCATGCTGCAGGGCGTGCGGCAAAGTAGAGACCGGCCGAGTGCGAGGAAGAAGTGCGAGGCAGATATCGAGATATCTGGATAACTGGGTAGAGAGTGGGACACGATATGTGTACAAACAACCCCGCACACATCCGTCTACAGACCTATAGCTATACAGGCCCATACATATGTACATGCACATGTACACACACACACACACACAGATAAACGGCTATAGAGTCAGCTGCCCATACATCGAGCCAGCTAGAGGCGCATACACCTGCAACTGCTGGCCAAGGCAGCACCGGTGCCGGTGTCTCATAACTCTGTCAGAGAGACACCGGCCCCCAGGAGTGACTTCCTTCACCTTCTCCCTACCCGCGAAGATTGTCCATTTTGTCGTCGGCTTCGAGATGCCGCTCGGTTGTCGCCCACTTTCATCGTCGTCGTGCTGGACATCGTCGGCGTCCTCGTAGTTATTTGTTGCTATCTTTGTTGTTGTTGTTGTTGTCGTTGCTGTTGTTGTTACTATGTGTGTGTTATTTCTTGTTGTTGTTGTTGTTGTTGTTGTCGCTGTTGTTGCCGTCGATCGTATCGTCTTCGCCGCCGACTTCTCCATCAACTACTACTACTACTACGACTATGACTAGAACTGCTGCAACTTCAACTACTGCCGCTGCTGCTGCTGCTCTTCCCGCTATTACCCACTCTTTTAGGCTCGTAGACATCTCTCGAAGGCTGATCATAGAGTTGGCTGGTTGGCTGGCTATCGACCAACCGAGTATAACCATATCTCGTAAACTTGCCTGGCTCAAATACAGCAGAGGCGGCATCGGCAGCAACAGCAGCAGCTGTTATGACTGCTGTGTTTCGACCATTGGTCGTTGTGCTCCACACGGCTTCCTTTTGCCGCCTGAGCCCCCCCCCCCCACCCCCCGTCCTTCCCGATCCACGATGCTATCGGTGCATGACGGTAGTAAATGATACTTAACCTGTTTGTGACAGAGAAGACAGCGGAAGAGCGTCCGGGGGGCGGGCAAGCTGGCCGGCGGAAGATTTTATTTTCGCCAGATGGACATGCGTGAGTGACATCTTTGCCATGTCGAGACCATTGAGAGAGCGCTGGCTCGGTGTTTGTGTGCCGACGCTGCTGTGGGTGGGTGGGTGCGCCCCTGCGCCTGCCTGTGATTGTAAGGTCGACTCGGCCCTCCTGCCCGGTTTAGTTTACTGGTGCCGGGTACAGTGAGTACTGCCGTTACGGCCCTAACGCCACGACCACCATCGCCATCACGGCCACCACCCCCAGCAGCAGCAGCGCCTGCTGTTCTCCTGCCGCCAGGCGATTGGTTGAGCTGAGTAGATGCGATTCGTTCGAACCGACTAACCAGTGCGTGGTGAGACAGGCAGGCATGCAGAGAGCTGCCTAACTAACTAACTAACTGACCAACCAACTGATTGACGACTAACCCTACTATGACTACTACTACTACTACTACAACGAACAACCATGAAAATTCGAGAGAGAAAGAGAGACAGCTTCCGTGGAAGAATGCGAGCAGACTGAACAATCAACGTAAGCAAGCAAGAAGAAGAAAGCACATGGGGCGCCAGCAGCAGCAGCGGGGGTGTCTTACTTCGCGCTTCCACTGTTGGGATCGGGGTGGCTCGGGCGGTAATAGCCACGGAGAACAGCGACAGGCAACAGCCTCAGAAGCAGCAGCAGCCGCAGAAACAGCAACCACAGCTACCCGTAGCGTGAGGAACAGTAGGAAAAGTAACAGGACCGTGTATAACGCGCATTTGTTCTCGACCAGAGGAAAAGGGACAAAGGAGATGATACCTCGGCGCGGCTAAGAAGGGCGGGGGAGGGGGGGGGAAACTCCACTCTGAAGAGTTGAGCAGGCCGCGAACGGGAAAAGTCCGAGACGCCCACACAGACATACCCCCCCCCCTCCACACACATCCTCACACACACCTACATACTTACAGACACGCTCACACTAATAGACGCTTCGCGCACGAGACCCGCGTCTCTCGAACAAATGCCGTCGCTGTGGTGCCAGTTCATCGTCGTCTAATCGATCTGCTGTTAGTTACCTCGACCGGTAGAACTGAACAGGTTCACCACGCCGGCCGGTAGTATTTCTCACTACCAATGCCAGACTCGACTAAAAGTCTGCCTCTAGGGCGGGCGCTACTATCATCGCTCGCCGTTTCCTGGCTGTTAAAACGGGAACCTTGATTGCAGCGGCTATCGAGAAGCAGTTGGCTCTCGAGCGCTGCGGGGTGGGTTGTCCGAACGAGATATCCACCGGCTGAAGGCGAGGTGTCCACCTGAGTGGCCGTGGTGGAATGGGGCACAGGGCAAGCGGCAAGCGGCTGTGCAACACCAGACTTGGCTTTGCGTTTAACAACTAAAAACTTGTGACCGTGTTAAACTCCGTACATCTCTCTTACATCCAGCTCCAACTCTGTTTAAAGCGCTAGACGAGAAACAACTAGCCGGACGATGGACTGGAACGGCAGCTGACGGGCGTTTTGCTACGATGTAGCAGAACTGGAGTTGGAGGAGTGGTAAGGAAGAGGGCGGCGCTCGTCAAAGACCCTCTGTTTGTCCCTCTAAAGCATGACATGACACGCTTCTCGCAAGAAGAGTCCTAAAAATAGCGAGACACGGAGGGAAGGAGATAATTCCCACGAAATCCGCATCCGTTACACATGACACAATTTAACCCCTATCAAGAGTAACGTATCTATCTGTGTGTGCGCGCGCCTATAAACTGCCCTCGTCGTACTCTTATCGCCTCTGTCAATACTACTACGTCGACGGTACACTCGCGTTTTTGATACGGCTACAAGAACAAGTAAAATGGCGAGTCACAAATCGTAAGTCGTTTGAATAAATAGCCAATTTGACCAATTGATGGATAAATTAATTATCGTAATTACTATAGTTGCTACAAAATATGCGTATATATATGTACAAACTTAAAGCAGAAGAATTGTGCGCTAATGGCCGTTGTTAGGCTATATAAGGAGCAAATGTTTGCCATAATTTCATGATGTGTCATGGCGGCCTGTACGTTAGACCCAGGACTAATGGCTCTAGAGTCTCTGGCTATGGCTATATATATAGGGTCTACAAAAAAGTCTTTTCGGATTGGCGCTTGCGCGGCTTTCACAACGCCCGCCCCGGCGCCTAGGCATAGATCATTGGCTCACTCTTTGTTGTTTTCATGTAAAAAAGAGCGGGGAATCTGCTGGTCTGAGTGCAACGCAGGCTCACAAAAAACTGTTAAAATCGTTTGGAGATGCCTGTTGTACAGATAGAATGTGCCAACAGTGGTCTGAGGAGTTCCGAAAGGGGAAAAAAAAAGGTTTTATTGTGTCTTTGGTGGAATGTGGGCGGAATAGTGCACTATGAACTTTTACCGCGTAACCAGACGATAAATACGGCCGTGTACTGTCAACAGCTTAAAAAGGTTCACGAAAAATTAAAGCAGTCGTACCCTGCACTAATTTCAAGGAAGGGTGTCCTGTTCCACCAAGACAACGCAAGGCCCCACATGAGTAGGGAGACTCTTTCGAAAATTTCCCAGCTAAAATGGGAACTTTTGGAACATCCACCGTATTCCCCCGACTTAGCACCATCTGATTACCACCTATTCAGATCGATGCAATATTTTTTAAGTGGTAAAAAATTTTCTTCTATCGAACACGTGCGTTCTGGACTGAAAGAATATTTAGGATTTTTTGGAAATTTGAAAGATTATTTAGGAATCGAAAACCTTGTAAATCGTTGGGCAGAAGTTGTATCTTCCGACGGAGAATATTTAAATCAATAAATAAGACCTCCCGTGTCTCCTATACATGTGTTTTCTTTATAGCGCCAAAAAGACTGTTTTGTAGACCTAATAGTTTCGTCGACGTATGTTTATATTCACGTAAACAAATATAAATGTTTAATTTTGTAAATAGAATAAGATGGCCTAATGGGTGATAATAAAAATATCACAAGTTCTATACATACGTTTAAGAGCACATGGCTATTAGTCGTTAAATACTTATACACGTTGCTAATCATCGAATGACTCAAGCATTGTTAGATTTTCTTGTGCCCATTTGGCCATTTGTCATGCAGACATTTGTTCCATCCAAATCACAGTAATTTCGATTACTGGAAGGATTAATCAACGATTATTGGAAGACTAACCACATAAGTTGTTTGATTTAATATCAAACGAATGTCCAGGTAAACTGTACTTGTTGAACTTGTTGGAGTTGATGAAATGTATTTTTCTTACATTGCTCAAACTTTGTAAATCTGCTGACGTATGCTAGTTATTACACATATACACAAAATTACTTAATTTATACATAAACATAGAGTGCAGTTTATGACAACATATGCTGCTGACAACAACATACTAAATCCCATATCTGTTATGCGTGCTGCCTTAGCACGTTTCGAGTCCAGAGAGAGCACGTACTCATATGTGAGAGAGGTATATCTCAACTTCAACGTATCCAATCATACACGACAAAGTCTTTCCTGCTGCAAGTGCCAGCAGGTCAGCGTGATGGTCAGTCCTAGCCAGGTGGGAACAACAGCTTATGGCATGACTTCAATTTACAAGAAAGCCGCATGAACTCAAAATCCTCTTGTGTTCTTTCTCCTTCTCCCTGCCATCTCTTGTCCGCTGTACCCGTCAGATCAGGCGGTGGATCCGTGGGTGACTCGATGAGGCGTTGAAGGCTGACACCGTGTCAAAAGCTATTGACAGCCCGTTGATTTGCTTTCAGGCTTGGGAGGCTAGTAGCATCGGCGTCCAGTGCATTGTTCGGGCAGTGAGTGTGCTTCTTGTTGAAGTTGATCCCATGAAGAACGTGAATTTTCTCCGCGCGGAGCGTCGCGGTGATGACCTTAGTTACTTTTGCCAATCAGGCCCTCTTATTGAAGGAACGTGTTCACACTTTGCCTCTTACGTGTCTCTTATATATATATATATATATATATATATATATATATAAGAGAAGTGTGGCCAAAATATCTGTGTGATTTGTATACTTAATCAACTTTAGAGAACACTTTCTATCAGCATTCATGTCTTGCGAATTGGATGGATATCTTACCATGTACTCATTTTAACGTTTAGTTAGCCGTTCATGCATATGCATTCACTGCATAGCGTTCTCACAATCTGCGTACGAAAAATAACATATATAATTTTTAAAAAACACGACAAAGCTGGAGCTGGAAAAGGTCATGGAACAGTTGTTAGTTGCTAACAACACTAGCAATTGCGTTTGTAAACACATGCGATGCATAAGTATTCAAATAAGATCAGATAATTATTTAACTGCATGGACAACAAAAGCATAGACAATAGCTTAGCTGGTAGAATGAATTAGTGACAGAAAAAAAACACATATATATATATATATATATATATATATATATATGTCGAAAGACGTGTAACGTGTGCAATGTGTGCAACGTGTGCAAACGAAAACGTGAAAATTGTCTGTGCAGCCAATAATCCTACTAACTGGGAAGCGAGCCGAACTGCTGCAACCTATCGGTCGCTGCTACTGTTACGCTGCCAATGTTCCCCCCTACCAGTGTAAAGTTAGTTAGGATAAGATCGGGTGATAAGCCACTCGAGCCAGGATTTCGAGGCACTGCCGAGTTTGCCAGTTTTGTTCTTAGTCGGGCAGATGCTCGGCTATCATACTTACACACACTTGCACGGACACACCTGTATCCTATCTATGGCAAGGTTTCCTTTCATCATACTGCGACGTGGTGCGACCCACTTCGGGTGGGGCGCCTCTGATTTGGTAGTGGTGGTGTCTCCGGGACTTCGCGATCTTTTTGGACTCCTTTTTTTTCTCTCCCTAAAGGCAGGTCAGCTGCCTGGCCACTGCACACTTTTTGCATTATTCGTCTTTCGTCGGACTGCTCTGCTGAGGGCTGAGTGTGTGTATCTATCGGTGGCAGCAGCTCAACCTACTCCCCTCATTACCCGTTTGGCGGGTACGCTTCAGTCCCCTCAGCATTTTACCCTCACAGGACATGATTTTTTTCTCGCTTCTATTCTCTTATCTGACCCACTGGCTTAAACTCGTCACCACTGTTGTTGTTGTTGTTTTGTGTTACTATTGTTGTTGTTGCTGTCGTTGTTGTTGTTGTTGTTGCTCTCGTTCTCATGGTCCGAACGGATTCTCATTTGGCGGTAGCAAATTACCAGCCCTGCTTTGGCCGTCCCATCATCAACGGGCGAAGTGACCATCTGCAGAGAGCACCACAGCCAGTATACGCACGTACGCATTCCACCTACAGGTACACACACACATACTTACAATCGTATAGAGATACACCATTATATATATGTATATATATATATATATATATATATGCCGGCAGGCAAGACGAATATATATATATATATATATATATACATACACAGAAGGAGAATCAATCCGTTGTTGATCCTCTGGTCGTCGTCGTCGTTGTCGGCGGCAGCGGCATCACCGTCGTAAAATCGAGACAGACAGAGAGGCGCGCAGGCTCGCGCAGCGTGGCAACATACGAGCTTCATAAGATAGAAAGAAGTCCATCTAAGATGGACGCGCATCGCTATTTACTCAATTGTTCGCCTTCGGTTGGTTTGCTTCGTCGTAGGAACTTGAGCCAGTCGAGCCCCCTCCTCTCTCTCTCCCTGCCTCCTTTCTCCCTTTCATTCCCTCTTTCTCTCGCGATCTCGATATCTCGCCCTGCCTATGTTTCTCCTTGGCCTTGCTCTCTGCACGACAACACGAGGATTGCACAACACACGGCGTGTGTATTTGTGCCTGTGTATGTCTGTGTATCTGTGCCTGTGTATGTCTGGGTGTGTGTTGGGGGGGCGGGGGGGGGGGGGGGAAGGGGGTACGGAATAGGTGGGTAGATGCATGGTCCCCCGCGTCACCGTGTTGGTGCCCGGGATTGCCTCGGGGTCGGCGGCGAAGTATCCTCGAGGGATGACGATACGCCACTGCGGATACGTCGGACGGGATTTACCTCTGCCAAGATGTGTATATACATGTACATCGAGACGTGTATACATATATATATATATATATATATATATATATATATATATATATGTTATATATACAGAGAGAGAAAGAGATGAAGATACACTTCTGAGTATCTTGACAACAAACGAACAAAACAGATCGACGAACAAAACTGCGTTGGCGGGCTATTATAGCACCGACTGCCTGCACCTTTGAGTGTGTAGCCTTCGAGCCTTAGCGATGAGTCCGCCGCTGCTGCTGCTCCTGGTGTTGCTCCTCTTCGGGTGGGGGGGAGGCGAAGGGGTATGGGGTATCCGTAAGGAGGAGACGCTGTCACCCCTCCGTGCTCTACTCTACGCTGCTCTGCTCTCATCTGCTGTTGCTGCCGCTGCCACTGCTGTGTTCGGCAATGACCGCTGCTGGCACTTCCGCCACCCTAAATAGCCAACGTCAGTCACTCCCTTTTGGTAGCGTCTTTAACTCGCCTCGAATCTCATGGTTTTCGTCGTCGTTGCAGTCGTCTGCTGCTCTTTTTCTCTCGTTTTTCTCGCATCTCTTTTGGCTATCAACGTCCTGTTCCCTCCTCGTTGTCCTTTCGAAGCCAATACAGACAGACAGGCACGCAGACAAACAGCTGCCGGGGTCAGCTAATCAGATTCGGAAGACCTGTTGGCAACTTTATGTGTGGAGATGAGAGTGTACTAGTGGGTATATATATATATATATATATCTTGAATGTACGCCCGTATGTATTACCCGGACCAGTTGGAGCGGTTGAGGTAGAGGCCAACGACTAAGGCGCACGCACGCCGAAACCGCTTTGCACGGAGGCTTACTGATACTTCTACCGCCGGTGTTACTTCTCCGAGTACTACTCCTCCGGCAGTAGGATTGGCACGATTGGCGTATGCCAAAGCGACCCAAATAGTAGGACAGTGAGAGGGAGGGAGAGAGAAGGGAAGATAACGCAAACGGGAAACACATCTGTAGACAGATATTCAGAGAGAGAGAGAGAGAGAGATGAGGGAGAGAGAGAGAGGAACACACCAATAGGGTAGTAGAAAAGGACCGAAGGGATAGAGCGTTAAACAGGTGGATTTGACCACTACGAGCTCTGGCTGGCGTCATCAAACGCATCGAACGCAATGTGGCTGTCCACCATCGTATGTCAATCCCGTTCGAGTTGATGCCGCCTCCGCCTCCGGTTTTACTGCTGCTGCTGGAGCCTGATGGTTAGTGTGACCGACCGTGTCTGCCGCACGCACGCCCGCAGGAGGCCCGCAAGCTGGCATATCGCTATTTGACTAGCCAAGAGCAGCAGCGGCAGCAGTAGTCACACTTGGTTTGTGGACTCAAATGGAATTGTTCTCAACGAGGACGACCCGGACGACACCCAAGTGCCCCGGGGGTCTTTTGCACCTCCACCACCACCTCCTCCTCTACCACTTCCAGCAGCTGACGCATCGCGACATCATTGTATCGACGGCGACGGTGATGGGTGGCCTTAAGACGAAAGTGTACCTGTAACACTGTATAAATGGAACACGCGACGATGCACTATGAGGCGTTTAGATGCAGTAAGTACTCGGCTCACAGTAAATATATATATATATATATATATATATATATATATATATATATATATATATATATATGTATATATATATATATGTATATATATGCATGCATGCTATTATGCATGCACCTTGACTTAGTATTGGCATCATGGTCGCTGCCAATCAATCCGTGTGCGCTACCATATCTGGTGACAGTCTATGGAAATGAGCTTTTACCCAAGCGGGGTGCTTGCTCGTTTCATCTCGACCCTCCGATTCCTTCATCTTCTTCTTTTTCTTTCTCCTTTCTTTCTACTCTTCTGCGGGATGGCCTTCCTGACGAACCGACTAGGGTTATGTAGTACTGGTGTTGTCTGTTGACTAGCCAAGCGAATCTGTGACAAAGTCATCCGATATAGGACAGCTAGTCGCGAGTTGATTGAGTCAAGTGTCTGGTCTGCGGGCGGTACCGTGTGTGCCGCTGTGGCTATGCTGGGGGTAGTCGTACTTGTTGTTGTTGTAGTTGTTGTTCGTGTTATTGTTGTTGTTGTTGTTGTTCGTATTGTTGTTGTTGTTGTTGCTGTTGTTGTTCGTATTGTTGATGTTGTTGTTGTTCGTATTGTTGTTGTTGTTGTTGCTGTTGTTGTTCGTATTGTTGATGTTGTTGTTGTTCGTATTGTTGATGTTGTTTTTGTTCATACTGTTGATGTTTTTTTGTTGTTGTTGTTGCTGCAGTGTTGTTGTTGTTGCTGTCGTCGTCGGTATTAGAAGAGCACTGTCGTTTCATAGATTGATCTGAAGGCATCATCTCTTCCAGCGTCGTGCGCTTGATAGTTCAGTTGGTCAATAGTTTGGTGGTGCACTTCTGTAGACCGGCGCGGATCAATGTTCATACGGCCGAAACCCTATGAAAAATAGTACAATTGGCGGTACGGCCAGCTGGTAACTAAGAGTAGTACAACATACTCACAAGCGGGCTAAACTACTAAGCTACCCGATCCCGGCCGGACCGCAGATCGACTGGTTAGCTTGACGCAGTCGCTTGTGGCAATCAACGCCGCAGTCAGCTGACAGATCCGATCTGCCTCCATCCGATCGACCAGATGACGACTGTCATTGAGCAGCCGCCAAGACTAAACTACGGAAGAAGAAGAACAGCGGCAACACCGATCGGATAACCTGCTGATCTCCATCAGCAGTTTATGAGAAGAACTGCTCATACAGCATGAAGACGCTGTGCATGTACGTCGTGTGCCTATCAACACGGCGAAAGGGGTTGACAACTTTGTCAACTGCGCCATGTAGGATCGAAAAGCACACACCATCCGTGGCACTATTCGCTACAGCGAGCACGAGTGCGCAGTACTAAGAAAATGCCATTCATGTCACGCGCTAGAGATGTATGTGTGTGCGTGTGCTGCGCCGCCAGGAGTTGTATCCTTGAGCGCTGTTTGAGCAATCGGTGGTTCCTCTCAAAACTGCCCCGCTCGAATGTACTCCCGATGGGACACCTACGCTCATGACAGTTTCAATATGAAGAACGTCGGGTTGGTGAGAGCCCAGTTTGACGCGCACACCTGTGGAAGCTGCTACACTTCTCATGTTCTCCGATACAAGCGTCAAACGTAGTATACATATATATGTGTGTATATATATATATATATATATATATATATATATATATATAGTGTGTAAGCTGCAATGTTCTGTTCAGAAGTAGCAGCAGCAGCCTGGTCTGCTCAACTAAATCAGCAGCCTATCGTAACTGAAGTCGCAACGGGTCTCAGTTGCAATTTGTGTAGAATCTTAAAAGCGATCGTTATATGAGT
This sequence comes from Dermanyssus gallinae, assembly GCA_003439945.1. Classification (NCBI taxonomy): domain Eukaryota; kingdom Metazoa; phylum Arthropoda; class Arachnida; order Mesostigmata; family Dermanyssidae; genus Dermanyssus; species Dermanyssus gallinae. Next base: position 197,681 of record QVRM01001225.1, on the reverse strand, counting down.
GTCCTCTCTCAGTCAAACAGGATTTTTATGTACGTTTTCTCTCCTTAACAACTCCCTATAAAAGTCCCCTTTGTCAAAAAAAAGCCTGAATATGAAGAATTTTTTCTTGGGGGGTGTTAGCTGAACCAAACCTCTGCACCTCTTAGCAACAATTGTAGACAGCAAACGGTTAAGACTTTGGCGTCGGCTTTACGACGGGATTGCGGTAGAGCGTTGGTGAAGAAGAAAACTCGAAACTGATATTAGGTATCCTTCAGGGTTGTATACGGGACCAGCAACGGGGCTAACGGAGCAACTGGGAGGCGAACACGGAGAAACTGGGAGGAGATCTTTCCATATAGCCAGTCGTCAGAACCGCTACCTCCGCCCTTACGGACGGTTTCGCAGCTCTCGCAGATGCACTTTATAGCAGTCGCAACGGCGGCGGCTGCAGCAGCAGCAGTTTTTATCAGCTCAACTCTTTGGATTTATGTCACATCGGGCCAACAACCCTTTAGCGGCCGCACACGATACGGGAGGATCCACAACCACCACTACTACTTACTTGGGCGAGGCCGTCTTGTTGTTGCTGCTGTTGCTGTTGTTGTTGTTGTTGTTGTTGTGTTGTTGTTGTTTTTGCTGCTGTTGTTTTCGTCATCGCCGCTAAGACAAGTCGCAACGCGCAAGGCGGTCGTCGTGGTCATAAAGCTATCGCAGGTGGCCTGCAGGGAGCCTTCGTCAGTTTTTGCAGATGGCGCCTCGTCCGCGCCTACTCGACTACTTCTCCATTCTCACCTCCCACCCCTTCAGTCCCTTCATTTAGCCTCCATGTATATTAGTTGTACGCATGCATGTATGCGCGTTGATATATATATATATATATATATATATATATATATATATATATATATGCGCATATGTATGTATGTCCCCGTCGTTAAGACGGTGCCAGGGTCTGGTTTGCATGTTGACCAAAGTCACAACTGATCGGCAGACGACCTCAGTGTAGCGACGGCGTTGCCGATGACGCCAAGCCTCTTCATTTTGCTTCTGATCTGATCGGGCACGAAAGTCACTGCGTAGCAGCTAAACGGAGTAAGTCGGTCGATCTCTTGGTTGGTTGGTTCGTTTGTTTATTGGTAGGTAGCTGTACGTTGAGGTGAAATCAAGAGGCCTCCAGCAGCCAGATGAGGAGAGATTCCGTTCGAGCCGCCGCCGGGGCCGGTTGAAGCGCGCGCCGAACGTTTAAGCACGCCTATCAACCGATCTACCTATATATCCATCTATCCATCCATACATCTAGGCACGACGGCGCGGGTCATGCAAATGTAAGAACAGTAGCAGTTGTTGTTGTTGTTGGTGTTGGTGTCGTTGTTGTTGTTGGTGTCGTTGTTGTTGTTGTTGGTGTCGTTGTTGTTGTTGTTGGTGTTGTTGTTGTTGGTGCAGTAATACTGTTCGTAGCAGATGATGTCGTAGTTACCTCAGCGGTAAGCGAAGCCTTTTCGGCAGCAGCAGCATAATCTATCGTTGCGCAAGCACCAGCGGGGACATCAGCTGCTTCTGCGGTTGCTCCCTCGAATGACCAGAGAGCAAAACGTCTCTAAGGCGAGATTGGGTGAGTCTCAGGCGAGATCGCCTTGCGTTGCCAGATTTCTTGTTCGTGTTCTTCCATGTGAACGCCGTCTTCATCTTCTCTTGCCTCTTCATAGCTGTCAGCATCCTCGACAATAATACCCTGAAATTCCCCTTTCACTCAGTCATTCTCGTTTTCTTTGTCGTCATTTGTTCCAAAAATGTATTTCTTCTTCATCATCATCATCATCACCATGTCATTTTTCTTCTTTTCTACTAGCGTATTTCTTTTATCTCGTTGTTAGCCTATTTTGTGTTTGGTTACATCCTTTGGTCCCTCTATACATCGTAACTATCAACTTTAGCAAGTTTATTTCAGCCATGGCGTAATTATCTCGATTCGTACATTGAGGTTTTTCTTTTCCCTTTTCTCTTCCTTCCGACTCTCTTCATCCACCCGTTCTCGCTTTGTCGTCTTTTTCGTCACCGTCATAGTCTTCTCTTTCTTGTTTTCGGCCGCGACGCCGCTGCGTGCTTGGCTTTTTTCTCAAGCTGAGCTTTTTAATTTAGGTAAACCACTACCGCCGCCACCACCACCTCCACCTCGTCACCACCGCAGGCATCAGGCCACGAGAACGAGGCGTCGAAACCTTTGGACAACTGGCTGGCGAAGTGATATAGTTTGGTCGGGGCGACCCAGTCTGTCCTCGGCTGCTTCTGGCCGACTGCCTTCACGAAGTTAGTCCACGATGTCCATGGCGATAGCGGCACTCGCTGCACAGCTGCAGAAGCAACACCAGGATCAGCAGCAACTGTCGCCCGTGCGGCTTCTGCATCGACTGCCGACCTGTTCCAGCCACCGTTGTCGATGCAGCGTTCGTCATCGCCAATTCACCACCCGGCACCGGTGATGGTCTTGCTTGGCCGGCATTTCAGCCGGTAGGGGAGCCCTTGCTCGAAAGACTACCAAGATTCTACCGAGAAAGCTACAGAGAGAGAGGCGAGCGAGAGAGTCGAGAGCGAGAGAGAGAGAGAAATACAAGGAGATAGGGCTCGGGTGTGGAAAAGAGAAAGAAGAAGAAACACTGTAGGTATCTAAAGGGAGACAGGGGTATTGAGAACTATCATAGAGAAAAAGAGGCAGAGAGAAAGAAAGACGGGGAGAGAGAGAGATGCAGAGAGAGGAGGGGCCAAACGGTCTGGCACGGCCTGCTACCAATATGCATAGGGATACGGCTCGTAACGCTAAATAACAGCCGCAGCCGTAGCAGCAACAGCAGAAGGCAGAAACAGCAGAGCCGCAGTAACAGCAGCAATATCTGTACCACAATCAGGAAGGAGCAGGCGTTGCGAGCGACGCAACGCAGAGCAAGAAGTTCTCATTGGGCGACTTGAAAACGACGAGTGGTGAGACTACGTGAGTGAGCGACCGAGTGCACGTGAGGTTCGAGACATGCCGGGCCATGACGACGACGACGACAACAGCGATCCAAGCAAGGAACGGGCGCCTTGTTCTTCTTCTCTGCCAGACGCCCGGACGACTTTTACGAGCCTTCTCGTTAAGCCTTTCGACGACCGCTTTCATTTCTCGTTCGTTTAGGCCCCCGCCTTCCCGAGTGTCGAGTTCTTGAAACACAACGTGGCCACCTTTAACCCGTAAGGCCTTTAGAGGCCTTGTTGTTGTTGCTGCTGTTTTTGTTGTGGGTGTTGCTGCGAACCTGTTTCTGCAGCCGCCGCCACCACCAGCAGGTGTCGACCATTCTAGGTTAATAATTCTAGCAACAGTAGAATATTTAAATTAGAATATTTAAAATTTCATCAAATTAATTACCTTTCCTTAGACCCCACCCTCCCTTCCTCCGCACGCATGGTTGTGGGAGAAAGCTGAAGAAAACAAGCAAACCACGCACTTACAAACACGCATTGTTGTTTTTACAGTGGCAACGTTTATAGAAATACATATATGCACGTAAGTGCACAACATTATCAGAAAGCAACTGACTGGATCGAGTGAGGTTGCTCGCCCACGTATATCGGGTGATGTCGTGCCAACAGGAAGGATTGCGATAAAAGCGCCAAGGTCGCCAAGAGACACCATCTAATATAGTATACCATACCATCTAAGAAGTTCAGCGGGATAGCGGTGCCAGGATGCCAGAGACGTGGACATATGGAATGTTTGTGCCAATACATATGTGTGTATGCTCGAATGCATGCAGAATTCCACAAGTGGTACACACATCAAAGATGGCAGGCTCTTATGAGAATTCGTCCGCAACTGATAAAGCATGCACCCAAAGCAGCACTCTGTATCTCGGATCGTCAAGATCCTAACTACATCTTACGAATATCTTCCGCTTCGTCACACACAGACAGGCTGCGTACTTACAGCGAAGCTAGCAAAGGTAAACTATGCTTACAAGGAAATAACTGAATACCTGGATTTATAAATCGAAATACCATCGGAGGCTGGCTAAAAGCCATGTCCTTGCCTCAGCTTATGGCATTCTGCTGGATTCTAATTCCATCCGTATGGCGCGCAAGGCAAGCGCAGGTGCCCCGACCTCCGAGCTATTCTTTTGCTACTACTAAACTATGTGGAGAGGTCGCGGATTCTAATGGTCTCCACTGAATTGCCTAATTGTTGCGTCTGCACACATGTGCTAATGGGAAAAGAATGATGATGAATAATTATCATAAATATAATAAAGCACAACATTATATATATATATATATATATATATATTATATATCGGGCGAGATCACTGGCGTGGGTGGTGTTACCTCTAAGACATTTGACGTGTCAACACTTACGCAACGCCTAGTATATACATATATATATATTGTCGTAATCAGTCCTGTGTGTTAGCGATTGTACGTCTCCGATCTAAGAGGAGGCCACTTGCTTGTGCTTCTCGGCTCGTGGTGCCTTCAAGAACGCGTGCTCGCAAGCGCACAACGCTCTCGACCGTAGAGACAGTAATAAAAGTAAGCGCGAAAATTCTAATTGAACAACAGCAGCAGCAGCGGCGGTAGTATTCAGCGTCGTCGTCGTTGTATCAGGACTTAGTAGTCGGTTGCACACCGGCGGCAGAAACGCATAAAATTTTGATAACCTTTTCGGCGTTTTTTTGTGCTCGTATGCCACTAGCCCCTCTCTCCGCCTGCGTTCTCTTTATCTCACTCTCTCTCTCTATATTCGTTCTTTCTTTTCTTTTCTTTCACCACTCTACATATCTATGTACAAGCACTCTCTTTTTGCTCCGGAGTTCTCCCTTGACGACGAATCTTCTCGCGGGAGGAGTTTTTCCTGTTGTTTTTTCGAACTCCATTTCACTCTCTGTTGTCTTCTTGTTCTACCTAGCCCGATGAGCCAAACCAAGGCAAGTCCAGATGGATATACATAGATGGATGGACCGACGAACAGAGGGATGGATGCGTAGAGGCTGTGCGTGGTGACTTTGCTCGCGCCACTGGTTGAATCAGCCGTTGTACGGACTGTAGGCTGCACAGGGTGGCTGTGCTCCTGGTCGCCGACGCGCGCGCATGGGTCTCTCTCTAGCGCTGGCACTCATGTGCTGCTGTGGGGTGTGGGGTTTGGTTGTGAGTGTGTGTGCCTCTGTGCCGCTGTGACGTTGGGCGACGGCCCCCAGCTGTTCGATTTGGAATATTCGCCCGCGAGAGTAGAGACTCCTCCGCGCGAGTCCTGAATAGTCGTAGTAGTAGTAATAGTAGTAGCAGGCCGCCGCCGCATAGGGGCCTCTCTATCGCCGGTGGTCGCTGGTGTTGCTGCCGCCATTGCCGCGGCTGATTTTATTCGCTTGTCGAGACACCTTATACGGGCAACGTATGTATATATATATATATATATATTTTAGTCAAGACACCTTATACGAGCAGCAAATATATATCTGTATATCTGTCTCCTCTCACCCCTAACCTCCCGCCGCCGGCCCGCGAGCCCACCCTCAACGCGCACATGCACATTCATATAACGACCGCTTTACATTTATATCATGAGCGGTGTGGCGCGGTGGTGCAACAGCATAAAATGCCCCACAAACGCCGCAGATCCGCACACGTCTTTCTTTCGTCGGTTGTGTTCGTGGCTGTCAGTCTCGTCGGGGGCGTCGGGGGCGTCGTCGTCGTCTTTGTCGGCGGCTGCGGCGGCGGCGGCGTTATTCTGGGCCAATCTGACTGACCCCCGCGCGCGGGTTCGCCCAGGCCTGACCCCCGAAAGCTGGTTCGCGCAGGCCACTCACTTCGCGACGTAACAACGAGCTTCGAGAGTTCCTCGAGAAGAGTGCGTGCCTTGCTTGTTGTTGTTGTTGTCGTCGCGTCTTCTGTGGCTGCAGCATCTCGTTAATGTCGAACGAGCTCGACCATACCGGCCATACGAAGGCGATCGGCCACATCGGTCTACACTGAGCATTGCGTAGGAGCGGGGGAGTGGGGAGTGGGGTAGCAGTGTTAGCAGCTGCCGCTGCTGCTGTTGCATAGTCATTCAGCAGCCGTTTAATAGCCCAGCCGATATGCAGGGAAACCAAAAGAGAGACACGAAACGCACTACAAAACAATAATAAGAATAATATAATGAAAGTGCGTTCAACCTTCGACTTGCCCCCTAACTCCGGCCCACTAGAGAGCAATGTGGTTGTATGTGATCTCATAATAATAGTGATAGTAACAGTAATAATAATAAGAACCCGGTTTGTCATGTCAGCGTTTTTAATCCTGAGAACTAATAATAATAACGCGGTTTGTTATGTCAGCGTTTTTAATCCTTCGTTACGAACCTTGCATACAGGATTTGGCGAAATGATGACATAACATTTAAACTAAAGCAAGCTCAAAGTTTAGCAATGACCAGAACACCATACAAATAGACGTGATACCAGATCATATGAGAAAGATAGCCCCTGAGCTGCTGCACATAGTTTGGCAGAGCTAGAGATATCCCGGGGAAACTGAATAAAAGCTCGTAGGCCGGTGTCCAACAAGTCGATCTGCTTTTCAGCTTTTTGATATCCGGGAAAAATATTCGGGAACGGCACCAGCCATTTGCTTAACATAAGGGCATTAGGTGAGAGGTTTTAAGTAAATATTACAAGATATTAACAACATAGGTAGCGAGTTACATTCTGCCCGTCCGGGATATGCGAAGATGCATTTTCCCTCTCTCCTAAAATACAACGTTAAAAATGACTTTAGAATACATTTTTTAATAATCATCTTTGGTAGGTATACATTAGCAGCATGGTTCTCAATACTAGTCACAGATACATAGTTCATTAGGGTGATGGAAACCCACCGTTTGCATCATTGCACACTATATGATGAAAACCATGCATCCGATAATGCGTTACTGCGTGCCGGTTCGTACGAATCGAGCCTTTTTAAGCTTTACTTGTCATGGCCCCGGCCAAGAGAAAGTTAGGGTACGCCGAGAAGATGGCTCAGTAGCAAAGCCGTTGTATTGCATTCGGGGGGTTCGAATTCGAGGCCCGGAACAGCCACTCTTAAATTGGTTTTCATGGCCCCCAATAAAGACAAGGGAAATCTCGAAGTGGAATCGGTCATGACATAAAATTCAATACACGGACATTAACGGAACAAAAAAGCCCTTGGTTATTTGTTTTTTGTATTGTCAAATAAAAGCTGTATGGGCCGATGTTTTAGGCTGTTTGAACTGACTTTGTAGATCCTCGGCGAATAATAAATAAGTAGCCAGGGCGGCTTCGGGCGGTCGTGTGTAAGGCCAAGACTTGCTTCAGGAATACAAGTTTGGCGTAGTAGATTTTCTGCAGTTTGCCTGCACTGAGCTTATCCGAGATAAGTTGGGAAAGAAGCGCCGGCTTCTCAATCATGATGCCGGCTGTTAGAGCTTTAGGCGTCCGTGCAATAATTAGGTAGTCCGTGCAATAATAGAGTACATAATTTCTAGTCGAAATTAATATATCAGCTGAGTTTTTGCGGGAAAATTACAATGCAGAACAAGCGGTCATGACTTTGCGATGCGTACAGTGGGACACCATATGGACCCTACAACATTTCGCTTGACTGTCGTGCTAACAACAATTGCTTCAAACTACAGTCCATTCTCTTGTGCTATGCATGATGACGAAGGCAAGGCTGATAATCTACACCTTTATTATCATTATTATTATTATTATTATTATTATTATTATTATTATTATTATTATTATTATTATTATTATTATTATTTTAGTACATCCCTACAATTGTGGGACCCAAAGTGTACCCGCGTAGGCTCACCCCCCTCTCAATCCATATAGCCGATAATAGCGGCGGCGTTTCCCCTACACACTGCAAACGAGAGTTGCTGACGCAGAAACTCGCCCTCGCGCTGGTCACTCGTGTTAGCACCAATTTTGATACCTAGGTCTTTGAGGAGGATACTTGTGCTCTTGCTGATCGGGCCCATCGTTTCCGTGGCAACGGGTACGAAGTGATATGTCCTCCCCAAATCAGAGCACTTGCGTTTTTTGCGATATTGGCCTGTTCAGCAATTATTATTATTATTATTATTATTATTATTATTATTATTATTATTATTATTATTATTATTATTATTATTAATAATAATAACAATCGCCAAATCCATCGCGTCAAAAAAGATAAACAAGAAGCTTAAAGACAGCAGATCCGGCCAATGCAGCAGCACAAGCACATCGTATTAACAATGATAATTAAATTCATACTAGTATATTAATCATGAGTGTTAAAAGCAACAACAATAGCCACAATACCAATTACTGCATGAACGACGACAACAGCAACAACAACAAACACCACCACAACAACACCAAGAGTTCCAAACACTCATCTTTTAGCCGATCCTTGTACTCATGATCCTGCCTTGATGATATATATATATATATATATATATATATATATATATATATATATATATATATATATATATATATATATGTATATATATATATTCTAATAACAGCCCCCTTCCCCGCCGCGTCCCGCCTCTCTAGTTTGCATGCTCTCTGGGGCGACGCCTGCGTTTGCGGCAGATCTGCGGCAAGTCGAGGCAACCATCGTTTGGCGACTGACTTGGCTGCTCGGAGCGACGACGTGCCCTGCTAGCGCCTTCGTTCCTAGGGAGAGGGGTCGCGCGCGTGATCCTGGCGGGGGGGCGAGGCACGTGTCGTGCCCGTTCAGTGCAGCACGCCGCTCACCATCACCATCAGCACGAGCACCACGATTACCACCATCACCACTACCACGACAACACTCAGCCGCCAGTAGTGAGGTGTTGGACGGCGCTGGACGACGGCCATGCCGGCGTCGCATATCACACAGCACAAAGATTCCCCCAGCCGCCAGCCGACCGACCGACCTCTCCTCTCTTCACCACGGTGAGGAGGGAAACTTCTTCTCTCCGCACGACAAGGGAATACCCCCGGCGTGTTCGAGGTGGGTTTGTGTGCATTGTGGAAGGAAGAGTGGGCTGGCTCCGGCGTACGTTTCTCGACCTCCCCCCCCCCCTTGATGAACTCGACGTTTGAAGCCGACTGCTCCGTCCGTCCGGTTGTCCGTCCATCCATGCGTTTGTCTGTCTGAGTGCCGGCTTGGCTGAAAGTCCAGGGGCCAGCCCCAGGCCCCGGGGGGGAAGGGGGTGAGGGAATAGCTGTTCGGTACGTAGAGGCTGTTGTGAATATAAAGGTTGCCGGTTACCTGCAGACACGAAAAAGCACGAGGCATGCATGGCAGAATGTCGTGGCTTGCTCGGTCCGGTCAACATTTACCACACACATCCACATATTGAAAACATTAGGTAGCCTAGAGATCCATACACAGTGTATGTAGATACACATAAACGCATACCGGAAACACCTAAACACACTGTTTGTTGGTACCGTGCAGGCTCTTTCCAGAATTCGTAGCATAGCTATGTATATGTGTGAGACTGTAAGCGTGTTCTTGAATGGGTGAGCATCACAAACGTATATATATATATATATATATATATATGACTATGTGTGGGTGTTACAGAGCTGCATGAACTCACACGGCTAATGCCAAGCGGCGTGTAGGTTTGACGGGTGCGCGTTGACTAGTCTTGACTCACGACGATACTTTTGTAGTCGAAATGTGGGGCCTATTAGCGAGAGAGAGAGGTCGTGCGTCCTTGCAATTTGGGCTGGTGGGAGAACAAGGCGCCTAACGGGAATATGTTGAAGTACATGAGGCATTTGGCACTCGTTAAGACGCCGATGTGTGCAGATGGACGTGGATTCATTTGTATAAGCAATGGCATGGGAAAATAACAATAGAGCTTTGCCCACGCACTATCAAACAAACAAACAAACATTCGACGGCACTTTGATTTGTCTAGAGTAAATAGACAAAACTATCTGGATAGACGGGGGGTGCCTAACTTACTGTTGAAACATGTTTGTTGCACCTGTTTCGGACCACGAGTAGCGTTCTGTGCCGCTGCGACGGAGCAGATGAAGATGCTATCGATCTTCTAAGTGTCTAGGTGATACGTTACCTGAGCACAAATATACTCGCACAAATATATATAGAGATAATCACGTTGTGCCTGCGAGGCCACTAAGCCGGCTCGTACACAATAATGCGCATTACGTTCAGTGCGCAGATGCACACTGCTATTTAAGCAGTCCACTGCTTTCTGTGCTCTCCTATTGTTGTTGTTGTCGTTGTTGTTACTCGGGTAGTTGACAGCTACCTATGCCGTCAATATTGTGTACCTTGTCACTTGTCATCGTGTCTTAGTTATTGCTAATATTCACGTAAGGCATTCGACTCCGCGAGGTTTTATTAGAGGAATACTAATTTGACCCTTTTGTACAAATTAGTCGATTTTTTCAACTAAACAATCTGCTCATGTTTTAGTAGTGGCTTACGCCGACGGGCAGAGTGATCGTATTCACAGATATGAAACCTATCTTATTAACGAACATTTTGTCTCCATAAAGAGGTAATCCAACTACGAGATAAAGTGCTTATCTGCCTAAAAAGAGTCTGAGAAATATGATTTTGCACAAGACATTTGTCATAATTTGATGTAGTCCGTGCAATTGACAGCATCAATATGTAGTAATGTATATATATATATATATATATATATATATATATTTATTGGGGGGCTGCCTCGAGGATAAGCTCGACTGGTAGCGCTCATCAAAAGCCCTTGTGTAGCTAAACACGTTTCCCTGTAACCCTAGAAGAAAATAATAAATGCTGGCATCTCGCAAAAAAGATATATATTTAACTTAATCCTGCCATCAAGAAAGAGTAAACCCGATTGTGCCGTACAAAGCGTAGCATTAGACGATTTTCTATTTCGTCTCAGATGAACACTATCCATATATATATATATATATATATATATATATATATCGTCTCAGATGAACACTATCCATATATATATATATATATATATATAGATATATATATATATATATATATATATATATATATATATATATATATTTATATATATATATATACATTTTGTTAACTCGGGTATAATAATAGCGAAGTATTACTTAGCACTGACCCCGCCTATGGTTACATGAAGGTCTCTAACAATTTCTCACTCACGAATGGAGAGTTTTTGTCTGGCTTTCTCTTTTGGTGCAAACGTCTTCTACAGCGTTATTGTCTATCATATTATAATAGACTACGCGCTGCCAGGCCTTTGGAATAAGGTCTCACTTCTTCTAAAAAGCTTCTCTTTCCTATCTTAAAAGGACAGACCACGATGAGAACGGATACAATCCATATTGTAGTATTAAGTATTCGGCAACCGCCAAGCAAAATAGCTCTCTATAAGAATCCATCACTGGAGACGATTGCATCTGGAGCGACGTTTTCCATTTTTTTAGGACTTCCTGCATGGCAGCGGCCGTTAGGAGTAACGCAAAGATGCCTTAGCTCGTCACGACTAAATACTTTACTATTGGGGTAAAGACCCCAGATTGTCTCTTCCACCCGAACTGCGTCTTCTATAGAGACATACGTTAGAGGAATCTCTTGTTCTTTGAAAATCCAATTCCCTCTGTGTGTATCTAAGAATGCTGGGTGGCTACCGGTTATGGTCCCGTTCTCTTACAGGGTTCAACCTGCTACTCCAACAACTCAACAATCTTTTGTGTGCCAAGGCAAAACAGATATGATCCACAGGGGTCTTCTTGCTGGCATCCGCAGGCAGAAGTCATCCTTAAGCCTAGTTGCTAGGATGTCGCCAGTTGCTGAGTCGCGAGGTGTTATTATCTGTCCTTGCTTGGAGGCAAATTTGCCAGTGTAGCTTATTAGCCAGTCTTTAGAAGAAATCGACGTAGATTCTCGCTGCGGTTATATACTATATAAGTAATCTTCTTGTTCACAAATATTTCTTGCTCGGATCGAAAACACGATTAAGGCGCGTGATAACCGCCGCCACTCGTATCGCACGTTGCCGAATCTGTTTCCATTGCGCTGACGAGCTCGATTTTGAGGTCATCTGCAAAAGTGATCCTTATGCCCTTCGGCTTGATGACACAGTTGACCTCAAATTTACTAATGCAAAGCGAAACTGTCTCGTTGATACATTACCATTTCTGATCGTTGCGGCGGTAGTAGTGGGTGTTAACTCTAACTCGCTAGCAGAGCACACAATGATTTGCCTAGTGGGCGTCGATCACTGCCCAGATATCATGAGACACAGGGGCACACAAGCCAACGTGGCATGCGATGCGGCAATGATTAGCGCACACTAGACAAAGCATTGTGCAGCCTGTTAACGTTTGAAAGTCAACCCCCACTTCTCCCGCCGCAATTAAAGTGGTACTCATATATATATATATATATATATATATATATATATATATATACAGGGTGTGACTGAAAGAATTTTATAGCTATACATAAAATTGTAGAGCTCGTTAAAACGAATATTTTTTCCAATGGTACATGTGCTCTGAGAAGTCTTGTTTCGGAGTTACAGTGAAATTACTACAATTTGTGACACTGGTGTTTTTGCCCGACATAGGAGCACAAAATGTGCTGTTGCGAGACAACCAGTCATCCTAGACAGAAACTAAGCACACCGTCGTGTTCGTGATAAAATTCTGCTCCGTCTGATGAATATGCAAGGCCGGTCAGAAGATGCGACATGGTCGCTTAGAAGAGAATTCGCCAAAAATAAAGTTCTTTATTAGCGTTCACGCCAAATACTTTAGAATCATAACCCTACGACCACCCACGTGTTCAAAGCTAACATATACAGCAAACGCGCATTTCATGACGATCATTTTGGTACCAAACGTATGGCAATGCGAGCTGTGGTTGCGGAGTAATTACGATTTTTCGGCGGGATGTCCAGATTAAGTGCATGAAAAATGACGCGCTGCGGCTGACGCGCGACACGTCGGCGGTAGTGAACGTCGCCACACAGTCATTTTACATGCACTTAATCTGGACATCCCGCCGAAAAATCGTAATTACTTCGCAACCACAGCTCGCATTGACATATGACATATGACATATGTGGTACCAAAATGATCGTCATGAAATGCGCATTTGCTGTATATGTTAGCTTTGAACACGTGGGTGGTCGTAGAGTTATGATTCTAAAGTATTTGGCGTGAACGCTAATAAAGAACTTTATTTTTGGCGAATTCTCTTCTAAGCGACCATGTCGCATCTTCTGACCGGCCTTGCATATTCATCAGACGGAGCAGAATTTTATCACGAACACGACGGTGTGCTTAGTTTCTGTCTAGGAAGACTGGTTGTCTCGCAACAGCACATTTTGTGCTCCTATGTCGGGCAAAAACACCAGTGTCACAAATTGTAGTAATTTCACTGTAACTCCGAAACAAGACTTCTCAGAGCACATGTACCATTGGAAAAAATATTCGTTTTAACGAGCTCTACAATTTTATGTATCGCTATAAAATTCTTTCAGTCACACCCTGTATATATATATATATATATATATATATATATATATATATATATATATATATATATACATATACGAATTTACCCTTATAAACATCATTTCGGCGAACATGGCTTAGCAGATATACCCGATTCCGCTTCAGTAATCGACCGCTAAATAGCCGTTAGTGTACCTGCGCCTTGTCTCCGGACAAACGCCATATCTCAGGCAGGCGGGACTACTCCTGGCTAAGAATGGATCCGGTACGAAAAACCCGTTACACTCTGGTACGAAGAGCACTTGCTCGGCACAGAGCCGGGTCTCGCGTATTGTGGTACAGGTAATTCTATAACGCAGGTTCTTCATCGACACGTCGGAATCGGGAGAGGCTTGGTGTTTCGGCCATCGAAGTCAACCAGTTACTGTCCGTGCGTCTCGTGAACTCATTTCACGGTCACGGAGTTAAATGTACTCTTCCCGGCAGTGATATGTTGTCCTGGCGTGCATATTTGTACACCAAATGTGCATATACACGCGCCTTTTCTCCGATTATGTCTATATCTTGAGGATGGTTCTCGGCAACTGATACACAATTATGGACCTCACTCTGGCGACGTAACAATTCTTAATTTGGGCTTCTCTTGCTCTAAAGCTAGATCTATACAGTTATTTGAGTTTCACTACTCGATGCCGAGGGATTTGTAGGTCCTCTGCACCGGTAAAATGACCCCTTCCAATATTATACCACACTATAGGTCAAAAGAAATATTATATATATATAATATTATACCACACTAAGTATCAAAAGAAAATATTGATAGGCCTATAGGCATTTTTAAGCGACCGTCATTTTCGAGTTAAGGTTGGTGACAAACTTAGTCGACCATATCCTGCAGTATCTGGTGTACCTCAAGGGGGATGTTTATCCCCCCTTCTATACACAATTTTTGTATTGGACATAAATAAGTACCTGCCACCGGCGGTCAAATATCTTGAATATGCTGATGACTTAAAACTTTATTATCCTATTTGCTCTAGTGACTCCCACGCTGTTCTGCAGACTGCCGTCGACGGCATTGCACGATGGTGTTCTGAAAACAACATGATTCTCTCACCCTCCAAATGCATTGTACTGAAAAATGGTGCACTTGACTTTGACTACAAAATTGACAACTGCATTTTACCGACCCTCTCTTATACCCGGGACTTAGGCATATATATTACGCCTGATCTTAACTTTAGCCTTCACATTACCAAGGTTGTGGAGACATCTCTGCGCACAATAAATACTATCTTTCGCTGTTTTATTTTAACGACTCCACATGTGTACATTCGCCTTTACAAATCTCTTGTTCTTCCTAAACTCACATATTGCTCCCCTGTCTGGGAGCCTTATCTGTCCAAATATAGGAAGTTGGTGAATGGCGTCCAAAACATGTTTCTAAGACGCCTGCGAATCAGGTGCCCCCACAGCGTGTTAGATGACGTTGTTCCAAGTATCGACACACTTTTCATGCAGTGCAACTTATCTGTTCTACGTCAATTACGAAAATGTGACTTGTTAGGACACTTTTTTGATGTACGCTCCAATAACCTAAGGAGTCAACGATCAATCACCTCAAAAGCCGTGGCCCGCGGAGAATTCGTGAACGGACTGTTTGCTTGGCGTATGGCCAAATGGGCCCATGATAATCCAAATAGTGCTCGCCTATTTGGTGATTAATTACGATTGTCTTACAGAAGTATGTATATTGATACCAACCCTTTTATGTGAAATAAAAGTGATGTTATGTTATGTTATGTTATATGAAACGGGTTCTTATAAAAAAAATGCGAAGCGTAGTAACACTCGAACCAGTTCAAATTGAATGTGCGCCTTTGGTACAACGTAAAGCGAGACATCTACGGACGCGAATTAAGTGTCTGGCGTGGTTGGGTGTGTACGCAGGCACCTCCGTATGACGTGATTCTGCCCGCGATAACATGCGTGCTCACGTCTCTCGGGTCACATAAAGTTCACTGGTTACGTTCAAGTGGGAGCAGCTTGAGCGTCCGCCGTACAGCCCGGAGACGTTGCCCTGCGACTTCTAACAATTTGGTCCGGTAAAAAAAGATTTTCAAAGGAAGGCGCTTCAACTCGGGCAGCCACAGGAATTGTGCAAACATAAAAATACAGCTCGTGAAAAAAGTGAAATGATTGTGATCTGGCCTCTGGTGATTACTTTTGAATAAATACATTTATCTATACGTACAGTGTCCTTTCTTACCTTTTCGTTGGAACCCATCTTATACATCGAACTGATATTCCTTTTCTTAGGAACACTACTACCTCTTTATATGTAAATGTTGGATACAATTCTTCTCAAACTAAAATGTTATGTCTAACTATTTGTTCAATTCGTTGTAGCCTTGTGCTAAGAGTACAATGCCATCTACAAATAACAAGGCAGGGAGGTCATATTTGGTTAAATGCATTCCACCATTTCGACTCATAGTTGCATTTTGTTATGTAGACACAAACATGTTTTCATTCAAACCGATCGCCCTTTTGGTCACACACTTCCCCAAGCGCTTGATCACTCTATTTACCGTTGAACGTAAGTAGAATTTGTTAAGTTTATCGCATTGCTGCTGAATGACTTGCTTAAGTTAGTTCATTTGTTGACGATGTGCACCTCCAACCTTGGCCTTCGAAATGCGCCGCACAAAGTGATCCATTGGATTGAGATTTAGACTTCGTAAAAGCCAGTAAGTCTTGTCAATGTATTTAGGAACACTGTTTTTAGTCATTCCTATACCACAGCCGAAGCGACCCTGCACCCAGGGCAGAAGGACGTTTTCGTGGACCTCCGGACAACTCGGCCGTTATAATTCGTGTCCGGTCCAGAAAAACTAGTAGAGTTTTACCATCCTATAATGCTTATCCGCTTAATTTGTCGATTTTGTCGATTTACGGTTTTCTGCAGGCTGAAATTTGACCATAACTCCTCCAGGCTGCGTCCAGGTTGAACGTGCTGCTCAAACGCAGCCGTTTTTATTATCAGACGCCATTAACGTTGGCTGAACTGATGTTTGCGTGGATGTCGCTGCGATCCGTAGCCTCGGGCTAAACCCTTATAATTTATAATAGTACGATCTATAGTGTACCTAATGCAGGTGAACATAATAAAGAGTATCCGAATTAGGTAGTATGTACTAGAAACAGCTTGGCCGATTTCTTCTTGCTGATTAATTTATTCTAGCTAATGTAATAAACTTTTTGAGCGGCTAGGTAGATGCTTCGGTCGGCAGTGGTATTTTACGGCTCCAGGCAATCTCTATTGAACCGGTCAAAAAGTTTGATCTGACTAGTGAGTTTCACTAAATTCACCGGATCCTGGTGGAGACAACCGCGTGTTCTTAACAAGCATCATCCGCCATTTCTATAGTGTGACGCACGGTGAATCAGCTTCCTGCTAAGTTTACATCGATGCGACAGTGCCGTCAATGGCTTAAATGCAAACAGCGTTGCAGAAGCAGATCCTCTTGCTAAGAAGACCATGCTGTGTGTCTGGTGGGATGGGAAAGTATGGTGATGATGTACTATGATGTTTTGTAGAGCAACAAAACATTTAACAATGAAAATTACTGCTAATTGCTTGACGGTGTGAAGCATGCCGTTCTCAAAAAGCGACCCGAACTGCGCACCCGTAGGGGAATCGCATTTCATCATGACAACGACCGTCCGCATACATTTGCGACAACCTGCAACAAATTGTTAATTTTTTCAGGGCGTGTTTTTCGCCACCCACCTTATAATCATACGTTGGCCCTTTAGATTATCACTCGTACGGCTTACATTAAAATTCTCTGAGGAGCAAAATTCGCCATTTTTGAGGGTGTCAAAAACCAACTCGACTCCTTTTTGCGTTTAAATACGGGAAATTCTGAGCGGATGCAATTTAATCACATTTGAAATCAGTAAGAGAGCGTTAGGAAAAGGCTATAAAAAAAAAAAATATATATATATATATATATATATATATATATATGACACCGTATGCATAAATTACATTTTTAATTTCGTTTTAAGAATCATCGAGATACAACTTTTAGACTCATCTGAAACTTAACATCCTTTATTTGACAACGATTAAAAGTCTACTATCCTGCGATCGGCTCTTTGTGGTAGTATCCTCATCCGAATACAGAACTGCTATGTTGACTGTAGTTTAGAAAAACAGACCGATCGTTTTAAATATTTGTATGATCCTGGTTTTCATCTGTGAGTAGAGAGGGGCAAGGCCGTAGCAGGTTACGTGTAGTGTACACAAATTTAATTTTTTTTGTCATTTATTGATACCGTAATTGTGTAATTAACATGCAGTTGTGAGGTTCGAACGTGTCGCCTCGATTCAAGCAAGTGCTATTTAGCTGCTCATCCCATGGCGCCGATTATAGAAGCGGCATTGCCTCTACACACCGCGAGAAGCTGTCTCAGATATTCTTCCTCACGCTGGTCCCTTGTCGTTGCTTCCGTTCTTCTGGCCAGATTTCGAATTAATTTTGCTGTCCCACACTGTATTATCCCAGGCTAAGTACTTGCCGTGAAACCAATAACTTCATTTTACTTTATGTGCCGTAAAATTCTTCCAGTGCTTCTTGGACAGCTTAATGGGTGTAGACCATAGGTACCTCATTTCCGCATGCTGCGCAAGTAACTGTTTTGCAAATTCGAATATCTTGATAGCGGTTCCATAAGGACTCAGGCTCTTCCCACAGTTTTCTTGCAGACGAGTCGTTTGGTCTAACATATGTTTTAGGTGTCGTGATCGTGAGCCATCCATCCCTGCTCATGAAACTAGCGCGAAAGATTCCTCTGCATCCAATATCAAGAGGTTTAACCTGTCTGTGTTTACCCATTTTTTTTCTATAAAATAATCGTCTCTATTTAAAATGTGTTTCATATCTACTTATATCATATATCTTTTATGCACAATTGCACAGCATATTTAGACAACAAGCTGTTCCGATACGTTGTTGTAAACGGGCGTCACGCTACCATGCCAAAAATTATCGGGAACTTTACCATCGTTATCAAAACGCTTTATTACAGCTAATCGGAGCTATACGGAAGAAATGATAATGTTTTCAGAAGATACGTGGTGTTGGCCCGTCTATTTATTGATTGTATTCCATGGACGAACGTTATGATCCACCTTGTGCGTATATATATATATATATATGACACTGTCCAATGTGTTATTGCAATAGAAATGACACAATGCAACTGAGTCTTTAGGCCTCTACCATTTGTGGTCTCATCTGGTCGGTATTTGTCGCCTTGCGATTGCGGCTGGCTATTGGTCGTTGGCTGTTATTGTGAGTAACTCTTATTTCAAGTAATGAGTTGCCGTGTTCAGACCACGGACGGCCACGAAGAAGAAGAAGAAGATAGCGACGACGAAAAACGCTTTCATTCAGCGCCATGCCTCTGTAATACCAATGAGTTGAGGTTGTAACCGCGTTTGCTGCGAGCTTCGTTTTCCCGGGGCTTTCGGCTACCCTATGAGGTTCGCCCTGCCCGCATGGAGCCTTGCTCGCCTGCCCTCCTTTCACCGTCTCGCATCATGCCAGCATGATTGCAGCTCCGACTGCAGCCTCCGACAGACACCGCCTTTGCCCGCGGACGCTCGGCTGCGTCATCTTGAACTGCCAAGTCACGTAGGGTCATGCGTAAGTCCCGAGATGAGAAGAGCGTAGTGACCAGCCAGGCGAGGCGGTCCAAGGCGGATGGCGCAACCACACCACAGTGATGCCCGCGGTGCGGACGCTGAAGTGCCGGACGCTCCGCTGTGTACGGCGTTAACGGACTGGCCGAAGCGCTTCCATCCACATACACACGCACAGACAGATAGACAGACAAGCAGACACAAGCTGGGTCTCATTTCTAGACTCGATCGGCCTTTCCTCTCTTCTAATTCTCATTTACATCTATCGAGATTTCACCTTATACTTCCTCTCTCTCTCTCTCTCGCTGTGTTTCTCGCTTACTACGAACTCTGCCTTGGCACCGCTAAGTTACACGCCTTCGGACGCGCTGTGTCCACTGTCGGACAGCAACGCCGTACACTCTGAACTTAATCAATTCCAGTTAAATGGCCAATCATAAAAACTTGGCCGCTCATCCAATCAGTTGACTACTGGTTTCTGCCGCTCCTCTTTCTCTCTCTCTCTGCTTTTTCCCTTAGCCCTCTCCCGCTTCGCTCTCTCAGTGACGTTCGCTCGATGAAGTTATATATATATATATATATCTAAGTATATGCATGCAGCTACACGTACAAATCTGCACGCATGTCCTCTTGGACTCGAACCGACAACGGCTCGTCTTATATATATATATTTATATGTAGGCATCCGCATTTGTATATGCATTGAGGATGGCACGTCGCAGCAGTTCGACGCGCACGCCGAGGCAGCAGAGCTGGTCGGCGCTGTTGGCGCAAATGAGTTAAGGGACTAATGAATATATGGCCGGTACACCGTCGCGTCGTTGAATGGCATGCATACGTCTTGTCGAAATGTCTATACCTACGTAGACGTTTTGGGAAGGCTTGCAGTGGTGCGATGGAGCCGTGACTGACAATGGGGCCTACTAGTTAATGGCTGATAGTAAACCGGTTAACTTGCAGAACTGCCGCCACAGATTTGGGACAGCAATGATGGGACAAAAACACCCGCTGAGACTGAGATCGTCTGTAATTATTAGTGAGTGGCCAACCTTTTCTATCTCTTTCTCTCTATCTTTCTCTCGATTTTTCGCCCTCTTTCGACAGGCGGCATGTATGGGGGTCGCGGTCTGCGAATATGTGGCCGCGTGGTCTAGGGGACTAGTGCGCTAGTCATGGTTGTCATCTACCACCGGGGTGTGGCCGGTTCGATCCCTGTTGTTGATCGAATTTTCTTTGAGCGATGCTCATTGAGAATAGATGATAAACCATTGACCGCTGAAAGTCAGCGACCATGCTGCCACAAGGACTGTTGGGGAAACCCTAGATATCTTAACATGTCCGGCCCTCTGTGCATTGAAGATATACCTCAAGTTAAGTTCCAAGCCCGTAGGGGTCGGATGGTGGTCTAGAATTTAAAACAACCTCCCTAAAAAGTGTTTTATTTCTAGAAGAAGGGACGGAGGATAGTCTAGAATTATGAACAACCTCCTTAAAATGTTTTTTAATTTTATGTCTGCGAATATACATACATATCTTTCGCCAGGTTTTGTCGGCGGCCACGAATCCGCCCAAAAATCTTGCAAAAATCGTCTCAAATGTTTCAAATTTCTCGCTGAAATTCACACGCGTGCAAATTGTTAGCTCTTCCTGCGGTAACCAATTCTAAGTTGATTTTTTCTTGCATTAATAATGATGCAGTCATTAATTTACGACAACCATAACTAATGTTCATATCTTTCGCTATTTCGCGCAGCCTCAGAACGCGGTCGGTCATCACGAGTTTGTAGACTTCTAACAGAGTTATCGTATCTGAAGCAATATTGGCCTTCCAACTTCCGTCCTCGGTGCCCAAACTACCTCTTTTAAGTAAAGCAATCCTGGTACTGTACGCTGCTACATTAGTAAATAATTGTATTTTTAATTTAATTTTTGTTGCTTTTAGTTCCGTTAAGCCTTCGAAAAATATTTATTCACAGCACAGTACTCGTTCTGTTCTACTGTCACTAAGGCGCTTTAAATTCAAAGACAAAGGCCCTCTACATTACTTATTTTTGTTACGTTCGATATATCATCGCTCGTACATGTCTTGCTCAAGCTCACTAATGGGGCAAGCAAAATAACCGCGGCTGCCAGAAACTCAACACTAAATAACAAGTTCGTTCGTTGGAGGCAAAAATCAGTGACAAAGAAAGCAAGAGTCAGAAGTTGTTATTCTTCATTGGCGGCCATCGGGAAACTGACGATGGCAAAATCGTCAATGATGTGCGAGGCTGATATATTAGCGGAGACCCTAGACAAATCATGAGACGCGGTCGATTCTATGAATCTACACGCAGCTCTCACAGGCAAGTTTAAAACTGTCGCATGTCACTTCAATTATGAATTGATTCTTAGTGTATGTGTGTGTGCACATGTACAAACAAATGTGTAATTATGGAAGATTTAAGCTCAATGAGGAATTACTGAACTAAAATAAATTTGCCGTCCGGAGAGGACGGTCCAATTAAACCGAGTGTCAGAGTCGTACTGTCGATCGAGTATAACCAGGCCATTCGAGCATTTTTTCCGTAACATTGAACACTGTGCCAACTACGATTCTGTTCGATACTCTAATGGCCTAATTGCGGCCACGTATGGGAACCATCACATCATTAGGATATCTATTTTGTTACATTTAGTTCGGAAATACATTTCTAAAACATTTAAATGCATAATATATATTGCAAAGTAGTACCTTATCCCAAGCGTAGTACTATATGCAAATAATCTCAATTTCTGTGCGATGGTTAGTGACTTGACCGTCTAACTCGACACATTCAGCAGTTTCACGTACAACGTTTAGAGTTGTCGTTGTGCAGCTGAGGTACGAAGTCGTTTTTGTTGAAGCTGTACGGATTTTCGCGGCCTATTTTTTGGCAAAGCTAGCTTTGCAGTCTTACCTAATGAGCAGGGGAGATGAAATGTATGGTTTCTTTACTCTGCGTGCGTCTGTGTGTGTATGTATTTGGGCGCACGCGTCAACATGCACGGGGGGCTATTCCAGGCAATTTCAAAGC
This sequence comes from Dermanyssus gallinae, assembly GCA_003439945.1. NCBI lineage: Eukaryota > Metazoa > Arthropoda > Arachnida > Mesostigmata > Dermanyssidae > Dermanyssus > Dermanyssus gallinae. The sequence goes on along the minus strand of QVRM01001225.1, from coordinate 175,431 downwards.
GACACGGGGTTATGTATGCGTCTCGACATGCGCGCGTGGGCAAAGTGGGCATGAGCGTGTGAGGGCTGAACGATCGAGTCGTCATGTGGCGGCAGTTTTCAAAACAAAAAATAAAAAGAAGGAAAAAGAAAGTGTAGTTTTCGCGTCGTATACATAGAAAGCAATGCTCAACGACGCTGGCCGAGCGTCGATCGCGGACTACTCTCTAAACAACCTGCTGCGAATCTCTGCATGCGACTCTAGCCGCGGCAGCAGGCCTAAGGACACGCGCTGAACGCAGTAGCGTCACGGCTTGGCATTCCCAGTTTGCCCGCCGGCGTTCACTCTTCGTTCTTTCTTCTCCTTCTCCGCCTGCCTAGGAAGAACCTGTTGTTGTTGTTATTCGCGGCCATCGTACGCGGCGGGAGAAATAAATCGGTGTTTGCTTAGTGAGGTATCATCAATTTGAAATTTGGGGACACCGAACTTCGGCATTTTGAGAATACACGAGTAGGGCTGGGAAACGATTCGGGCTAAGGCGGGCTGGGGGCGGGGGGGGCTGATAGAGATGGAGGTGATGGTGGTGGTGGACGGAGAGCATATAATAGATTTCTTCTGTGCCCACGCACAAGAAATGAGAGAATGAGTGAGAAAACGAAAGGCGAAACAGGAAGAAGACGAACAAGAAAAATAGGCCGGCCACACTGAGTTCAAACGCATCCCGCCGACCGAATACGTGACGCCATCAGGCAAGTAGCTGAGTGGTGCTGTTCGCATTCGTGTCACAAACAGAGCAGGCAAGACGAGAAAGATGCCTTCGTGCTGTGAGGTTTTGGAGGGGTTTGCTGCTCCTCGAGGGAGGAATTCGCTGAAATGCACGCACTTCATGTATGCACGCACTCTTTGCACGGTTTCCCTGGATTTACTCGGCCAGGAGTGGCGAATACGGGAGCACATTCTATATAGTAGGTAGAGAAGGTTAGGGGGCGGTGTGGGGGAGGTAGCGGAGTAGGAAAAACTAGTGACATGATATTTAGGCGCTGGAAATTACTATTACAGGTAACAATAATTAGTGTTGATGAGGTCTGTAACACCACGTACGTGTAATCAAGCTGCATATTGTTCTTCTTTCAGGTGAGACGGCGGAGGAAGCCAACATGAAGCAGGTACCAGTAAAGGCTCTAAAAGTTGTTATTGTGCCCACGTGGTACATATGTGACCATAACGAGTGTGAAAATTTACCTCAAAAGGTTGGTGTCAAAGCAGTAATGGTAATTAAGTGTTCGCGTGGGACCAACGATAGGCACATTGCAAATAACAAAGTCCAAAGGTGTGATTATTACCAATAAACACCTTTTGAGTGAGCAAGCATGTAGATATTGTATATAATGTACTAAAACTTAGCCGAGAGTATATGGGTCAAAAGAATGAAGTGGCCTAGTACATAGACAATCAGTCCCTGACCATCCCAAAAGACACCAACAGCTGAGGGGCGCTTTGAGAGAGTTCAAAAAGAAGAAAAAAGAGGATGTGATCACCATTAACGTAGCAGCAGTCAATACAGTATTAAAAAGCAGGTGGCTCAATCTCGTGCAAGTAAGAAGTGCATGCGATCCCTAGTAAGACCATTAACTAGCACATTTGCATGAATCTAGCATACCTGCAATTAATCACACACATATGGATAATGGTTTAACAACAATAAGATACATAAATACGGATGATTTAGATATTAGTTGTACAGAAACATTTCTACTAAGATATCCGTGTTCCAACACATGTGTTCTTGAATTTGTAGACTAATGAGCCCCACGTTTAAAGAAGAAGTTGTCTCAAATAATAAAATCATAAAAACGCTTTAAAATTGGCTCTATTCAAATATAGGAACAATTGCCAGAAAAAAAAACAACTAGAGAAGAAAAGGAGAGAATAAAGTAGTTTTAGCGAATAGCATTACTTCCCTCGATTGGAAACGAGAGCATTTTGCCTTTTTTCTACATATGAATATATTCCCACGAAACATACGTTTTAGCATAGTCTGTTAATTTTAACGCCCTACCCTCTACACGAATAGGGACTCTTTTAGATGACGAGACGACGCGCATCACTACAGGACTGCGGCTTGGTGTTGACCGAGTCGTTTCTCACCAATGTCGATGTGGTTACCTTGTGGACGCGTTGGCCCATTATGACTTGTCATGCGCCTTCAGTGCAGGCCGAAGAGCACGTCACTCGGCTTTGAATGACACTTTTAGTCGAGCACTGAGATCTGCTGGCTTTCCGTGTGTACTAGAACATCCGGGTCTACCCAGGGACAATGGAAAAATAATTTTAAACGTGGTCGCGTGCTTGTTGGAACGCGCAGCTGTAACCGACTCATTCGATGATCGGTGCAAATGCGGACCAGGCAGGTTTTGCTTCCAGGTTAGCAGAGGCTAACAAATGTAGAAAATACTCTGGCGTTGGTTATCCGCTCCAGTTTTGTTTGTTGGCTTTCGAGACAATAAAAGGACCAGACCCGCTGACACTGAAGTTGATTCAGCGCGTAGGTAGAAGCTTTAACCTTTCGACGGGAGACTCGAGAGCATCGGAGTTTTTGCGTCAGAGGCTGTCGCTCGACATTCAACCAGGAAACGCGGCATCCGTTCGGGGCACATTGTCGAACTGGGCTAATAACCGCGGAGACAATTGTTCACTCTAACGTGCTAACATAGAAAAGTTATATTACAAAAAAAAAACTTTGGTAGTCTAAGAACTGGTTTAAAAACTTTAAGCATGTATACATAGGGTTGCAAAATAATTTGCAGCAGTACAAGGTGCAGCTCGATTTACATGTCAAGCGATCTTATAGTGCAATCGAAGATCATATCTTCTGAGAAAAAAATCATAAATAAATTGTCACAACAAATAACGTTTGATATAGTAGACTCGAATGACTACGAAACTACAGTGCCTCAGATTTTCATATATAAAGTCTGTCAGCATTGCATCTGTTCTCAACTGTTTTTATTTTGCTACGCATTTAAATAGTTTGAAGTTAGCTTTACTTAAGTCGGGCCCTACACCAGATCAGAAGCCTGCAGATGTGCGGGTCAGAATGTTCTAAGAACTCTTTAGGGCTTGGCTTTTGATTGGCGCTGTTTAACTTGATTATAGGGTTTTCAAATATACAAATGACAAAAGAAATATCTAAATAAAACGGCACTGCGTTTTATTTGTTGAATTAGTATTGTATAGTTAGTACAAATCTGGCGACGTCAACTATCTTAGCCTCGTAGATATTTAAATACGTCACCTGACATGGGCTAAGATTTCTATCACCCTGTGGCATTACTTTTTGGATATATCGAATTGTTTTATATATATATATATATATATATATATATATATAATATATATATATATATATATATATATATATATATATATATAAATATATATATATATATATATATATATATATATATATATATATATATATGGTGTTTTTTTTAACTGATTGTGGCCATTTGATTGTACGACTTGTTAAAATAATATGGTATTTGATACAGGTACCATTTAACTTTTCGGAAGGTTCATATTAGCCTTTAAGGTAGCTGGTCACCATGCCATCTTAAAATTGGACGGAAAAATTATCCTGGCGTACATATTCAGGTGGATCATATGCGAGTTCCCGTGGGCTCACCGCCGTCGAGTCTTCGTATATGAAAAGCACAAGCGCAGGGTCTTAAACTGGTTTTCTTTTTCTGCTGAAACCAGCGACCGAAGTCATCATTTGCTTGGTGATTAGTGGGCTGCACAGTTTCAACTACTACGAACAACTACATCCGCACCCATCTGTTGATAAGGTGGGTACGGATGTAGTTATTCGTTGGCTTAAAAGAAATCCAGGCTGGCTTCCCTGCTGAAGTTGTGGTTTTCATACTTCTTCGCTTCGATTGCATAAGAGGTCATTTTAAGTGCACCAAATGATCATTGCTACGCCAGCAAGCTTTCGCATAGGACCCGCCCGGCTGCTCTTCATTTACTTAAATATTGGGTTGGTTTAGTGAACAGCTAAGCGATTATGAGCTTCCTAAAAGTCAAACGGAAAAATGTATCACACACTTTGAAGCAGAACTTTCTTAGAACTGCTGGTAGGTGTAAGAGGGAGTATTCACTCAAGGCTATAGTCCAGCACGATGGTACGTTTTGGTACCAAAATGGTCCCCACGGAATGCGCGCTTGGCCTAATGTGTGTCCTTTATGAGCCTAATGGCAAACATTTAGCGAATTAAACATGAAAGCTGAAAAGTGTGATATTACAGGAGATCGATTTTTGAGAGTTTATTTCATATGACAAATTCCTTTTCGTCAGAAACTTTTTTGTTCAAAAAATGTTATATTTAACAGGCCGGCATATTCAGTTTCTAAATCAAAAACGTATATTTTGCGAAATTAGGTCGTTCAGTCATATCGGTAAAACAAAATAACGTAATTTTACTGTCAGTCAAAAAATTCCGCCCCCAATTACTTACGAGAAAAATCCCTATATAAAGCAGCGTTACGAGTGCCTCAAGCATGTACTTTAATTTAGTGAAGACATATATATATATATATATATATATATATATGCGCATGCGTACAACTAATCACTGGCGCCCCAAGTTCTCTCATAGGATACACCTGCTTTCACTCAACCATCTCAATCTCTTTCATATATGTTCCTCATTAAATAAAAGTGCCAATAATGGGGTAGGTACTTCTAGCGTAGACCAATCATCGACATTAGAACTATGAACGTTTAGTAAGTTCCACTTCAAAAAGCGTGACAAGGTTACGAAACCGTCGGCCAGAATAATGTGGCCGTCCGTTTGTGTGGCGCCGCTCCTTGTTGAGTACGAGTCGCAATCTCGACAAGGATTTGGAGACATTTAGAGAAACTATACAAAGGAATACGAGGGAAGCGTTCGCAGGCGCGCGCGAGAAAGACGGAGAGATAGAAAGAGCGAGACAGAGATAGAAAGGAAAGATAATGTGGGGAGATAAATAGTTGTGGCTCTGCAGATCGACCGCCTATTTCCCCCGGCGGTCCCGAACCACTGTGGTCCCAATTCCCAGGTATCCCAGCAACGCATTGAGGTGTTCGGCGCCTCCCACTCGGGCCAGCAGCCCTCTCCCATGGCGGCGGCAGCGGCGGCAGCAGCAGCGGCGGCGGCGACGACGGTGGTGCCTCGTTCTTCCTTTTCGTCGTGGTTGTCGTCCTGGTTTTCGTCGTCGTCGTCCTGGTTTTCGTCGTCTGCCTGTTTTCCTCCTCTCCCACGAGAGCACATGGGTGGCGTGAACTGCTATTGCGGCTGCTGCTGAGGGCAGTGCACCTCGACCACCACCCCACCCGGTGCCGCCCGTCGAAGGCAAACATAAAATGTCGGCCGACATAAAATGTCCGAGTTCGCACTCGGGCGCGCACAAGGTTTTTGACTTGAACCGATGACGACGACGACGACGACGATTACGGTGGACGGACGAAGTCCTTCGCTATCAGTGGTCAATGATTGCTGAACGCTACAAACGCGCAACACCTATATGTATGGATACTGTCGAGCAACTCTGTGGTGAACATCGATGCGTGCTGTGCGTGATCACCGACACGGCTGCTACAACAAGACCTACTACAACAACAACCAGTTCAACCATAACAGCAACAACAACAACGCCGATCACTACGGTTGTTACAACAGGTGCTCCCTCGTTACGGCAAATGACGACTGTGGGAGCACCCGCTGCGGTCGCAACAACAACAACAAAAACACCCCCTCCATCATCGTTGTCATCGGCCTCATCATCCACATTGTCATCGTTATCATCTGCGTCATCATTATCATCCGCATTAACGTCACGGGCATCAGCAACCATTTCATCGCCTCGATTAACGTCACCGACTTTCGTGTGCACAAAGACGAGGACGATCTCGACCACAACTTTCGAAGTCGAATCTCCGTCAGCTTCCGCAGAAGCAGCAGCAACAGCAGAAACAGTGTCTAAAACAAGTCAATCGTGCAAAGCGACTGGGATGTTTCTATCTGTCAAAGATGACGGTAAGTTGTGCTTCCAATTGGCGCGCCAACAGGAATGAATCCCGCTCACGGTGGCGATCACCTTTGTTTCTTACTTCTATTTTGACTAACGTTTTTATCAATAACGTTGTGTGCTTACTGTCACAACATACAATAATGATTACACATACGTATGTATATATATATATATATATATATATATACGTGCAGCCTCACCACTCTACTGTTCCAACTGCCCTAACCTTAAAGAACCTCAGAATGGAAACACACTTGTAGAGCGTTCTTGCTTGTACGTCTTTGGATATCTCTGGGCTTCGTACCGAATTGTGCTTGGTAGTACGAATCGAGTTATTGCAACTCAATAGGAAGTAGACTTACTGTGAATTGCTTCTGCAAAGAGACGTCGTCTAAAAAAGCACAGAGGAAGCATGCTCTCCAGTAAACTGCTGCAAAACAAAACAACGCTTTGATTTGCGGTAAATATTTATCACGTTTAAACGAGATAAATATTTATTGCGATATCAATACATTGCACATCAAACCACAAACTGCCAGAAAGCAATAATGCGGCGTGATATTTACATTTTTTCTCTAAGAAATCGCTTGGTAATGATCTTCCAGATTTAGACTAATTTAGTATATATCTCTCTCTCTATTTGCTCTCTTTCTCTCTCTCTCTCTCTATATATATATATATATATATATATATATATATATATATATATATATATTGACTAATAAAAGCTACTGAACGAGCGGAATTCCTCACTCATTACTTAGATGTGGCACGGCATATATGAGAATTTTTGGCGAGAAGGTGGCTTAGCTCTAGCTTTTAAAAAATGCTGAAAGATTGCCAAAGTCAATTCGGCACTTAAAACGGCAATATGTACAAACGGCATAATCCGAGTCCCAAAATCCTGTAAAGTATATTTAATTCCATCGTGCAAGTGCAACATTGGCCTCATTATTCTAATCATTATTTTATAAAGCTAGAATTGTGCTAGATATTATCATATGTAGCACTAGTAGGATTTTTGTTCATTTGTCTGCGCTAATATATATATATATATATATATATATATATATATATATTAAAACAAGTGTTTTAATTTTTAATTTTTGTTTTATTTCCATAAACTTATGTATGTGTATAGATGCTTGCGTATGCATATACAATTGTATACATACACTTTATATTTGTATATATCCCAACTCTATTAAACATACATAAAATAACTGCATTACTTAATGTCGCTCTTCACAGACCTGTCCGGGAGGGCAACATGGTTGCCTGACGTGGTTCCCTCGAGCGACCTCGTTCACGTCCGCCTCGTCCAGCATCGGCAGGCGCTCTGTTCGGCAGGTCAACAGCTTCGCGAGTTGGCCGACTCATTTGCCGCCTGTCGGAAGAGGCAACGCTTTACGGATAACCGTAAACCTCACCTGCAGCTGCAGCGTGACCAGCAGAACAGCAACAATAATAGCAACAACTACAACAATAACAACCACCACAACAACAACAACCACTACAACAGCAACCACAACAACAACAATAAGCACTCCCACTACTACTACCACCACCAGTACCTCTACACGCGCCAGGAACAGCAGCAACAACAACAGATGGCCTGGTCATGTTCACCGTCTTCGTCGCTGTCCTGTGGTCACGTTGTCCACCTGGCAGCGAGCATGGCGAGTCCCTGGCAGAGTTGCGCTCTCTGGCGGGAGCTGGCGAAAACGAGCCTTGTTCTCACCAGCATCCTATGTCACCTATGGAACGCTTGCGTCGAGACTTACTGCTAGAAGAACCTCGCTGTAGTTGCAGCTGCTACTATGAAAGGTCCAGTCGTCAAGGCACAGGGCGAGAGAGGCATCGTCGAAAGATACTGGTGGTATTCGAGAGAGGTCAGCAATCAGCCGACAACCGGTCGATTGTAGACGAAGAGACGAAGCGCGTCTAATAAGCGAGTGAGAAACGATCGGTCGCACGAATTCGAAACACATGATGTATACAGACATGTACAGATTCATCATCGATTCATACCGTCGTTTAAACAGTTTTGCTATGAGAAAGAAGATGAAGAAAATAGAAATAAGCTTAGCACATTCTATGTTACGACGACAACACTGCCCAACATTGATTGTCATTACTGCCACTCAATTTTAATTAGACAAACTTGATTTTTTGTCACTATTTAAAATTGTAGTACGAAGGACAGTTTGCTTACTCCTAAGATGAAAGCACACAGTTTCCCCTATAGGAAGGAGGGGGGGGGAGTGCCTAATAGGAGCAGGTTATAGTCATTTTTTGTGTTATTTGCTATGTTGCAGCCTTACAGTGAGGTGGTTAAAGAATACTTTGTTGCATCTTGTCTGATGGATTTTTCTGTCACGATATATGACCATTTTGGCAAGTGGCAGCATAGTATAGACATATTTATGTACATTATTTTTTTGTAAACATATTCATATAAGTAGCATATGAACATATTTTGAGGCAAAATAGTGCGCTTTAAGGATTTGCTATGGTTTAGGTTGAATGCTTCCGTATCATTCTATCATGTACGCACTTTTCTTTTTGTACGTATGTGCTTGTAGTGGGCTGGAATGATATGAGACTATCTTGATCTCCGTGCTTTTGGGAATCCCTGAACCGTCAGCACCACGTCACTCGATCCAGTGGGTCAAGTAATGGCAGCGGTATTTACAGCTAATGCCAGGTGCTCAGCTGACAATTTCTCAAAATAGCATTGCTTCTTTTTTAAAAGCTTTAAAGTCTTGATTTAGTTGTAGCGCTCATGCTGTGTAGGCGAGTATTTCGTTTTATTTTATTATGTATTTATTATGCAGTTGTACTTACAAAAAAAGTCAAGCACATTTTAGTCTAATGAGTCGTTTTTAGTCTTTCAGCTGCTAGTCTTTCGTTGTTACGAAACACACTTTATAGGAATATGGCAATCGTTTTGTGCACATGAGGCTCTTTAACTAAACACACGACATTCATATATTATCGATACAGAGTACTTTATATACACCAACTGTAACATATGTAAATAATAAAGTTTTACATCATATAGTAAACATCCATCTGCATGTCGTTATTTTGTATAAGAATACTACAGTGAGATTACAGTGTGGCGTCGCTGTGAAAATTTATAGAAATCTTTGTAGAAATAAACATCCCTTTGGCGCGTAGTCGTTTTGTATAATATGACTGAAGTAACAATAGCGTATGGTGTCGCTGCGAAGGTTTGGCAAAATCTATGCAAAAATAAACATATATTTAGTTCTATTAGTACTAGAAGCAAATTTCAGAATAGGTGGTTCTCACCTGGTCGATAGCGACGGCATGCCCATCGTGCTTGCTCTATAATGCCGTCACATTTTAACCCAAGTTATGCGTAATGAAATGCTTGTACTTGAAGTTACTCACTAGAGTTTTCTATTAATTTTCTCTATAACAGCGGCGGACATAGGGATTAAATTAAACTAAAAGTTGCAAGGCAAGAAGTACAAAATTTGAGCAACGAATATCTGCTTCTAGAACAGATAGACTGTCAACTGTTATTTTTTTATTGTGACATGGTTATGTTAGTTGTTTATAGTAATGCTAACAGCACTCATTCACGAACAAAAGTTGAATGTATATATCGTAATTTTTGTAATATTTTTATATTCGTTTTTAATCTTAACTATGCATAGCCATAGTGTCTTTTGCAGCGCAGACATTATATAGATCACGATGCATTGATTGAAATTCTCACTCGGTTGGGCACGAGGCCAAGGGGCGGAAACATCTTGTTTAAAAGTATGGGTGACATTTATAAAAGTAGTTATTCTGTCTTTTTTTCTCCTACATAGTTGTGCAAAACATACGTTGGCGAGAGAACCAATGCTCGAAAAAATCGATCATACCGGCGTGTTCGGTTCATTCTGCATAATCTCAATGACACCCGATGCAAGCTAGCGAAGGGCGAATAGCCAGGTTAAGGAAAGGCATAAAAAGTTAATATCCGTATTTTGTAAGGACCGTATGGGCCGCTGTGGAAGCGAAGTATGTATACTTTGCAAGCTTGAGCTGGGATGCTGCGACATCGATATCGGCGATACGACGACTGAGGTTGTCGCCATCGACGTGTTTCGTGGGACCAATCAAAGCCATCGGGTAATATGTGCCTATTTTTCTCCAAGCGGTTCCTCTGCCGAGCTAGCGCAACGAATGCGCATATTACGTGAAGCCTTGGATGGTTTAGTTTAAGTAAGCTGGCCCGCCATTTTGAAGTCCGGAATAGACTGGATCACAGGGGGCCTAAACTTTTTTGCGGAAACTAAGGAATACATCTTCAGCTCCTTCTGTTGTTCTGCTGGACTTGTGCAACTTGTTACGGTTCCAATCCGGGGACAGAATATACTGGATTTGTTATTGACAGATAATGAAGAATTAATTACTGATATTACCGTCGGTGAATCTCCAGTAAAGTCCGACCATCTGGCTGCACCTTCAAAATATCCGCAAAAAGACAAGAGCGTAACGAAAATCCATCTTTTAACTTCTATAAAACTGATTATAATGCAATGGCTGCCACCCTAGCAACCACCAATTGGTGTCTCTCTTTTGCGCAATGTCAATTAGTGAAAGCCCAGTACTGTTCTTTCCTAAGTATCATGTCCGTCCTTGTAGAAGGATATACTCCGAAGATGATGCAACAATCATCTTCACCACTACAGGATTCTATTGACAGGGCTACTCGAAAACTGAATAGTAGTGCACCCTCCTCTCAAAGCCATAAACGCCTCTCGCGTAATTTGGCACGTACGGCATTGCGTTATCGGCGCTTGGAGGAACGTAATCTGAATATCCGCGATGCAAGGGACTTTTTTCGATATGCAGGCCGGCGTCTGAAACTGCAGTCCGGTGTAACGCCGCTTAGCCATGATAAAGGCACCGCTGTTAAAGACGGACACAAGGCCGAGGTTCTGCTGAGCTACTTCAAAAGTGTCTACATACCGCCTCAAAACGTCTCCATCGCGAGAATCAAGCAAACGCCACACACACTCAACGACATGGAATTCCATCCTTTTATTGTGCTAAAAAACTTCGAAATCTGCAACGCAAACGCACATCTTCGCCTGATAGGCTACCACCTATTATATTCAAAGAACTGGGCGAGTTTCTAGCGGAGCCGCTGGCAATAATTTTCACTCGGTACTTTAAAGAAGTTCCCGCCGTCTTCCGTGAATCCATTGTTGCACCTGTGCACAAGAAGGGCTCTAGAGCAACTGCTGAAAATTACCGGCCTTAGTGTGTCATCTTATCTTGTCTTAATTATTGCCTAGTGTGTCATCCTCTGTTTAATCATGGAAAAATTCAGATTCTTATCCTTTAACCAACTTTTAGACAATCAGCAACACGAATTCACTAAGGGGCAATCGACAGCAACCCAATTATTGGAGGTCTCGCATGACTGGGCCCTGGCGCGAAATCACGTATCTCCGCTCCACATCGTTTACTTTGATATTTCGCGTGCTTTTGATCGGGTTGACCACCAAATCTTACTAAGCAATATGGAATCGCTAGGCATCGGACCTAGGGTTCGAAATTGGTGCCAAGCCTATCTCACTAGTAGAAGCTTTAGGGTCAAGATAAAAAGTGCTATGTCTGGTACTGCTCCATGCCCGTCTGGAGTCCCGCAGGGTTCCTGCCTAGGGCAGCTCTTGTATGCAATTTTTGCTCAAGACCTTAAACTCGTCCTTGGTAAGCTCGACGTGATTTACAAACTTTATGCCGACGACCTAAATATATACGTTGAAGTTAAAGACGACAAAGAGAAAACCGAGTTATAGAAGGCAATTGATTCCGTGCTAGTATGGGTCCACTTGAATAGAATAGAAATATCCACTTCTAAATGTGCCGTGCTGACAACAGTCACGGACGAGACTTCATATTTTATGAACGGCCAGAGTATACCTAATTTTGATTGTCGAAGATCTTTACACTTCTTCTCTCGGTGGAACGGCAGGACAACAAATATTTATGTTTAATAATAACATGAACTATTTTGTACATGCTCTATTTGATTGATTGATAGTATACCTGAAGTATCAATATACAAATACTTCGGTGTTATATTTGATTGTCAAATGAAGTATACTTCTCATATCGCCGAAATTGTAAAATCTGCGTTTATCGGGCATGTCCCAGCAATGTACATAAAACTGTATAATACGCTTGTTGTACCAAAGTGGATATACTGTTCACACGTGCGGGCGTCTTTTTATAGAAAATATGTAGAAGTGCTCCAGCAAGTGCAGGATAAATTTGTCAAACGAGTCGCATGGCGCTGCAATAAATGACGCGAGAGCCTCGTACTCCCAACCACGAATGAGTACCAAATGCAAGTTGACGTGAGACTTTTTAAACGACTAATCCGGAGTAATACCTTTAGTACCTTTTTCACATTACGTCCAGATAATCTTCGTAGTGGTGTGTCAATTACTCCACCGGAAGTATCTAATGTCAAAGTTGTGAATAACGCGTTCGCATGGACGTGCCCATGAGTGTAAAGACTATAATGTGATTTTAACACCCCTTTTTCAATAAAGGAGTCTTTGTATTGTAAACTAATTTGTCATTACTATCAAAAATTCACGCCCAAAATACTATTATCAGGCAATAGTAAATTTAATGCCCATCATTTTCATACAAAAGTGACGGTGCTGCGTTACATAGTTGCCGAGTAACTTTCCGATAGCTATAGTTGTGGCGGCATGGTGGATGATAGTCTAGAATTAAAAACAACCTCCTTAAAAATGTTTTTTAATTCTAGCCATAGTTGTTATGTTTTACGTTGAAACTCTCACGCTTAGAACCGTAAGATTTTTTCAATACGTTTTCGCCCCCTCTTTCCACTGAGGAAAAATATTTGTGTGTCGTGTTCTACCAAACTTCAACATATGTACCTAACTTTGTTATACAACCTATGCAAGTATGCAGGTCTTCGCCTTGGATATGGCTGTCAAAAACGCTTAGTTACTCGGCAAGTACGTCACGCGGCACCATCACCTTGGTATGCAAATGATGGGCATAAAATTGATAATAGTCTATTGGGCGCAAATATTTGGTCGCAGGATACGGTTTTTATTTACGGCTCTGTACGAGAAGGCTTCAGTGTGAGACAAAACGACATATCGACTTTTATGGCTTTCCTAAACCTGGCAATCCGCCTTTTTTCTCTAGTTCTTTCGCAAACGTAGATTTTACAAAATTATATAAGAGAACAAAAGGCAAAATAAGTACTTTTAGAAATCACCCCTCACTCCTAAACAAGCCCTCTTCTTCCATTAGGAAAAATAATTTTCTTAACGAATTTTACTAAACCTTCAAATAAGTATATACGGTTATGGAGGACCATATAAATATATAAATATATAAATATATAAATATATAAATATATAAATATATAAATATAGATAAATAGATAAATACATAAATATATAAATAGAAATATAGAAATATATAAATAGATAAATATATAAATATATAAATATATAAATATATAAATATATAAAGATATAAATATATAAATATATAAATATATAAATATATAAATATATAAATATATAAATATATAATATATAAATATATATATATATATATATATATATATATATATATATATATATATATATATATATATATATATATTGTCTGATAGAGCGTGTTGAGATTCGTATAGGTTGTCTGAGCGAATTTACTGTTCTGCAATTGACAAGCTCAGCTCCAATGTTATTTACGTGACTCGTTTTAATTGACGTCTAATTTAGTTAAAAGCAATTACGGTTAAACGAGTTTAGAGTATATTAATTAGAATTATGATTGGTATACAGAAGACCATTATTATTTCCTCTTGGCATTTTTTATGCTTTTTGTCATGATAGAACTCTCGATTTATAACATTAGAGTTGCAGGATGCGTTTTGGCCTTAGAAAGATTCTGAGCGCGTTTATATGCTTATCGAGTACCCTGCTGAGTACACCTGGTGATTTAACTGAAGACGTATGGAAACTCTCATTAGAAACATTCATACTTAGAGTCAGTATTGGATGATCATCATGGTGTAGAACCACGTGTGTTTGTTTGAACACTACTAAAGTTAGCTTCCCCTAATTGCTAATAAATAAAAACAAGGCTCTTACCTGACGCACCAAAAATGTTTAAGTTTCATTATTTATAATTACACTATTAATATGGTGTCCAACCATTCATAGTGTATTATGTATAGCAATAAAATAGGAGAGATACTTAAGTCTGAGTGTAGGACACGTGAGTAAGGTGCTCCAAACCGAAGTTTCCGCGTTGTATTTCTATTCACAGACGCTGGCGGAAGAATTTTAGCGCCCACACATTGTGCTCCCGTCGGGATAGGTTTGGGCTCACTAAGAGTTCCAACCGCAAATGGGGCAGACATTCAAGGGGTTCCTGATCTCGAAATATTGTCGGCATTTAGCCGCCTGGGCCTGGAAGACTGCGTTCTCGCCCACGCTGCCCCGCGAGCGATCATTGAAGGTGCTGACGAGTCAGTTCCTGTAGTATCCCAGACGACAATGAAATAATTGTTACCGTTTAAACACAACCCTGGGGAGTTCTATGATTTACGGAATATCCCTATGATCTTATGGTTCACATCAATACGTCGTTTCGATTACGCTTTATGTGCATTTAAGTTTCATAGAAGCTCTTGAGTGACATCGGACCCTGCATCCGCCACCACCATTGGTCTTTCTCCTATATATTCTCTTTTGTTTTCTCCTATAGCTTGCCTATATAATAATGGGTGTTCAATAGATAAGGATTCTATAGGCTGATGTAGTTTGTCATCACGTTCATTGAGGTACAGTTGTTTACACCCTATTATAAGTTAAATAAATAAATGCGTACTATATTCCTAGAGTAGTGTAACATAACAATCAATTGAAACGCTTTGAACGAGAATGGCCTGTGATACGACAATATTAACGTATCTTAACGGCCACGCGTGGCAGCTTTTCAATTCTACAACCTCTACCTCTACTACTACTACTACTACTACTATTACTGCTGAAAGGCGTTGTTGTCGCTAACTGCCGATTGAAAGGTTCTCCACAGCTTCCGCCACTTTTCCTCTTTCCGCCTATCTCTACACTAAATTAGTCTCGTTTTATATACATACATATATATGCTTACACAAACATATACACACATATATATATATATATATATATATATATATACATATATATATATATATATATATATATATATATATATATATATATATATATATATATATATACATATACACACATATATATATATATATATACCCACACTTTCTGTTCGCTTTTCCCTTTCCTTCGCTCATCATAACCACGATATGTCATGAAATGAAACGCGACTCGTCGTAATTGCCTAATGACTACGCTACGAGGCTAATTTAGTACATCGGTGTGCGTTGCGTAGGTGGGGGGTGATTGGCGCGCTCGCTTTCGGTCGATTCGCTCGTTCGAGAGTTCGCTGAACACCGCTCTCGGCGCGTCTCTTCTTCTGCTTTCTGCCGTGGACGGGCCATCATCACGTGATAGACAACCTCGTTGGAATCGTGACCGGCCCACCGTTACGGCCAAATCGAACAGTCGACGAAGTCGTTAACAGCAGTCGGAAGCATACACATATACGCTCTATCTCTCCCTATATATATATATATATATATATATATATATTAGCGAGAGAGAAAGAGATCTCTTTTATTTTCCCTTATTCAAGGGGGGGGGAGCAGGGAGACAGCAGAGTGGTTTCATGATGACTATTATTATTATGGTTGATGTTGTTGTTCTTGTTGGTAATATACTGTTTATATGATTAGTGTCACTCTATAGCTCGGTTCTGTCTGCCTCGCTACCACCACTGTCAGCGGCAGCGTTCATCTGCTGCTGCCGCCGCAGCTCTCATTCTCGAGCTCCCACATGTGTGCATGTATGCACTCCACATACCACATAGGGAACGGAAGATGATTAACGGTGATGCCGGCCTACGGTCGGATTTGTTTGTTTGAAAACACGCGCCGGCGCTTCAGAGACTGTACAGCGATCTAGGTTGGCTTCCTTTGATTAGGTCTATCCGTACAACTGTTAAGTGATGTGATTAGATGAATAGCCTTAAAACTCCCAGAATTCATGCCGTGTGCGTTTGCAACCGTCCATAGTATTGACGCGTATGTTTATCGCCTATTTTCAAGCCTGCATCTAAACGAAAACAAACTTTTAGATGCATTTTATTCGCGCGTAGGTCGACAGGGAAACTCCTAATGATTATTTCATTTAGCAAAACGCCCTCGCTCACGCTGAGCACCTGTCCAATTCGGGGTCTAAACCGCACACAAGCCCCTGTCAAAATGTCTCTATCAAAATCGTTGAAACGCTTTCTTAATGGCGGTTGGAAGCGAGCCTCGGTTAATGTGCGGATACGTATTAGACCCTTGCTCAATCATGCCCTATACATAGCAGTCCAACCAGGATTCTAATCTGGGCTGTTTAGCAGCCATTTGTGCTTGAACCAAAACATGCTCGTTTAGACAGAGTGTGGCCGTACCTAAATCAAGCGAATATGAATTTGCTTGAGAAATGCTTCATACTATGCTTTTTGGGCTGACTCTCAATCAAGATTTAACGTCTATGGGACTGCTTTTTGCATTGCTTCTTATACGGCCCCCCATAAATACAAATGTGCAACGGTGGGGCTTGAACCCGCTTCATACTATAGAGGAAGCGAATACTTTGCCTTTTATTTAGGGCGAGAAGCCACTTCGCGTACGTATTTTCGGACTGCGCGCCGAGATGCTTCGGCTTAGGCTGCGTATCCTTGCGACGAAGGCACTTAACCTTGAGCTCTTAGGAGAGTGTCGACGCAAAGTCGTGAAGGCAGCGATGGAGGTAAGAACGCCGACGTCTTTAAGTCTTCTTAATTATAAGCCGGGGTGGCCTGCGATGACCAGCACGTCTACACCAGGTGCATCGTACACGGTCTCTAACATACCGTATGCCCCCGTAGGGACTTTCATGAAGACTATAGTACTCAGTGAAAAGTTGTCGGTTCTGCTCGCAGCAATGCGTCAAGTACCACTCGGTTGGCTGTTCGGTACTACAACGAAGATCTCTGCACGTCCTCTCGCGGTAAATCGGCAAAATAATGGTGTTCTAATATTAACATGAACCAGTTTGTCTATACTCTATTTGAGTGAATTAAATATGATTAACAATAAAATAAATTAAAAATAGACATGTGGGCGGGCGCGTTCTCATGGTGAAACAGCACAGTCCTCTTCTACATCGCATACCGTAGTGCTTGTTTATGCGTTCCTTTAGCTAGGCGAGAGGTTGCGTAGTACTCCTTAGTTATCGGTCTTCCTGTAAAAAGGAAATTACTCTATAGAATCCGTTCCGCATTCCGGAAAACGTCGCCAAAACTGTTCCGATCGAGACGTGACACGTTACTCTGACGGCAGGCTTTTCGCCCTGTGTGCGGCCCCTGGTGGCGTCTTCACTTCCGGAACTTACGGTGGTGGATTCAGGTTGCGTTGGCAACTACGAATCGGCTTAAATAATCTTGCGGAAATCGTCTCAAAATTGTTTGAATTGCTTTTCGAAATTAACACGCGTATCGGTTTTTCTCGCAATTGTTTGCTCGTGCGGTGGCTGCTTTACACGCTACATTGTTTCGCGTGAGGTCCTACAAACGCGATTTAGAACCAAAATTTACACAAATTCAAAAGTGGATCAAAAAGTTCGTACAAATCTTTATGATAAAAGTTTTCTTTTGTCGTCTAAAGTGTTTCTGTTTGCTTAAAAAGTGCCTCCCGCCCGCTGCAATTCAATGCCGCCATCTTTATAGTCTCCAAAAAAAATGTTTACCGTTGAAATAGGCAAAAGTGC
The DNA here is from genome assembly GCA_003439945.1 of Dermanyssus gallinae. Classification (NCBI taxonomy): domain Eukaryota; kingdom Metazoa; phylum Arthropoda; class Arachnida; order Mesostigmata; family Dermanyssidae; genus Dermanyssus; species Dermanyssus gallinae. Next base: position 157,426 of record QVRM01001225.1, on the reverse strand, counting down.
GCCGGTGCATTGTCGTGATGAAAAACGCAAGAGTTCTTTGCCCAGACTTTAGGCCTCTCACGTCGGACATGCTCGCGCAATTTCCTTAAAATTTAATCCCTATTCACCGTAGAACATGGTGGCAAAACAAATATAAGCAGACAACAACACCTCTAGTTCAAGCGGCGGCAACACGTTATAGTACTGAGATAACAATAAGATGAAAATTCAATCAGCAAACAACAACAACAAATATCACGAATTTTTAAACGCTTTCTTCTGTGACATCAAAGGCCTTTTCGGGGCCATGTTTGCTCTCTTCACGTCCGTACGTAGACGCAGTGTTTTAGTACACTGCTTAATCACCGCAAACAGTTTGTAACATTTCCACTACTTCAAAATCCCATTGCAAGATTCATCGATTGACGAGCATCGAGGTGTTATCAGATTTTTGACTGCAAAAGGTGTTCAGCCGATCGATAGTCATCGCAGGACGGTGGTAACCAGCAGTTGACGAGGGGATTTCTAATTTAAAGCTTTGACGCAGTCAAAAGAGCATACATATTACCTCTGGGTCGTGCCACAGCTTGGTCGATATCTGACTGGAGAACGTGGATTGCATCACGGCTTCTCAATCTCTCCTAGCTGCCCTGATTTATTTACCATTATGTATATACAGGGTCATTCAGGGAGTATTGTACTTCTTTCGAGGTTTGATAGAACTCGGCAAGAAAATAAGTTTTCCCTATGGAGGGAAGACGCGTCAACGTCTTGTTTAGGAGAGAGAGTGAAGTTTATAAAAGTAGTTTTTCTGCCTTTTTTCTCCTACCTAGTTGTGCGAAATCTACGTTTGCGGGAGAACCAGTCAACGCATGAAGGAACCGTTTACATCGGCGTGTTCGGAGGAAAATTCTGCACAACGGAAGACACTTCACTAGCTTGCGTATCAAAAAGCGAATACCCAGATTAAGGAAACTCATGAAAAGTTGATATTTTACGTTAACGCTTTTTCATGAAAAATCGTAAAATGTTTCCATTGCGACCAAAAATGTACGTCCAAAAAACCACTCTCACGCAATAGCAAATGTAGGAAAAATTATTCTCTTGCTGAGTTCTACCAAACCTTAAAATATGTACCTAACTTTCTCATACGCCCTATGCAAATATGCATGTCTTCGCTTTCGATATGGCTATCGAAAAAGCTATATAAAAAAAACGTACGACATAACAACATATCGACTTTTCATGACTTTCCTTAATCTGGGTATTCGCTTTTTGCTACGCAAGCTAGTGAAGTGTCTTCCGTTGTGCAGAATTTTCCTCCGAACACGCCGATGTACGTTTCCTTCATGCGTTGACTGGTTCTCCCGCAAACGTACATTTCGCACAACTATGTTGGAGAAAAAAAGCTGAATAACTACTTTTATAAACTCCACTCTCTCTCCTAACAAGACGTTTCCGCGTCCTCTCTCCATCGCGAAAAATTATTTTCTTGCCGAACTCTATCAAACCTCGAAAAGTACAATACTCCCTGAATGACCCTGTATATATATATTTTTTTTTTTGGCGTATATATCGTTTGGTGACAAACAACTAAATAAAAATAAATTTGCATGTGCTAATAGAGACATTCTCAATAGACGTATTTATTTAATGTAACCGATGTTTGCTGCTTCAACTGCTGCAATACTCTATCAAGATTTGCCAACGCCCGCCGAATAGAGGCAGTGAGCGAGTCTATTTTGTTATGTCGAGTTTTGCTAGATAATGTTTGCTCAGTCATTATCAAAAATGCCCCACATATCGTAATCCAGAAAATTTGCGGCCACGGTGAATATCGTCTCATCATAGATGGCTTGCTGTTTTGTGCTCGAGGGAACCCCGGATCACCCGACACCGAGCAAGCCTTTTCGCTCTATACATGACAAACTTTATTGACTCATACTTGTGTACGTAATAATAATTAAATCAAATGGTTCAAAGCAACCGAGGCTGCACACTTGAGTAAGTGCTATGTAGAGTAAGTACGCCCACAGAGAGTACGAATACGATTTTGTGGCGACGACGGCGCACAAAATTTGTGGCGAAATCCGTGCATTGCAAAGCGTGAGATACGATGCTAACTTTTCTGGCGGGGCCCTTTTAAGTGACCAAGGGAAGAGCGTTAGATTCGTAGAAATTGGGATTGATGTACAACACCTTTGATTCGCAGTCGAGAATGTATACTTCCGTATATGCCGATGTACGAGATAAATTGTGGGTGCGCTGCAAGTACTCGGTGAAGAGCGGAGTCGGCGCTGCGATGTACGCCGGTCGGTTACGACCGGCCTCGTTTAGACGCTTTTGTGATTTGCTTTATTGGTCTCAAAGAGTCTGTCTGACTTTGATCGTATAAGACTAATTCCTAGGGTCACAATGACACATCACATTTTGAGGTCAAAGCGCGCATTCGAGGATCGCCTAAAATACACTTTTGCACTGTCTTACATAGTTCTGGAGTCCTCACACAGCGTACTCTATTGTAAATCTTCCATTTTTGTTGTGTAAGAATCCGCTCCTGCCGTATACTTAACCGCAACTGCTCACGCCGACTGCAGTCCCAGAGATAGACGTTATTCTGGAATAACAATAACAAGTATTATGTGAATTGATTTCGAGTTGCGTTTGTAAGAGGTCGCGCAACTCTAACATGTCAGACACTCCAGTGGTACTGAAGCAGAACAAGTACCGTGCTGTGATTAAAAAAAAATTTTTAAAGGCTTAACTGCAACGGAAACGAATGCCAAATTAGATGCAATTTACGGAACGAATGTATCATTATTAAATGCTTTGCTTCATTTAAAATAGCTTTAGTAAAGGCACCTACAGACTCGTGATGACTAACCGTCGATTGAAACTGCGCGAATTAGCGAAACATGGGCACTAACTATGGTGCAGTACATCAAATATTGCAGTAGCAAACTGAAACGCGTAATTTTGAAGGAAAATTTGGAACTCTTGGGACGATTGCCGCAGGATTTGTATGGGCCTATTTGTAACCAGACGAAGCCTGGATACGCCGCTTCACTGTAGGCGGGAAGGTGCCACCAGAGAGTGAACCAAACGTGGCCAAAGGCTTTTTTCCAGGGTAAGGAGGCCCACCTCGACCGGAAAAGTTTTTGCGACCGCTTTCTGGGATGTGAAATACATTATAATACTTAACTACCTTTCTACGGGCGGAACCTTAACTGGATAGTAATACACAATACCCTTGCACCATCTGAAGCAACGCATCATAGCATTACGGCCCGCGATGTAGCAGAATACTGTGCTGCGTAACCAAGACAATGCGGCCGCCCACACGTCGCATTTTGCCATTACGCGAACCAATGTTCTGAGTTTTTGAGCATCCCCCATATATTGGCTGGACCTGGCTACGTGTTCGACATAATGCGACTCATGTGTGATATGCACGAATAATAATGTAAATGATGTGATATGCTCCATAGACGAATATGTATATATATATATATATATATATATATATATATATATATATATATATATAGTTTAAAACACATTTTATTTAACTAATAACGGGGTGTAAACAATTGTAACATAATGAACGTAACAACAAACTACATCTTTATATATATATATATATATATATATATATGTGTGCTAATAGATGATCCAGTAAAAATTGCAGACGAGCTAAACCGTCATTTTGCCACGCTAGGTAATACCACGGTCGCTCACCTCAAAAAGAACAGAGATATGGCCACCCTGCTTGACGAGGTATGGGAAAAAAATGACAATGTATTCTCACTCTCTGCTGTCTCTATTCCTGAGGTTCATGGTACCCTTCTCCGTCTTAAAGCAAGCTGGAGTGGAGGTGTCATCGGTGTACCTGCAAAATTATTAAAGTTAGCAGCTTCGTCGATCGCAGGTCCGCTGACTGTCATTATAAATCGTTCGTTTGAGTCTGGCAGCTTTCCATCACGTTTGAAAGATACGGCGGTGTTTCCTCTATTTAAGAAAAAGGGTGAGCGAAACCGCGCAGCCAACTATAGGCCGATCTCGGTCGTGGATTATATCTCGAAGGTCATTGAGAAACTGGTGCTGGTTAGGCTAAATGGATATTTAGAGACGATAAATTTCCTTTCCTCAAACCAGTTCGGCTTTCGCAGGGGTAGGTCGACTGACCTCGCGTTGGCCCACTTATGGCAGCGAGTGTCCGACTCGGTTGAGCTACATAAGTTTTGTCTCGCAGTCTTTCTCGACGTGTCAGCGGCTTTCAATTGCCTTGATCATTCCCTTCTATTCCAAATGCTCGCTCAGCTGGGTTGCTCTGCGCCGGCGGTTGCCTGGTTTAGGTCCTATCTCTCAGGACGGAGACAGGTGGTACGAGCTGGTCAAATAGAGTCCTCATGGCAGCAGGTCGATATCGGTACCCCTCAAGGCTCGGTTCTCGGACCTTTTATGTTTCTTATTCTACTGAATTTTATTCTATTACGGATTCAGAGGCTAAACCTTGGCTCAGCTATAGCTTTTGCTGATGACACTACGCTACTGTTCGGAGTGAATTATCGGAACTTTGATATGGACTTGCAGCAGTCGCTTTTGAATGTTGATAATATAATTAGCATTTTGAACATTTTTGGACTAGTCGTCAATGCTAACAAAACCAATTTCATAGTTTTTCGTGCATCGCCGAGGCTTCTAGAATTATCTGACAACCAGATGTTTAAGACACGGAACATTAAGCTCTCGCAGACCGCTAGGTGCCTGGGGCTCGTTCTCCAGGAAAACATGAGGTGGCATCCCCATCTGGATTACATTGCACCAAAGTGCTATGCTGTAATATCTACGCTGTGTAAAATGAAATTGATTGGGGTACCCACAGAGGGCTTACTTCTGGTGTACAAGGCCGTGTTTTTACCAGTTCTATGCTATGGAATCCTTCTCTGGGGAGGTAGCTACGACGGAATTCTCCGAAGAGCACAAGTGATACAAAATTATGCAATTAGAGCCATTTTTGCTAGAAGGCGAAGGGATTCGGTCCGTGACTTGCTCATTCGTTTTAACCTACTCACGGTAGAAAGCATTTACTCCCTGCGGGTTTCAATGTTAGCGTACAAAATTTCGCGTAGTATTGTGCCTATGGAGATTGCATTTGCACTAGTCCCTACCCTGAGTCGAACAACAGGTAGGCGCGCAACAACTTTTGCAGTGCCCTCTGTATCCTTGAAGTCTAGTCAACACGCACTTGCGTACCGCCTTTCTGAAACCTGGACCCGCATTCCTAAACGCATAAGATGCCTCACCACGAAACACCTCTTCTCTCGCGAGTTAAAGCAGTGGCTGTTAATTTCACAGTCGGAACCAGGCGTGTGATCTAGGTATAGTTGGTATTACAAATGTTGTGCTTCGTATACGAGGACACACCTAGTTTGATTGTATTTATCCACATGTTTTTAGACATAGTTGTTGTAAGTTGTGTTGATGCTGTACTAGTGGACTACTTCGTTTGTGTGTTATATTTGCAAGTTTGTTGCCTCATGTGGTGTTCGGCGTTCTAACAAACGCACCAATTGCTGCTTTGAAGTTCTTGTGTAAATCATTAACCACTGTAATACCATTGTGTGTAAAGTGCTTATACAAAGCACTCCTTGGATTTTGTCGAGAGTAATTATCTGCTTTGTTGTTTGATTCATATTTTTTCAACAATTTTTTTTTTACCGAGAACTTAAGCGTTGTGAAATGCAGTTCCGTGAATAAACCATGTTTGAAATTGAAAATTGAAAATTGAAGCTGAACCTGAAAAGGTAAATAAATATATCTACTACACATATAGCATTAAAAAAAGTACGTAGTCTTTGTATGTCTATAATACTTGTACTCCATGCTACAAACGTTTGATTCGCCAGATATATATATATATATATATATATATTTATAATAGTTCTAGTCAAACCCAATGATCTAGTGGTATCATTGTTACTGTTGCTGCTGCTGTTACCGTCACACCACTGAACGGTGAATGTCTCGTCGCCTGTCGACGCCGCTAAGTGGTAGCGAAGTCTTTCTTCTCACTGTGACGAACGACAATGACGCCAGCTTCTGTGAGACTCATGCTTAGACTCCCAGCAGCTCGTATGAGCGCGGCCACTTTTCACGGGTAGGTTATGACGACTGGCGAGCAGGCGGGTGAGTGAATGACTAAGTAAGCGGCGAAGTGTATATACCATGGCGATCTACGCGGTCGTTCTGCGACGCCGGTAGCGGCGGCTGCGCTGACACACCGGAAGGGGCGTATCCCGACGTCTTCGTTGACAGGCACAGTACACGGGCCGACCGACAAACGGACGCCTGCAGTACGGAGATCGTATAGACAAAGCGACCGGCGGAACGAGAGGAGACCCGCCGGCCGAAGAACGCCGGACGCGACCCGTCAAGCCGTTAGCCAATCGAAGCTAACCCGAGAGACAGGCCGTCGACGACAACGAGTACGACGACGACGACGACATAGCAACGTAAGCCGTAACCCAATCAACGATGGCATTACAAGTCAGCGTAGCGTAGAGAACGAAGAGCAGACGCGCGTCCGAAGTCGACGATCATTTGTGGCTTCGCCAGAGTGGTCTTCACACAGATACCCTTCTCTTCCTTTTCCTCGTCGTCGTCGTCGTCGTCATCCCACGCCCCTTTTCCCGCCATTCGCCTCCACGGACACGGACATGGCCGCAGTGATACTCGCGCGCGATTCTACAGAGCAACAACCTTCAGATTCTACAGCGCAGCAGTCGCGTCCAAGCGCTTGCCTGCACGCTATTCTATTACCCCTCTCCACCACATCCCCACGCCACCCCAGCCCCTGCCTACACCGCCTACACGCTAGATCATCGATCTGGTAGCCCGGTGTTGTGGTCACCAGAGAAAGCATAAAGAAGAAGAAGAAGAAAATGCAAAGAAGAGACGGAAAGGGAAAACAGAGATAAACTCGAGGGTTAGAGATAGGGACAAAGATAGAGAGAGAAAAAGGGGGGATATTATTTACCTCAATCCCCTGAACTTCCCGCCCGGCTGGTCGGGCGAGTTTTATTCCCTGTGCGACTGAGTTGGTCCTTGGCTAAAGCAAATTAGGCTGTCTGTACACGGGGGTGCGTTCTGATGATGACAGCGACAGCAATGAAGATCGATGACCACGACGATAACAGCAACAGTAACAACAACAACAACAACGACGACAACAACCTCACAAACAGCAACAACGACAATAGTAATGACGATGTCGTCTGCAGTGATCATCATGGTGTTAATTAGCACGGCAGCGGCGACGACGACGATTACAAAAGCACAAAGCTTGGCTTCCTAACTCGTTGGTCGTCGATTCCCGAGTCAGCGATGAGCCCCTGCACAGAAACGGCCCCTGAGTACAAGTATCCGTAGGTATTGTTTAGCATGTATTAGTTTAATGTAGTGGAACATTCTTTAAGAAATAAAGCAATCAAGTGTATATATATATATATATATATATATATATATATATATATATATATATATATATATATATATATATACATCTTGGGGCAAAACTCGCATCACCCATCACATTTGGCATTGAACATGTATTGTAATCAGAGTAGCGTAGCCATATTAAACATGACTATACTATATCCGATTAATATAATTATTAATCGACTGTGATGTTTTTTTTAGCATATTTAAGTAAACCGCGTCGAAAAATAGCTATATCACAATGAAGACATTCTCCCTTCTAACACAAATGTATGCTGAATTGATTAATTTCAGTGTTTAATTAGGACTGACTTGGCATTGACACAATTAGCTCATTGTTTTAACTGCTGTGGGATATTATTCCACTTTTCCCGCGTACCATGGCTTCCCGTAGATAAGCCAAGATCGCGTGTCCGAGTGTTTTTACAGTTCATTGCTTTATAGGGCTTAGACTAGGAGACATCGCTTTAATATTCTGATCGTATTTTAAAGCTAATTTGATTGGCTTCAAAATGGCATAGATTGCTATTGCGAGTAGTCAAATGTAATGGGCGATGAAATTTTATGTTTTAAAGCGTAGATATGTGAAGTCTACTTATCCGAGGTGATTAGGAACGCCAAGCCTAAATCTTGTTTCCGCCGTAGCTTAAATAGCATGTTCTGAGAATACGCGTTACGACACATTCTTTGTCTGTATTGACGAGTAAGTCTAACCAGGCCTGAAGCTTTTATCATTGCGTTCACGTAAGCATGTAAAATACGTGAAAACTAAACGTTGGGGACGGCTACTGTTACCGGGTGGCTATTTCTAACGTTTAGTTTTTAAGTTAATTTATAAACACTTAAAAAAAATATGTAAACATGTACACGTATCGAAGATCGCTTACCAAACTAAAAATATCGGCAGAAATATGATTCAGGATTACCCGCTTTCCTTGTGCCTGCCATGTAAGAAGACCCGTTTTCCTTATTATTCGCCGTTACCCTACTGATTATTTATTTGTTAGTGGAAGATGAAACAGGGATATGCATGCATGCAGGTAAAACGCTGTTCCCCAGAGCCTCCTCCCCCCTCACGACAAGAACATTGTTGTTGTTTAAATTATTCAAAATATGCTTTCCAAGAAGCTATTTGAGCGGTGAGCTTCGTTCTGATACGACGATCGCTAAAGTGCCGCCTGTGTCTCAAATATGGGTGAAATCCGCACGTCGGAAGCTGCCAGGGACCTGACCATAGAAATGCATTCATACATGCACCTTCTGAAATTACCTCAAGGATCAGCCGTATAGTTCCGTATATTTACCATGTCAAAACTATTAACTGTTTTTTGTTTAAAGTAAAATCGAAATAATTCTAACAGATTAGAGCATGTTGTAATCATACCAATGGTTTCGCGATTTTTGATAAATCTGTTTTTGTGCTGGAAGAGAGAACAAAGGGCAGTACCTTGTTTAGAAGAGAAAACTACCTAATTGGCAAAGCGTTTCCATGGAGTAGGTGGGTCTCCCCTATAGAAACATAGCCGCCGGTGTTACAAAACGTAAATACGAATGCTTTTAAAGCTAATCTGCGCCTTCTTGCACCTTCTGCAGGCTTTGAAGCAAGTTCGCTATTCTATATTACTTAGCTTTTTCCGCATAGACTTTATCATTTTCTCATAGAAAAACCTACGAACGCGCACGGAAAAGTACGATTGTTATGATCCTTACGACCCACGATAAGAAGACTTATGTCTATGACATCTAATGTAGAGCCTGGCAAAAATTCTGGCAACTCTTGGCAGACTTAGTCGACTTCATATCTGAATGTATCAGGTAAAATACAGTAGTTGTTTTTTTTTTGGCACATAAGCAGCCTTAATATCGAGCTAGGTTATTTGCATCAAAAATTAACTTGACATTAAAAACAAAACTTTTTTTCTACCCCGCAGTACAATGAAAGCCTGCTACCTCTCCTGCCGCAGCGTTTCTTGCCGCCGCAGCTGCAGCAAGAGCTGCCGAAGGACAGTGGAGTAAAAATAATCATTTGGCGCGGGATCAGCCATCGCTCCGGAGATCGGCGCTCTCGCGGAAGGGACGGTTCTCACGAGGATGTAAAAAAAAGAAGTCGTGAAGAACAGTCGTGGAGACTAAACGCGCGCGCGAAGAAAGCAGAGAAAGGAACTTGGCGTATGTCTTAGTGTCGTATTGTTTCGTTTCGGCAGCCCGCGTTGCCGCGCATCCGATTATCTCTTATGCAATTTTAACCCTTAAATCCTGCGATTGCCGCTCCTTCATTGGGGTGTTCATCGTAGTTGCTGTTGTCGTTGTTGTCGACGACGACGACAACGACCAAGTCATCCCCATTGGCTACTATTACTGTTACTGGTTGTGCAGCGGCTGCTGCTGCTGATGCTGCCACAGTGTGTGTGCTGTTAAACCCCTGCCATAAAACCATTACACGCCTAATCCAGAAGCTTCGCTTGCGCGAAGAACGAACGCTCGTACGGTATCTTCTAGCTGGTAGAGCTGGTGGCGGTCGGAGCCGAAGTCGAGCTAAAGTGCACTTGGCACCTTGAACCAACATCGAGAACCTGAGAGAACTGACTTCGTCCGTTTGCCGCCTGCCGTAGCCGTCGCCAGTCAGCGTGCCTGCTTTCCTGCCTGCTTTGCTTAGTTCTCTCCGGTCGTTCGCTTCGCCATTACCTCAGCACCTCACTCGCCTCACACACCGTCGTCGTTGCGTACTCTAGCGTAGTATAGCGTGAGGCGAGGCGCATCGCGCCTTCACGTGTCTTCAGACGAAGCTGTCGCTCGCTCGCATACACACACAAACACACACGGGACAGATACTCACAACGAGCTTACATCGCAACGAAATTCAACGAGACTCTCGTTTCTCTCTTCCCCTCTCTCTCTCTCTTTCTCTCGCTCTCTGCATCAGAGATCAGGAACGAGATAGATGAGGAGAGGCGGGGAGAACGTGGCAAAGCGAAGGCCAAGTTGAAGTAGATAGTGCAAGAGAGAGCAATTTTCGACCTCGACCACTGATGCTGAATGATGCGTATTTGTCTTTGAAAGAAGCAGGATGGTGGCCTTTTGCCACTGATCGTTCCGAAATTAACTCGCAGATAAGATAAGACCGTGTGGGGGCAGCTCGCGTTAGGCTGCAGCAGCTCAGCCAGCAGTGTATGCGAGGGGTATATATATATATATACTTATGTGTATGTAGAGTCATTGTAACTGCATCTGTGTGTGTGTATGTTGCCTAGGTTAGTTGCTGTGTTGTATAGGCATCTGCACGTGATGGTCACCATCGAATAGACTGGCCGATAAGCGCCGTTGAATACGAACACACGCCTGCCCCGCTCCAGACCAAAGCCTGAAGCCGCAGTAGCTGAAGCGATTATCTTTTTAATATTGTTATTCATACCTGGCCGTCGAAACTATGAGTAAACAATGGACGGTGAATATGCGAAACGAACAGCCAGTAGTAGTAGAGAACGCTGAGCCATATCTATGTGTGTTAGGCGTATGTCTCTATGCTTCTCTGGGGCTATGGAGGTGTGGAGTTAAGTGAGGGCGACAGGTATAGGAAGGAAGAGACGAAGGAAAAAGGGAGGGCCGAGGAGAATTTATAGGATCCAGTCCAACATAATCTCCTAATGATTTAAAAAAAGACTTGGCCTTTTTATGCTATGATATATATATATATATATATATATATATATATATATATATATATATATACAGGGTGTTGTGTAATTAAGTGGACAATTTTAATTAATTAACAGGACGGTTTGTCTGGTTTCTCAACCGGACAACTTTTCATCCTCAATGGCCTTCTTTGTGAAGTGATGTCCTACCATCTAAATAAGCATAACAGATTAATCTCACTCTTAAACAAGACATTTCCGCTCCTATGTTATAATAAAGAAAGAAGTTTTAAACAACGAAATCCTTAAAATGCGTGTGCTAAACTAGGAAACACTCTTTACACACACAAATATATATATATATATATATATATATATAGAGAGAGGGGGGGGAGAGATATTGACATAACCCGTCGGCAAATTTACTTAATTCTGTTGTACGTTAGAATTGCAGATACCGCCCGTGTATCACTTATGCTTCAGTCGACGGCAATGGTCACTTCAGGCTACAACTGTTAGTGTATAACTGCGAGGCTATATAAATAAATACAATGTATATATATATATATTGGTAATTGAACAGTGTTGAAAATTCAATTTGTTTGTGAATTTTAAACTCAATGATGACAAATTAAATTTAAGTACATTTTTTGTTCCGAGAAGACGGTCCCATTCAAAATGTTTATATATATATATATATATATATATATATATAAACGTATGATTTAGTTATTAACATTATAACACATGTATCCCGCACACTGAATATCTACAGTACAGGTGCCACTGGTGATCGTTTTGTTGTTTTAATTTGTTGTTTTTCATCTTCTGCTTCAGTTGTGCAGTGTTGCCGATTGGAATTAGTTACGAAAAAAAACATTTGGCATTCGGAATTATGCCTGTGTGTCAACTGCCATGTACGTACGGCGCAACTGCTTCTGATGTCGACAGATATATAGACAATTGATAGGATAAGTAGACAGTCATTATCAATACCTGTCGCGTCGTTTCGTATGGTTTCGTTGGTTCTTGTTGTTTCGCTCGTTCTCGTGTCTCATCTCATCTCATCTCTATCGCACCTCATGGACATGAGACAAATTTTGAGACCGATTGACGCCGCGTTCCCACGCGCTCTAGAGAAGTCGTCGGAGATGTCGAGCCCGCCGTGCTCGGCATTGCGTCGACGCGCACTCGGCTCATCATCATAGGCCTGTCGCGCGCGCTCTTTGATAGACAGACATAAAGACAGACAACACTTCTCCAGTCTCCAGTATGTCGTCTCTTGTCGTTCGATTGAATACCGACCGACCGCTTTAGATTTCCTAGCTACGCATGCACAAACATATATGCCCAGATCCACACGTATATGCATACATATATATATATATATATATATATATATATATATATATATATATATAAATGTTTGTGCCCTTAAAGACACTCACGGCCTGCCCGCACGTAGTAGGTTTTGTGCCCATCAAACACGCCCCCTATGTTCTCCCTCTCTGTCGGCGGATTCTGTACGTCTGTGCCGCGCTGCGTCGGGTCGGGTCGGGCCCGGCCGCCTCCTCGGATGTGAAGCTCAATAATAGTCATCATAGCAGACACATGAGAGAGAGAGAGAGAGAGAGAGAAAGAGGAACTCGAACTGAGGATATGAGCTAAATACCTCGCGAGCTCACTCCGGCCGCTGCTGTTGCTTCCTCCCACACGAGTTGAGGACTTGTCGCTCGTTGTTGTCGTCGTCCGCAGCTCCTTTGTTCGCTCGCGACGAGGGTCGCATGTGGCGAACTGAGGTGCCATCGAACGCAACCACCACAACTGCGCCGCCTTGCTAAGGTCGCCCTGACGGAATGTGGTCGTATTTATTTGCGCAACATGCAGCGGGTGGTCTATCTCTGTGGTCGAACTAATAACACTGGCGACGGCGGCGGCGGCGGAAATGATGATGATAATGATCACAACAACAACAATGATATCAACAACAAACTAGCGACTCCAGCAACACAACCAACAACAACAACAACAATAACAGTAATAGCATATTGAAGGCCATGTAGCAGATCGGCCTGAGCGCAACAGAGCACGGGGGTTCTCAGCATGAACACATCGCCAGCCGTGCAACCTTGTTTGTTGTCGTTCAACGTTCGGTTGTTATTGTTGTTGCTTTGCGTTCTGTTGTGATGTGGTCGTTGTTGTTGTTGTTGTTGTTGTAGATGCTATGTTGCTATTTTGGGTCAAAAGCGAAGTGCAATGAGCTTCGTATAGCGACACACACACACACACACATAGCCACAGATAGCGGCGACGAAGCTGCGTGTTATTTGTCGCATCCACGGCGGTGCACTGCGAGGATGTTCCGCGGGGTCTCTGCGCGCATGTGTATGTATGTGTGAGTGAGTGTATGCGTCTATTCCTCCACAACACCCCACAACCCCCCACAACCCCGCTTCCCTTGCCGCTTCTTCCCACAAGAGGCCATGTCGAACGGGTCGACATCAGCGGTAAAGCAGAGTTGATTGCTTTACTTGTGTTGCGCGAATGTATCCGCCCACCGAGTTAATGAAGGCTATGAAGAGGAGGAGGAGGAGGAGTAGGAGAAGAAGAAGGATGAGACGGTGGGAAGATTTCCGCGGCGTCAGCGCAGCAGAGACACGATGCGGGAGGTCACTGAATACCTCAACAACAACAACAACAACAACAACAACAACAACAAAAACAAGAGCAGCCCCAGCAGCGACTGTTGTGATGACAGTAAAGACAGTACTAACTACTTCAGCAGAAGCAGAGGTTGCCACCACCACCACAACAACAACAATCATTACCCCCGTTGTGGTGGCATCAGGAACGCATGCACTTCATGCATAGCCTAAATGCCTACACTAGGCTTGGGAACAAAAAATCCAGTCTGCTTATGAAAGTGGGAAAGTAAATGTTTGCTGTAACACCACCAACAGGAGTCGGAAGATGCGCACCTCTAGCATACAGAATGTTTCGCAGGAGGGCCACTATACCGCAAGTGATTTAACTGTAAACAACAGTAGCGACACCAACAACAGTTATAAGTGTGGTGAGCGCATGCTCAGAAAATATCGTTGCACTTTGCTCAAGGGCGGCAACTCTCTGTCATGGCTAAATATCGACTAAACAGATTATACGTGACCTTATAGAGACTGTGTCTCTGAAATATGCCCTTAGAAATATGCATACACGACGCTTATATATATATATATATATATATATATATATACAGGGTCATTCATATCACTATGTACTTATTTCGAGGTTTGGTAGAACTCGGCAAGAAAATATTTTTGCCCAATGAAAGGAGGACGCGGAAACGTCTTGTTTAGGACAGAGAATGAAATTCATAAAATTAGTTATTCTGCCTTTTCTTCTCCTACATAGTTGTGCGAAATCTGCGTTTACGGGAGAACCGGTCAACGCATGAAGGAACCGATTATACCGGCGTGTTCGGAGGAAAAGTCTGCACAACGGAAGAATCACTAGCTTGCGTAGCAAAAAGCAACTAACCAGGTTGAGAAACGTCATAAAAAGTCGATATGTTGTTATGTCTTACGTTAACGCTTTTTCGTGAAAAATCGTCAAATCTTTACATTACGACCAAAAAGGTATGTCCAAAAGACCAGTCTCACGCAATAGCAAATTTAATGCCCACTATTTTTGTACCAAAGTGATGATGCTGCGTTACGTAGTTGTCAAGTAACTAAGCTTTTTTGATAGCCATACCGAAAGTGAAGGCATGCATACTTGCATAGGGTGTATGAGAAAGTTAGGTACATATTTTGAAGTTTGGTATAACTCGGCAAGAGAATAATTTTTCCTAGTGGAAGCGGAAATGTCTTGGCAAAAGTTTACGGTTCTGGACGTGAAAACGTGCACGTAAAACATAACAACTATGACTGTCGAAAAAGCTTAGTTACTTGACAACTACGTAACGCAGCACCGTCACCTTGGAACGAAAATGGTGAGCATTAAAATTGATATTGCGTGAGAGTGGTCTTTTGGACGTACATTTTTGGTCGTAATGGAAAAATTTTACGATTTTTCTTGAAAAGGCGTTAACGTAACATATCGACTTTTTATGACTTTCCGTAATCTGGTTATTCGCTTTTCCCTACGCAAGCTAGTTGTGCACAAACTCCAAACACGCCGGTATAATCGGTTCCTTCGTGCGTTGACTGGTTCTCCCGCAAACGTAGATTTCGCACAACTATGTAGGAAAAAAAAGACAGAATAACTACTTTTATGAATCTCACTCTCTCTCCTAAACAAACGTTTCCGCGTTTTCCTTCCATTGGAAAAAATATTTTCTTGCCGCGTTCTACCAAATTTCGCAATAAGTACATAACGATATGAATGACCCTGTATATATAAGAATAATATTTGCCGATTAGCAGCGCCAAATTGTATTGGATATTATTTACTATATTGGATTTAAGTTTGTAATTCCGTTGTATTGCACGGGCACGGCTCCCTGATGTAATGGCCGGTTTGGAAAGGCTTAGCGCTAAATATAGCTTAATATAACGCTGTTTTTGCAGACTTCTTTACACTTCATACACGCTCCAGGTCGACCAATAGGGATCAGAATTATTTTTCCTGTGCTTGTCGCGCGTGTTTTTAGGCCAGCATGTTCACGATATTTCAGAAAGAACGATTTCTGACCGTTCTATTCTATGTGTTGTATTACTGAAGCAATTAAGCCCAAGTCACATTTTCTGAGAGCAGATTGGCTAATAACAACAGAGGCGTAAAACAGGGGCTCATTGGCGGTTCTTCTGTGTTTCAGCCAATCGTCTAGCTTGTTAACATGGTAGCAATGTATCTAAACACTCTTTCGACTGTAATAGCTGGCTCTGAGTAGATAGGCAAGATGTCACATCTTTATACCGCGCTAAAGAAATGCATATTGACATATCAGGATTTGACCTGTGAAGTTGCGAGTTTCTATTTGGCAGGTGCTCGTTTATCACTTTTATATCGCGTTTATTAAACCTTTTTTGGCCTGGCATAGGCTTGGACACTCGTTGATGAACATTGCATTCTAGCATCTTCTCTTGAAAACAAACTGCATCTCCGGCTAGCTTAAAGTTAAGACTGAATCAATTCACGTACCTGCTAGTGCCCTTTCTACGCCTAGTTTTTTATTGCGTCCCTTCAGTTCACACTGGGCAGACGTTCCGACCCGCGCCGCGAGGACCCCTCATACAAAATATCATTCATGTGAAGACTTATGCGTATATACTCGGCCATTTTGGTGTTTCACCTACTCATTCACTTCTCGCTTCTATAATTATGCACGGGCTAATTCCTCTGCGGACATTGGGACTACGCGAAAGTATGTGTTGAACCAAATTGAAACTGAGTTTCTATTCCAATTCGACCAGTGGCTAAAGACCAGAATGCCAGCGACATTATAAGCCGAGTTTTTAAGAGTACATCCTGCTGTTGCATTGTTCCGTTTTCTCTGTCCGCCTTGCTCCTATTTAATTTTTCACAGATCTTCTAGATGTCTAAGAGTTTAGTGGGCGTAACAATGGTGCTCAAATAATTCTTAACAGGAACACAATTCATGCCAATTGCCGTATATCTACAAATTAGCTGTTCCCTCCAATATAGTTTCTTCATTGCTTCTCTGGAGGAGAGGAGATGAAGGAAAGAAGCTGGTACATAGACAACGACTTGTTCGTGGTCGGGCAACGTATGGCACATGGCCACTAACCAATGTGAGTATGCATCTCGACGCGGCCAGTCCCCCGGGGCGGAGACATTCCCCTCCCGACCGAAGTCTTATCCTTCGAATTGAACCCCCCCAGAATTCAACTTTCACACAAGTGAAGGGTTACCGACCGTGCGCCTGCCCACCCGCCCGAAGAGCTCGAGAGGCTGGCTAATAATCATTTAGCATCGAATCGAAGCCTCAATGGGGGGCCGATGTCCCCCCCCCCTCTCAACAACATCTTCTATCTCTATCTCTTTAGCCGCCTCAGTCCCTCGGCTCATCGGCGGGGGAGGTCTTCGTCTGGGCACCGGTCGCCCTTTAGCTGCCTTAGCTGCCAGCAGTTTAGCCAAGGTACCCCTTTCACTTCATGTAGACTTCGCTTCGCAGAGATCTCTCCTCCTCTCTCTAACTTTCTTTTTGTTTCGCTCTTCATATGTATCGCTATCTCTTAGAGTGAAGTAGCAGTGAACGAATGACTGCAGCAGGAGTGGGAAAATCGCGCGAAAGCAGGCCGTAGCAGCAGCAGCAGCAGCCACAGCGGCAGGCATGTTCCCAGATGAGCATCTGATGAGCCGGCAGCGGAAACGACAAGAGGGGACTCCGCCCACGCGCGCCCAAATTCCCACCCACAGGAAGTCCCGTAGTAGTCTCGCCCTCTTCGCTATGTTGCTCTTCGTCGTTGTCGCTGCTGCTGCTGATGTGGTCGCTCTCTGATTCGTTCGTGCCAGCTATCTGTATGACCTGAAGATGATGGGCCAACGAGATAAGACAAAAGCTGACTTGTGGATAGCGATGCTCTCCCTCCATGCTTTCCTTTCTTTCACTGCTGAACGACGGGTTTAGGGGGGGGGGTGAAGACTGAACTAGTTTCAAATGTCAGCCACCGTGCTTTTGTTGTTGTTGTTGTTGCTGTTTAGTACTTGTTCGTGGATGATGTTGTTGCTGTACTTGTTTGTTGCTGTTGTTATTTTTTGTACTTGCTTGTAGTTGTGGTTTTTATTGCTGCGGTTGTTGTTCTTTTTGCAAAAGGGCAACGACGGTCATCCAAAAAATAGTATTGATTTTTTTACGTTTTGCTTAATTTATGCGAAAATCGTCGTCACTCATAGCTGACATTTCTATTTAGTTGGCGACTCTAACGTATGCTGATGTTTGAGTGCGCTCTATAAATTGTGTTCTTTTTATTTTATGACTTCTCTTAGAGCTTTGCAAACTTAATGCAGTGGTGTTTTATCTTGTGTATCCCATAGAAAAAGTTGCACGTCTCACAGCGAAAATAAATAAATAATAAATATACGTTCTTAGCGACTTATCCAGTGCGTCTCCGTTCTCGCGAGAGGTTTGACATACGTCGCCGTCAGAACAATCTACAACAGCAATGCTGTGCTGCTGCTTCTCCTATTCACAATATAATACGGTGTATCGCATTATAATAGCCAGAACTTAATATTAGTCGCCTTCTTCAAACTAATCGACCTAATATTGGTTAATTAGCAGGAATGAATGATTAGCAGCAAGCCAAATGATACACGATGGTGAGGGAGCATAACCAAATACAGCGCACGCGCCTTGAGAATGAGAGAAAACGTCAAATCGAGGCCAAATATCAAAGATATCGCATTTCGGGACATACGAACATGAAGAAAAAACACATAAAGTCTAAATAGGAGAGAATAGAGAGAGAGAGAGCGCAAGAAGGATATATCGGAAAAGAAAGGGGGGTGCAGTCGCACGAGACCACAAAAGGGAAAGATCAAACAGCAAGATACATGACAAAAGAAAGGCGCGATGAGCAGAGTTACCGCCATGGGCTTGTGTCGCTCGCGCGCCCGCGGCGGGGGGGAGTCCGGGAAGTGGTCGGAGGTGTAGGGGGTAATGGGCCAGCAATCTCTGGCTGGCCGTCTAACCGCTCTAGTGATAATGAGGGAATCTCTCACGCATTTTGCTGCTGTCGCTAAGTCGAGCGCACGGTCTCTCTGTGTGTGCGTATGTGCGTGCATGCGTAGATAGACGACAACCAACGACCTCTACGGCAGCAGCAGCAACAGCAGCAGCAACGCCGGTATCATGAGCCGCCACCACCGCCGCCGGCCCCACTCTGTGAACCTCCGATCGAATTAGCAAGCGACAACGACCAGATCGTCGTTTATCTCTAGTTCTATCTATCCATGTAGTAGTACTCTGCCAGTACTACATGGAGCAGGAACAGCACTTCTCTCTCTACTACATGTAGCACTAACACTTCTACTGGTACTAGAACACTGCTCCTCGTGCTGCTCATCTGTCCAAAGATGTCTTTCGACAAACGGCTAGCCAGTTAAGCCAAGCGTCGCTTGCCTCATTCCAGGCTTCGACGTTTCTGTCGTTTTCGGGGCGGCCATCGCTGCAGCGCAGGACCAGTGACAACAATATATATATAGATATAGATGATATATATAGATATAGATAGAGATAGAAGAGATATAGATAGAGAGATAGATGATAGAGAGATATAGAGAGATATAGATATATATATAGATATATATATAGATATATATATATATATATAGATATATATATATATATATATATATATATATATATATATATATATATATATATATTATATATATATATATATATATATATATATATACATACACGCATATGCATACATACGTAGACACAACACAACAGCTCAGTTGGTGTCGCCGTCTCGAAGAACATCATCATCATCATCATTATCATAGTAATCATGATCCCGCCTTCCGTCTCACCCGTTCGTTTGATTTCACTCGCCGTGGCTGGCTTGTGGCCGGCGAAAGAACGGATGGACGGACGCACGTTCCCATTATCAGGCCACTATCTATGATCTATCGTGCCCTATTCCTCCGGGTCAGGTCGGGATATCCTAGCCAAAACAGGCCTACCCTAGACTGCGAATGAGCAAAGTCCTCGTTGTTCCCGTTGATGATGGTGGACGCGGAAAAGAAGGTGTTGCTGCTGCTGCTGTTGTTGTTGCTGTTGTTTTTGTTCTTATAGGTGTTGCTATTGTTGTTGTTGTTGCTGCTGCTGCTGCTGCTGATTTGGCTCTAGTTTGGCGGCATTCGAGTGGCTTCGATCAGTGATTGTGCCTTGTTCAGATTGGAACGACCACTACCCATCCCACCCGTGCATGGGTGGTCCCCCCCCCCCAGCCGCCACTGTCAACTCTCGGGTGTCAGTCACTTAGACGGAGCTGCATGTGCTGGTCGAGCAGCCGCCCGCCGCGGCAGCTGTGGCCGTGTCCCTCGGGATGATCTCGCCGCATGCCCATGTGTTCTCTTTTGCCCATCCCCTCTTTGCCAGGCCGTTCCCGCCACCACCACTGCCACCACCGTCGTCTCTACGAGGCTGCTAGCAGCTAATCAGCCAATCGTTGAGGTCGAACCGCGTGAGAAGGGTGAAAAGGAAAAAAGAAGAAGAAGAAGCACAACAGCAACAATAACAATAACACCAACAACTTGAGAATCTCATCCTAAACTATGAGAATGTACTATTACTACTGCGAGGCCTATATATATATACGAGTATATATATATATATATATATATATATATATATATATATATATATATATATATATATCTTAATCGCTTGACATGTGTACCTAAATACAAATGTCACGCTTTTAATTTAGGGGCTATATATGCATATATATACACATGCTATAGTCAGAACATACTCATGCATAGCAGCCATCGCGTATTACGATTCAGAAAAGTTATATTGTATAAGAAACTTACCTTTTGCAAACACACAAATGACATAATATTTTGACTTTTGATGCTCTTCTCTCTAGGTTTCATATTCATGATAGAGTTAGAGTAGACTGAAGCTGTTTATAGATTATATTTTAGCTAGTTTAATTACCACACTTTATAATATACGACCAAAATCTATAGGTACAGAAATATAGTACAGAAATATAACACCTGTTTGCTTAAGCTATCTTTATTACAGCGATTCTTTCTGTGGAGAAGAAGATCTTATTTTATATCAACACCTTTTTTGATTTTTGGTCATGCTAAAGTTTATGTCTAGACGAATTTATGGAAATATTTTTTTTTGTTATGGTAGCGCAGTGAATATCTTTATGTAGCAATAATACCTGGCATAAAATATTTAGTTAATATATAGTTAATTACGCAGGCGCCAAGCTACCCACGTGGGGTACAGCGTTGAAGCGAAGAAGGTCTCTGCGCACCAGAAGAATCCTTGTTTCTTATCTGCCCTGCTTGAGACATACCCTTGGTCTTTGACAGAAAGCATACATTTTTCACTATTCCACAACTGTTACTATATGAGGCTTTTTGCATACATCTACATGACGACGTGGCGTAAAGTTATGTTGAAAAATCAGTGGTTGTTTGTTAAGCAGCCTTCGGAAAACGTCCTAGCAGTGCCTTGTTAATTAGAAATATCTTGACATATTATATGTAAAAAAAACGTGAACATTTACTTGAACACATTGCTGCTTGTATGACAGAATCAAACGAAAGACCTGCCTCTTAATCGCAGAAGCCAAATCATGTTTTTACCAAAATGTGTTGCAATACTTTAAATAATAATAATAATTAATCTGGCTAAAAACCCCTAAAGTAACGTCCAGACAAAGAGAATTCTAATTAGCAGAACAAATATCTAAGCTGAACAAATGAAACCAGTAATGGAAGGTATCCAGCTGAGCCACCCTAGAACCTGGGCAAGGTCAATACTTCCTGATCTCAGAAAACGGTAAAGCTCTAACAGCTTAAACATGGCTCGCTTACTTACCTACCCCGCAACTGCTAACGATCTACGGTGGCTGCTTTCAGCAATTCCTACACCGCATTGATAACACTGATTCTCCCGTACGCCACATGTGCAACTCGGGAGTGGCTGACGATACAAGGCACTACGAACACTGTGCTTTCTTTCAATATTGAGCAAGAGCTATTTTCTCCGATACCTAAAACTCGAAAGTTAAATAAATCTTTGACATGCCAGTAAATTTTCATGAATCGTGGCTCGATTGAAGCGCTCATTTATTCATCATAAAATTCGATATGATAACATTCGCAGTACAAAAATTATTTTCGTTGCACAAATTTGCTTCGACACAATTTTCGTTCAATTGCTTTACAGATTCCCAGAGATACTAGTGCGACACTTGGGCACTGGCAGTCTGGGTTGGAGGCCTAATGACAAACCCTGCACGGCTCGACGTTGCTTGAACTTCAAACAATAAGTCAAACAGATTATCGTTCTTAATCAGACTCAGCTGTCTTATGTCAGCTTTTTGAAACAGCTTGGTCACGAATTTAGGCATGAAAGTGTGCCTCTCCATCCGATACCGTTTCTCAACCCTTCTTAAAAAGCGACGCTGCATTCTCTCTAGTAATCACAGATCACCCAGTCTTGGAGGGTTCCACACCTGGCATTCATATATCAATAGTGGCGCAACATGCGATGTGTACAGTTTCAAATATGCAGAGGTATTTTTAAAACAGAGGCACGGAGTATGCAGTTGCACAACAGTGAACATTTTGTGGCAACATGTGTAACCTGCTCAGTAAGTGTCAATGACGTCAAGAATCATACATTAAGGTCTTTCGCATACTCTTTCGCTGTCAGGGATGGGCAGTCTAACGTGTTGTCATGCTTGGTATTTTTAATACCTATATGCTAGTAGTACCCCACACTTGTAGGCGGATATTTTTAGACTCATTTTTAATGACCACAAAATAAAGTTGTTTAGTACACGCTACAACACATTTGGATCATTGTCATCCCGAACAGGCATGTAAAGCTTGATAGCGAACTGGTCACATAGCAGGTCAGCT
Organism: Dermanyssus gallinae; assembly: GCA_003439945.1. Classification (NCBI taxonomy): domain Eukaryota; kingdom Metazoa; phylum Arthropoda; class Arachnida; order Mesostigmata; family Dermanyssidae; genus Dermanyssus; species Dermanyssus gallinae. The sequence continues at coordinate 134,720 of QVRM01001225.1, read as the reverse complement.
TTTCGCCGATCATCAGTGCACAAAAAGGTGTCCATCAAATGCTAAATAAGCGGTCTTTTCCTCATGAGTCTACGCGAAGGATAAGAGGGAGCCGCGGCCTCAGGCAATTTAAATCGAGATGTCTGATTCCCTAGAGATGTGTTGGCTATATATATATATATATATATATATATATATATATATAGTTGTTGGGTTGCAAGCGCGTATTTAAAAGTATGACTTTTTCCTTAGAGTTTGGTCTTCTTTCTACGATACGCGTGATTCATTCGTGTGTTCCTAACGAGACTCTCTCTCTCTACTTTCTGTCCGGCTTTACTCGTCTTTGCTGAAGTGTTTTTTCTCAGGTTAGCGGAGAAGCATGTCTATCGTCCCGTCTGTTCGGAGGGAAAATGAGCCCGCGGCGAGGCGTGACTTTTTGCTGTTTACTAGATGGGATCAAAAATGCGAGCGCAAAATGACTGCAACAGCGACGAAAAAACAACGACAACTAGGCGCATTGTTGCCATAAATAAGCAAACAAACGCACGCCAACTCTACTCGCAGAGGGAGGCCGGAAAAACAAGAGACGCGACGATGTGCGACACGTGCGTAGGTAAACAAAAAAAGGAACACGTACACTTTGAAAACGCCCTCGCAGCAAATGCGCAGCTATTAGAGCAGAGCAACTTTTTGATGAGCAAGTTTGAAGGAAACGGAAGAGGCGGGCCTTATTGTAGGGAACAAGCAAACGACGGATATACAGGCTGGCTATACGGGAAAACAACACCAGAGCAAAAGGGAAACGACGTTTAGCTTGATCCCGGTCCTAAACCGTTCGCGCAGGGCAAACGTGCTGTTTGTTCGTTTTACTTGTTTTGCTTTACTCAGCTGACTCATAAAATATCGCTATACAAGGCGGAAAAGGGAGTGCAATCATTAAATGTCGCTACAGTTGCTGCTTACGCCGTTACTGTTGCGAAACAAAACAAATATTTCGTTACGTTACTTCGGTTAGTGTCCAGCATGGGGGGGCAGCTATATGTTTCTCTACGACTTACGTAGACACTGCTATGTTCAAAGATGTTGACGACTAGATTCCATAAGGACTGAACAAAAAATAGAGTCATGTAAATGTTTTGTTAGTGCAGACCCTATATATATATATATATATATATATATATATATATATATGTATATAATATGTATATATGTATATAGTATATATATATATATATATATATATATATATATATATATATATATATATATATATATATATATATATATATATATATGTATATAAGTATATATATATATATATATAATTGTATATATGTATTGTATACGAGTATATATATATAAGCATTCGAAAACAACCTGCACTTGTGTGCAGTTGGATCTATGATTTCGACGCAATTTGCACGATGGACAAAATCCATTAGGCTAGAGGATACCTGCCGTCTAATATTACTCTCTCTGTGTCAACTCCTTTTGGAACATAGCACCGACATGCGAACTCGAATGCGAACACGCAATATTTTTGAACTTCTGGCTAAACGGGGCAAGAAAACGACACCGTGTGACACATTTTGGGGTAAGCGCGACGTGACCTTGAACTACCTTACCTCACACGTCTACGAACCCCCTAACACCTGCCGCCAGATAGTTTCATTGCCAGGAAAAAGCTGGTATGTAATTATACCGCAGAACTTGTCAACCTCAAACACTGAGCAAATATGGCGACCCAAGCTCAGTCAATAAGGATGTAAGTCGGCAATTGCAGTTTGTAGATAGTACCGTTATATTAAGTACTAACTTTCTCTCATATATATATATATATATATATATATATATAATGCCATAGTCCAAAATTGTAGTTTTATAAAGACAAAATACCCTACACATGCTTTACTTGTACTTTCGAGGAAAAAGGCTTTCAAGCTATTGGCAAAAAATATTTTCGATGTTTAAATTATTCGCATTACTACATCTTAGCCACACTTAACTGTTTGTGTGAATTGAAGGTGTTGCCACCATGATGCTAGACGAAGTCCCGACGATCCCAGAGCCTCAACATGACAAATTTCTAAAGAAAGCCGTTGTAGGCGAGACCGTGTGCCTGTCATCATCTCGGCTTGCAGGCAAACGTATAGACCTCTACTCGAAGAAGATACGAGAGCATAGAAAGCGGACGTTACAGAGCATAAATGTTATTTCGTCGACGCCCAAGCAGGTATCGGGGGAAATTCTCCGTTTTCTTCGCTTGAGATCGGACGACCAACGACAATTGGGATGATGATCCTAGATTCGCAAGACGTAGTGGAGAGAAAGAGAGAAGGAAGCGGTAGGATTACGATACTGTCGAGGACGAAGAAGTTTTCGATAGCGCCGACAAAGACGATGGCTGAGCGTAGCGTGGTGACAAAGCTCACCGTCATAAAAGCATCTCCGCAGCCCCGTCAAGCAAGATCACAAGCGCGAAGACCGGAGTGAGCAAGAAAAAAGTGAGCACGAAGAGCCATCACGGTGCGACATCCCCACGATGGGAACGAGATTAGCCCTGTCGGCAGCGGCAACTACCCCATTCACGCACCCAAGACGGTGAGAGTAGCGATAACAACAGCTATATGCTTTTGGCCGGCCGAACATAATAGCAAGCGCTCCCATCAGAGACGGCAGTTCTATCAAAGCCATCTAGATAGAGATCTAGCCACGCATACCTATGGTGAGCAGTAGCGAAAAAACTAAAGACGGAGAAGAAACGAGGAGAGAGGAGATCGCCGCGCAAAACGATGAAACCCCAAGCCTATGCGGTCAAGCCAACGTTAAGAAGTAGTGGCGCGTTGACAATTGATCAGGTTTAATGAATACTACTGCATCGTGGTTCTGGTGTTCTAGGCATACTCGAGAAATACACCCACATACACAGCAGAAGGGTAAAAAACACAAAACATGTGCAATGACACAAAACATGTGACTGTTTTTGAGCTTTTTGCTACAAGTTGCACTTGTTTCGACTAACATCGTTATAACTCATTGAGTGCAGTATGACAATTATAATTCCGAGCTTAACCGTGTGCCAATTGGCCAACGACAATAGGGAAATACCACTTATTCGCATGCGTGAAATGTCTGCGTCTAAAAAACATAGCATGTTTACTGATGCTAGTTAATGAGCGATTGCTGCGTCCCCTATATAAGCACGCTACGACAGTCGCGTGCCTATTGTTTACCGTCTGCTTCTTAAACCTTGTGATTTCTTCTATGTTTTTTTTTAGGAACTAGAAAACTAACAGCGATCTGAACTTTTCATTGTATCATGTTCGAGCGCCTATTATAGTTTGAAATCACACGCGTCTCCCGCTTACAGTTCTTCTTAATTATTGCGATATTATTCACTTTTGTAATATTTATTTAGATCTTTTTCATTGGTAATCACCAGTCAAGGCCAATAAATCACAAGCCTTTGGTGCGCGTTGGCAGGCCGTATTCGAAAACTCACTTGGAACGCCGCAGCAGTCGCGTAGGGTGAGGAACGAGGAATGAATGTTTTTGGTGAAGAGTAATGTGACTGTTTTCTGTTAGCCTAGCCCTGGTCCTGCCGGGCTGCCGGGACAGCATTAAAAAGGCGCCGAGAGACGTCTTTTCGAGCGGAGATTTTGCCATAAAACGATTTTATATGCAGATCCAAACGCGAATAAAGTAAGCCTACCTTGGTGGGTGATGCTTTTTCATGTCCTCTTTATACACGGTGGCGTGTTGCAAAAGAAAAAGGCAGTATATATTTTTGTCGGACATTGGTTATGCTCAGAGCCATGCGTTTGCACATTGTACTGTATGCATGTATATATATATATATATATATATATTATATATATATATATATATATATATATATATATATATATATATATATATATATATATATGCAACTTGTTTTACTAAGGGAATCAAAAAACGTGCGCATCAAAATTAAGGCTGATTTTCGCTATTATATGATCCGTTTTTCACACAATGTAAACGCAGTGTTCTTAGCCTCTATTATTTTCACTTTCTTATCATCAATATTATTGGCGTCCGACGAGACTGAACGCGTTCTCATCGTAACAGCGTTCTCGACAGGGCCCACCAGGGGCCACAGCCAGAACACTGGCGGGTGGTGTGTGTATTTGACCCTTGCGGTAGAAACGCGGTGCGTTTATAGCCGTCGCTGAGAGTCGGTCAGGGTGTCTTTATGCATTTCTTATGCACGGTACTACTCAATCGTCTGGTCGTGACGACGAGGTACGATGAGATTTTCCACTTTCACAGCACAGTAGTAGAATAGAATGATTGCTTTGCATTGTTATGCTTCGAGACTGCGCGCCCGCATATATAAATGCGCGCATCAGTGCGTGTGTCTGTGTGCGTTGAACTCCCGCTCTATTTGTCGTCGTTTCTTTGCCCACTTGTTACAATACGAGATCCGCCCAAGTTAGTCATTTAAGTGAGTAAAGATGGAGAGAGAGAGAGAGGGAATAAGCGCGCCCCTTTGCGGTGCGTTTCTGTCGAAGTGATCCCCGGGGGTCAATTTGCGCAATAGTGCCGTTTGGCGACAACTAATGATCTAATTTTGGCGCTCAAACGACACCATCAGCCTGATCGCCAACTCTCACCTATGCTGGATATCCAGCTTTAAGCTTACTCTCTATCTCGCTCTCTTTATACTCGTACATTTTCTTCCGCTTTTCCTTTTTTTGCTGGCTCTCGTGCCTCATGGCTAAAATGGCCGAAAGAGAAAAAGGAGAAAAGGCTGAACTTCACCGAATCTGAATGGCTCTGTTAAGTCCTGCGCTCGTCTCGAAAACGATACGCAGCAGCACGTTACGAAGGCTCTAACGCATTCATCTTTTAGAACGAGCCTGAGGCTTAGCTGCGGCTTCGATCCAAGATTCGCTAGATATAGGTAAGCGGGGCAAAGCGAGTAGAAAGAAAGCGTCATAAGTGGAGAAATAGGGGGAAGAGATCGTGGAAAACGATGTATCTAAAAGAAAGTATGCAGAAAGGTGTCGAGTCGGAGGTGTCGGAGGACTTCGGGGCGTAGGGATGGACGACGAGAGATGGGGTGCGTTGCTAAGTCGTTCTTTTTCAATTTTACAAACGACGAACGACGCGAAGGCACCGAATGGAACCACCATGCAGACACCCTCATAGACGAACCAGGTGGACGGCGGGGTGTTGATGGGGTAATTCTACGCCCAGCTCGATTTCTCGTACGACAAATGGCCAGTCTAGATGCCGTTGGAGGATTAGGGTTTTGCTCTGCCCTGGGTCCGCTGACGACACGCCGGCAAAATAAATAGGGTCAGTGTGTTACGTGTTTAACTGGAGAACTCGTCAACTTTGCATACCTAATTTGGCGTGATCATATCAGCGGTAGTTATAGTAAAAAATACAATAAAAAATACTTTTAAAAAACAGGTTTATTTCGATAATAATATTTAAGCATAACTTCAAATTATCGAAGGCGGAGAGTAGTTTAAAAACTTAGCTATTTCCGGGATGCCCCACGGGATGATGGCGTGTAATAACGGATTTTCTTCTCCTTGGGGCGCAGGATGTTCTCAATAGTACGAGCAATGCTGGTCCAGTCGTCACGTGACTTAATTGTAAGCTATAGGAGCGTTCCAAAGGTGCCGTCGTCAGCCCTAGATACACCCGTACGTTGCGAGGCCCATTCCGGGCACCACACTGTATGTTCAGGCGTGGCCTCGGTTTCGCTTTGGCAATACTTGCAAAATGGAGATGTGGTTTTCTAAATTCTGAACAAGTATGACTGGAAATCACCGAGTCTGGTGAGGACCGAAATCATGTAGCACGTTAACTCGCCACTTGGCTGGTACGCCGGTGGCCCTGATGTCCGGGAGTCCTTACCTGGTACCCGGTTGCTCCGTTCTAAATGGAGTTGGCCTGCCAAATGTCGAGAAATGTATTTGTTTCCCCCGCTTTCTCTTTTCCCGGGTTTTGCCACATGCGGCGTTGAGTTGTTAAGAGGTGGTTGAAAGCGATTGACACAATTTTTTTTTTTAATTTTTAATTAAACCCGCACAATTTGGTAATTATTAGTCCGTGGAAAAAAACTTACATTTTATATAATGAGGGGATATGTTTTGGGAGGGAGAGAGCCTTGAGATTCTGAGTTGCATTGCAGTGAGCTCGGAACGTATAGAACAAGCTTCGTGGCGAACTAAACTTTAACAATATCAGAACATGTGCGAACTCATTCACGATATCCCTGTTTCCTGTCTAAATTGTCGCGCTTTTCGACTTGAATCATCGTCGTTTTAGCTACTCGAATTGATGGGTAGCAGACGAAAGCTTATGTTCTGTAGAACACGAATATGAATTAACAAAAATAAATACGTATTAGCCATGAAAAAAATAATGCGCCCTTTTCAGAATATGAGCGACGAGTAGCTATGTGCCGTGCTCTCTGCGCCGGACGGATCTGCGCCCAGATTGCAAATCTTCTTGGTGTCAGTCTACGGAGAGTTCAGCGTATCGCAAATGTCTAAAGCCACAAGAGCCAGCAAGATTTGCTGAAGACCATTTGCTCCTCTTCTCTCAAGCACAAGGCAGTAGGTTGACTTTGCTTCTTCTCTGACGAGTACTTTTCATTTTCACCGCAAATGCAAAAATTAATTGCGGGAACGGCCATAAGTTTGGCCATGGTTGCAGGTCCCCATTGTCAAAAAAATCAAAGTCCCGGCCACTATTCACGTTCTTAATGTGGTATGTAGTGAAACAGACGCTTATGCTTAATAAGTCTCTGCACTTTCTTCACAAAGGCTAAACCATTAAACAAAAGTTTACTTTTTTTAAAGACTGTCGTGAGACCGTAGATATATGAAGCGTCTAAGCTGCTGAAAATACGTCCTTCAACAATTTTCTTGCGGCAACCATATGTCCTTGCCTCAAAACCATTTAAAGCAAGGACAACAAAAAATTAAAAAATCCTGACCAGTATTCACGTTTTGTGTGTGGTATCTAGTGAAAAATGCTAAATCAATAAAGAATACGTTTTGCTTGTTTTTTCTATTGGCTGTTGTGAAACCCTGGATATCTAAAATGTCTAAGGGACTGCAAATACGCCTTTCAACCACTCCCATTTTTTGACCACATGTTCTTGCCCTAAATTTTTTTTGAGGCAAGAACATTTTTTGGGAAAGGTTTTGGAAATGCAGAATACACATGTGTTTCTTTAAAGTCGTGGGAGAGGCGTCCCTGCCATTTCTTCTAGATGTCTCTTTTTCTGCACATTAACATGCACCCAAATAAAGGGCTTATGCTAAGACATACACCGTCCAGAAGGGGTGTGTCAAGACCTTGAGAGCCTGCCTGCACTTCCACTGCCACCTCCCTTGGCTCCTTGTCTCGACCACACTCCCAAGGCTGCCGCGTAAACCTCTCCCGGTTCCTTGGATGTCTTGAGCTTAAAAAGTGCGTCAAACAGGTCCGTCGCTTCTTTTTACGCTTCTGTCGAGGTCATCATATAGCTAACCACCTCTTTGATGGGGCGGCCTCTCACGGCTGTAGAGCCCGTGCACCCATTGTAAGACAGTGTGTTCCGCGCCGTCCGCCTTCCCAGATTCGCATAGCATACAGCTGGCACTGGTTGGCCTTCCTTATCTAAACCACGTAGCTTTGGAACTGACCGTGACCGGTCAGACCCTGAGCTATATAGTAGGTAATTTTCCCATGTCTACAGTTCTATCAAGTCTTGAGGTCCGATATCAGGCTCCTGGTCCAGCTTCTCCTGGTCAGTTTGGCAGCACTCCTGGCCTTAGCGAGGTCCAGATTTTCCTCCAGAAATATTTTGCTTCTTTTATCCAGCAAGGACATTTGATCACCAAACGATTTGAATTCGTTGGATTGCTATGTATAGGGCGTGATTAAACAAGAGACTAAGAAGTCTCGACATCAAACGTAGACTTACTCACTGCCGCAGTTAAGACAGCGTTCAGCATTTTAGACAGGGACATTTTGACACGACCTTTCCATTTGTACAATATATATATATATATATATATATAAATCTGGTCGCTAGGCTAGCGGTGATGACACTAAAGGTGATGGTGGAAGTGTCGGTACTCGTCCTCAGGCAGCCGCTGACAAGATTTTGTCCGACCGCGTTCAAATACTTTATCGTCATGTATGGGGACATAAAAAAGTTTTCGCATTTTCCCGCGTTGACGAGTGTGAGTTAAAATCCTACCTACTAGCACTATCATTGCTATATAATTGGAGTCAATTCTTCCTTAGACAGCGGTGCGAGCACCAACACGACCATGCGGTGGCATAACAGTACTCAAAAATTGGGCTGCATACGGTTATTTTGAACAATTGCTAGCGAAGATTAAGCGCAATAGAGTGTTTAGAAGAGCTTCGATCGACTATGGCGGATAAAGCCCTATTCCTTTTCAGGAGTGTGCATAAATGATATGGAAAAAAATCGAGCTTGTTGTTTCAATCTGTACGTCAGATATCGTGAAGGACGCCCAAAACAGCAACTGATAAGGAAAATATGGCTGCGCAAAGACTGCCATTGACAAAATATTAAACATAACAAATGCATCGCCAAAGAAGACCTTGGCCATAAATGCCGTTCATTCATAAGATCCCTGACAAGGCATCACAAGCTCACCAAGCCCGCTCGATGGGGACCTCGTGATTAGCCATGTAACGAAAAAGAGGGGCGCGTATTTTTGGCACGAAAATGTTTCTGTTAAAGTTTGATCAGGACTCAATTTTTCTCAAGATTTGTCACAGCTGATACGACTTGGCTTGTTTATTACGATCCCTTTACTGAAGTCTTCGAACCCGCGGTGCTCAGGCGTTGTGCCTGACCACAGCGGGTTCGAGGACTGCAGCCACAAAAGTGAGGCGCCAGCGATCGGCTGGCAAAATGATGATTGTTATTTTCCTCTCCAGGAGTGAAATTGTGGCGATGTAAACTGAACAGAGGTGACGAAGGGTTGCTGTACCACAGAACGCCTACCAAATGTTCCAAAGCGTCTCCTAGCGGATGATTCTTCCGCCACGAAAATGCACCAGCCCACAGGAGTGAAAACACTAAATCAATGTTTTGCCGCATTTAGAATTAAACTAGTGACGCACGCAATTTAATCACCTAAAATGACACGTGATTTGGATATAGGCTTCGATTCATAGATTCGTCGCTTTAAGAAATGTCTCGAAATAGGTGAAAATTCCGTAGGAATCTAAATCATGATTCTAATTTTAGAGAAACGTTATACAAACCATCTGGAGCAGGTGATATCTACTGACGTACAAAGTAACAACGCGTCTAACATCATACTCCGGACTGAATGATGCTCAGAGAGTTACTTAACTTAAAAACTAGCTTAGCTGCTTTGATTTATTAATATAGTCATTCATGGGACAGGTTTAGCGTGGCGAGTCGTCAAAGTTAACAAAACAGACATTTATTGTATCAAACTAACGTCTGTCATATACCCAAATTAGACTGTGTTCTTTATTGAGGTATTCGTGCGGGCGCTTTCAGATTGCAAAGCTGGATGTGCATATATATATATATATATATAAGATGATTTGCCGAGTAGCGAGGTCATGTTTGAACGCACAGATAGCTGGGCAGACACTTAGTTAGCCGATTGTCAGTAAGTGGGTGGTTGTCAGACAGTTTCATTTCAAACGAGGCTGTTGGGTCAACCGGAGCTCTCGGAAAAGACTAAAAAATCATAGTTCGGACAACTGTCAGTCAGTTCTTTTGTGTCCGGAGTTTGGTGAGTCGTGTTCAGGTGCAGTTTTGGTCACCTTAGGTACTATCGGTGTCGAGCCCGGTGGCGTGATCTTGGCTGAGAGTCAGCCCCGAAAGGATTTTTTTAGGTACTATCGGTGGTGACTTATTTAACGTAAAACTCAGTATTCTCTACGGACCTAAAATAAGGCGCGTGAGAATCAGCTGTAGAGGTCTTCTCAGCTTGTGCATAAACAACTTGGCCATGCAAGTGTATATGCGCCGCGCATAATCACGTCGGCTGGCAGAGGTCTCTGTACTGGTGCGGCAATTGAAGCTGTGACCTGCCGTAACTGTCATTCTTAGTATCGTCGTTTTGTTTTATTTTTACTAATGTCACCGTGGTTAACATCGCCTGGGGTTAGCCAGTGGCTTTTATTGGTGCTGCCGTTGCCAGGCAGAGGGCGTAGCCGTGAAGGTAGCGCCATAGCGTCTATCTAGTGCACTCGCTACAGGTGATCCCGAGGCCAGAACCGAACACTTGTTTTTACAGCAGTGCCGTTCTGTCAGCATTTAAGAAGTTGTCCCAGGGCACGATGCAATGGGCCTGCGCGTAGTTTCGGCTCGTCTTAAAGCGATTGTTAACGCAAACGGCGTAAGCAGAGGGTGAACAGTTACAACGAATCCAGCCTCATCAGGTGCCCTAACAGCAAAGATATGATGATTTTACTAGAAGCATTGTTTATGTATATAGACTAGTTGCATATAGCAGTTACCTTGTGGGCTAGCAATGTTTGTGGGCCGCTATCGCGACATCACCGATAATCACCGCGCACCAGAACGAGACTCGGACGAAGTGCCCTCGACTAGCGCAAGCATTGGGCCCAATAGAATATATGTATAAGGTTGCTGCTAGTTTGAACAATATGCACATCACTGTCAATAGTTTGAGAGAGAAACTGAGACGTGTTGTCAGAGACAGATGATTAAAGAGAAGACGAAGGACGCCGACTAACGGCCGCAAACCAATTCGCTCTCTGACGAGTCGAGAGATTTCATCTGCCAGTACATGCCGGACATGCTAAATACGCACGACATAGGGCAAAGCGTTTTCTATCACATTTAACGTTCACGGGTTTGCTGGACGCTGGTGGAGACGCGTCACCACCGACGCACTATTGCACAAGCCCTAGCGGCAAGCCAGTTGTCAGTGGACTCCGGGCAATGCGATAACGGCGAGTTTATCGAAAAGGCACCTGGACGAGCCAATGAGCTCATTGATGACGGAGAAGAAGCGATGCGACACGTCACAGGCGTTGCTAGCCTTTTAGTTATAGAAGAACTACATAAATAAGCCAACGGTAGATGGTCGACTCTGGCTCGATTAAATTCATCCGGCTTCGCGAAGCTGATGAAGATTGGATGAATCCAGATTGGCTGGTCGATCTGTCCTATCTCAGAGTCGGTGAGCGTGTTAACATGCTAGAACTGTCAGAGGGTTGGGCACCAAGCTTGATTTTGCATATTTGAAGGGGTAACAATTAATTGCTGCCATAGGTGTGAAGTTCTGGGCCCCGTCGCAAAGCATTGTGAAGAACCCCCTTCATGCTATATTTGCGGGATGCCCGGGCATACAGCCAGATCTGCAGCAATAATTGAGTAAATCAACTCGTCTCGTTACCTGGATATGCCGTCCAGTCTTGAGCCCACGGACGGGCAAAGTTCTTTTGCACATACGCCTGCTATAAATGTAGAAGCCGGGAGCTCAGTTTACGAAAGAACTACAAAAGAGAAGGGCGATCTCCAATTGTTGATCAGCGGTCAGCCAAGACTTAGAACTTAAAGGACACGACTTAATGTTATTCAAGTAAACTATAATAGGAGTCGCGGGACTCATCTAACTATTAACGAAATAGTGTCTAAGAGGAGGGCTGCACCTTTTCTGCTCAGCGAGCGTAACGTCAATCTGGCAAAAACAAACCGGACGGCCTGTGTCTTGGATGCTCAGAGAAGCAGCTGCATTGTGCATAACCGATTAATGTGTTTCCGAGCTACGGATTGTGCAGAGAAATCGTTCTTCAATTGAATAGACGTAGCTTGTGTCGGCAATTTGTACTCATGTTACAGAAGTCTTAACGGCACACTACGCGATCTGGGGCTCGAGGGCATGAGATTGTCAGCCAAGGGTTGCTTGCTACCATTACGAGTCTTTACTACATAGGAGGCAATAACAACAACCAAAGAGGCAAATTGGTTCTTAAGCGGTTAGCAATGCATAATCTGGTTAAATGGCTCTACATTCCATCGAATGTAGTGCTATTTTGTCTAGTAAGGTTCGCCTCTCCAGCCCAGGTTAGACTACCCCGGCTAAAGCCACCTGACAATAGGGAGCTGCAAGCAAGTTTGGCAAAGGCCCTAGAAAAAGGGAAACCTGAAAACGCTCAGGATCTTCAAAACATTCTGACGGCAGCCTGCCAAGCGTAAAGCGAGGAACGAAGGCACCTAAAACGGCTCCGCCCAGTTTCTCCAAAATATTTGTGGAGCGCGAAGATTGCAGAAGCTCGCAGACGCTGTTTCGCCAGGGCAAGGCGCAGCAGTATAAATGAGATAGGTATGGTACAACTACAAGGCGAATTCAGTCTCAGGGTCACTCAAAGTCTCAAGGCCTTTAGAACTATTGCAAAGAGCACGTAGCGATGCTGGAGGAAATGTTTGTTTAAAATAGATAACAAGTTGTAGCGACGATTAAAGACCGGAAAAGCGATAAGAGGTTTCCCGGCTCCGGCCGTAAAAAATATTTTGAAGTGTTTCATGAAGTAGTGGCCCACGTTGCTACAAGAAATCTCAAATCTGGGTGCCTCCCTCTTATCTCAAAGAAAGCCGACCAAAGGGACCGGCACCTACCGTCCAATCTGCCTAGCCTGCATACTTGCCGAAAAATATAGAAGCGCTTATATGGACCCGTTTGTGATACTTCGCGGAAGAACACTGAAAAAGAAACCACCTCCTTCACCAAAGCAGTATCGATTTCGTAAAGGCCGCTCGTTTTTTGCCGCCATACAGCGGGACGTCGTCAAGGCGAAAGCGCTACGATAATTCCCAACTAGGTGCGGAGATCTCCTTATTATAGTACTACTGGATGTTAGAAACGCTTTCCACAGCTTAACCTGGGAGGTGATACTGAAGACGCGCAAAATGTGACCTACCTTCCTTGTGTTGTCTCAGACTACCTGATTGAAAGGTGGGTAGATAATGAGAGATCCGAATTAGATCTGACAAAATATACAGGTTGAGCTCTTTAGGGTTGCATCCTGGTGTCTCTCCTTTAGAATGTTAATGACCTTGCAGTTGTAGTAGTGGGCTGCCTAGCCCATAATTTTGTCTAGATAAGGGAAGCGGGCGTAACGTTGGCTCCAACCAAAAGTGAGAGAGTCCTTGGCACAAGACGCTACCCTCCTCCGAAGCTAATTTTGAACAGCCACGATATTTAGGTGGTTTACTCTGCTCGCTATCTGGGAATGTGCCTAGTGAGAAATTTGCAAGCTACATCCACGAAACTTACGAAACTTATACATGATACAAACAGGTGGCCTACAAACAGGTCAGCACGACGGCTGTCCTTGTACTGGCTGGCACGATTCTGGAGGACCTGAGGGATCCGAGGACCTGAAGGCCGACGAACGTTGCTTGTGGGAATAACCGACAAGGACGAAAGATGGGCTAAAACTCTGGTCTGTTGGCAGAATAAATAGGCCTCTATAGCGGAGGGGCCACATCGGGTCCGAGTAAAGGTTCTGCCTAAAAAAGTACACCCTCATATGACCTCACGTCCTGACTAGAATGTTATAGCTCGTACAATCGAAAACATTATGTACGTCGAGGAAGAAAAGCATATTTTTTTTTATCCCATGGCAGATGAGGTAACGACGCTACTATTCGCCCTCTGATTGGTTGAAGTATTGCTTGCGCAATTGTCAGTTAAGTGCAGAGATGGGGATATAACTGTTTTTAGTGGATTGAAGCTCCACACTACCGGCCCACATTTACCGTGTGTGCAAATCTCATTTTCCAGTTAGTCCTCTCTAAAAAACAACGGGCGGTGGCACTCAGCGGACCTAGCTCGACAACCAATCGCTTTCCTTATAGTTAATATCATTGTCATGATCATCAGCCATCAACATCATCACTGGACCTACACGGTTTCGTTGGTTGGTCTGTCTGGGCCGCGCTTACGGGCCTGGCGAGGCGGCACGCCGTTCTGGCGTTGCACCATTGCCTATCTACTGTATTGCGACAGATTCGACCAATTCAAGTAGCTCCAGCTACACTCACACCACGCATGGCTATCGGCGTCACTTTCTGGTCACTCGCCTGCACCCACATGGCAAAGCGTTCCAAACGTATCGTTTAGGAGGTTTATCACATCGACTGTAATTGGAGAGAACAAAAACGAGAAATTGAGGCGAAAAGGAACAGTAAGAAAGATAGCAACACATACATCAACAGCATCACGCTAACAACAACAAGCAAGCAATGCAAAACAACAACAACAACAACAACACACAACAATGATACCAAAATTATGTGGCGTCATGGTCTAGGGGACTAGTGCGCTAGTCACGGTTGTCATCTACCGGGGTGTCGCCGGTTCGATCCCTGTTGTTGGTCGAATTTTCTTTGAGCGATGCTCATTGACAATAGATGATAAACCATACCGCTGAGAGTCAGCGGCCATGCTGCTGCCACAAGGACTGTTGGGGAAACCCTAGATATCTTAACATGTCCGGTCCTCGGTGCATTGAAGATTGCACTCGGGTTAAGTGCCAAGTCCGTAGGGGACGGGGGATAGTCTAGAATTAAAAACAACCGCCTTAAAAAAATGTTTTTAATTCAGCATAACAACAACATCAAATAAAACGCGAATGTTGGTTACACGGCAAACTACGATGATTTGTCTCGGAGACCGCTGCTGACTGCAACCAGCTGTGTGACAGGCTGACGGTTACCTTTGCTGTACGCGCGAACGTGTTTCGTGGTCGTCGGCTGACCTTTGGGGGCTGCTGCTGCCTTTTAGCCTTTGTTTGATACTATCACTTTTTGTTGTAGGTTTTGTTTAGTGTCGATGACGTTATTGTTGCTGTTGTTGCTAATGCTGTTGTTGCTGTTGCTCCTGTCGTTTCCCGTCCGTTACCGTACCGTGAACCGGCAATCTTTACCAAAAAGGGCAGTTGTAGAAACCGGAACAGTAACAGCAAAAACAACCACACTAGGGTAGTGTAAGTGTAGGCGACAGGAGCCACTGCCATTGTAGTAGTAGTAGAAGTAGAGAAAAAAACAGCCAAAAAAACAGTCTGGTTATGTGCATGCTACTACAGGGTCGTTCGCTGTTCGTGGCGATTCGAGGACGGGGACGCCACTACACCGACCTCGGCGGCAATCTCTTTGCGGCGCGACGATTTGCGGTGCAGGTGATTTATATTATTATGCTACAGGGATGGTACGCCGGCAACGACAACGCCAAAAAAGAAAGATTAGCGATATGAGGGTTCTGCTTCTCGATGAGCAACAACATCAGCAGCAGCATCTGTGGCCGGCGGGGTAGCGATCGACACCATCAAGACGCAAACGTCGCCCGAGATAACGACAACCGTAGTAACAGCAGACCCATAGCAGCGGTTGAGGACATCGCAGCGTTGGCAACAACGGCAGCTGTTGCCAACAGTGGCCCGGCAGTCGGCATCAAGAGCTGTGGCCAAAGAGAAAACTCAAGGAGGCCCACACAGAGCGAAGCATACGAACTGATGTTGCACTTCACCACCAATAGCATCGGATCGGAACTTGCATAGGGTGGCAACGTTGAAGATCATCGTTGAAGTTTCGTTATCAACATCAGGTCGTCATCGTTGAAGTTTCGTTATCATCAACAGGTAATCAACGTTATCAACGACGTTATCATCGTTGAAAGTGTGTTGTGTGAGGTGATTCTCTGGAGACGGACACCAGTTCGCCTCTACGACCCAGTCAGCTGAACGCGGTAGACCCACACATCATTCGTGTGTCGTGAATAGACCAATGTCGTGAATAGACCAGCGACTCCCCGGGTGGCAACAAGCAGGCGTGCATGCCGTGCTTGGGAGTGTGTGACGGGAAGAACTTTTCTACGGAGTCTAACTACTTGTCCGTGTCTACAGGCTACACGCGCAGGTACTGCGCAGTAGGAAAATATGCGGAGTTTCCACACTATCTTCATGCTCCTGCTTGTGGCAGCGGAGTGGACGTTCGCGCAGGATATTGTGCCAGTGAGAACAGGAAATGGTCCAACACCTCCGCCAGGTGAGGAAATACACCTGAGCCTATGTAGCCAAAGCCTCTGCTTGGACTCTATAGATAAGAAACGTTGTCTTTTATACATCGAAGGTAAATCGTAAAGGTGTAACAAATTAAGTTTGCTACGCTAATAGCAAGATACCGAGATCTGATGCGTATATAGTGTTTTTGAATCTTTCACGTATATAGTGTTTGAATCTTACACGGCGGAGTATTTTGTTTCTTATTCGTTGCAGCAGAATCCACGTGGCTTCTGCTCCCTATCCTGACAATCTCAACTTGTTCTGTTATTTCACAGTACTTACTATGAGACGCCTCGTCTATTTTTATTGTTATAGTTTTACAGCTTACATTGGTCTAGATATATATATCAGCAACCAGCTTTGTGAATGCAGGAAAGTTAATACCTATTAATTAACTTATTTTGCTTTGGGAAACGCGCAGGTTGTTATTGTCCGGTAAAATTTCAATTTTGTGACCAAAATGTTGTTTCAACATTCGCGTATGATGCCTCTTTTACGCGCATATTTGAATTTACATTGAACAAGTCTGAAAGAGAAAACAAAATGCATCGTTGATCTTCTTCTTTTTAAGGCCAGTCTGCCCTTCTTTATAGTACTATTTATCACTTTAATTATTTAATTATGCAGTCTTTCTGACAATTATCTATAACCTTAAACAATATCTATAATGTACAGTTAGTGTCCTTGCTAAGGTTTGCTCTCGGTTGTTCGTATTTCCTTCAGTAATGCGCTCTGAACGTAAATATGGCTTTCCTTTGGCTTATGTTGTACAAAAATGTAGTATGTCCTCAATATAGGCTCTTTGTTTTTCTCGTATGGTTCCTCTACACACATGGTACTACCCATCGGCTAATACGCCCACACTGAAGCCAGAATGAACAGAGCTTAAAAACGTGTAATTTAGTCAGTTAGGATATTTTTGTAAATTCGTCATTCTTTTAGTGCTTGCCGATGCACGTGCATTTATCCCTAGTTTGCGAGTGACGTCTAGCGCCCTTGAAGTTCTATGACTGACTGGATGCTCTAGGTTCCGGGCGGGCCAGCTGTATACTCGGTCCTCTATATTGTCTCCGCCCGTTTGTTTCTGTTTCAGAAAAGTGCGGAAGGGAAGTTTGCCATTCGTCTGCCGCTCTCAAATCGTAGTTTCGCCAGTTGCTTCTTTATGTGCTTCCGAAGACGTTGTTTGTTGTCGTAACTAGTTCCGCATATATGTACAAGTAATTGTTTGTTGAGTTGTTTGAACGTTTGCGCTGTTGCGCTTGCCACTTGATTCGTTTACTAATTTTTTTTTTACGTGCAATGTATTATTGCCGATGCCCACATGGTATATGCTCTTATAGTTATATGCCACTTTTCCGACATTTTTTAGTGGTTCTTATTTCCGGCGTTATTCAATCATATTTAATACGTTGGCTTTTTCTCGGACGCCATAATATCATTGTTTGTCAAAGAAATTCTGAAGAAAGCCTGTCTTATTATCAACTTAAGACTTGAAAATATTTACTCGTTCCTATATAGCATGCGAGCCAACTATTAGAGAGTTTCATTTATTGTTGTACAAAGGACATCATTTCAGGTTTCTAAACTTGTGTAACGTGTAATCGTGTGGTGAATTGGTTGTCTACTTCGTTAGGGATCTCTTATAGACTATAGTTGCTTTTATGTCCGTTTGATTTTAAGGGCTAAGCCCTTATAGTATATAAGTGTGCTAGGCGGATGTGCTATATTCCGTTTTCGGGCGTTAACCTGTTACTGAGGCACTGTGTATATAGCTGCAACCGTAACTCCTTCTAAATTAGACTCTAGAGAGAGTTAAACTTTCACGCAAGTAATATGCATGCTGCAGTTACTCGTTTGAATTTCTGCATGAACGTACATGCGCAAAACAAGGAGGAAAGACAATCGAACGCCTTTATGTTTGTGTTCATTAACGGTTCAAATACTTACCTGCATGGATGTCTTATCTAGAACAATAGATTTAACCGTCTAATACTTAGCTCCCTTGCTTTATAGCGACCAGTAAATGCATTTCAACTATTAATTTTAATAGATATGCTAATTTTGGAATATCTTTAACAAACAATAATGTTATGGTTCATAGGAAGTTTTATTCTGTATGATTCTTGACGTTTTTTTAAAAAACAAATACATTATTTTCTTGCTGTAGACCAATAAATACACAGTCCTATATAAATAAAAGTTAATGTCTCCTAATACGGCGGCTCCGGTTGGACTACAGATAATTTGACGCATACATATACGTGTCCAACACATGCCAACGTTAAAAACATCCCAAAATCAAGTGACTGACACTCACTGCATACATGTATATCTGTTTCTGTATCATTCGAGGGCTAATTATTGTGCTGCTATTATTTTATGAGGACTAAGAAACTCTAGTGTAGTTGGACTTTGGTGCTACTTGGATAACGACAACGAACTCCTTCAAATGCCGATCGAGAGCATGAAATGTGTGATTCACTCAGTACTCAGCTGAAGTATTCAGCTGAAGTCTAGCTACTTCCACAAATAGAAGACACTCCAAGAGTAGGTATATGTAACGTTTTCATGTTCCAATTGAAAGACAAACAATGTTTTATGGCATATAAAGTGAAAAAGACCGTTCCAGTAAATTAATTGGCACTGAAGTCAGATGATTAACACCTTGTCGAGGCTATACACCAACTTCTGAAAAGCCTTAGCGGTGAGAAGCTTGAATGCCGCAGCCATAAGTATTCTCAAGTCCAAGTCAATTTCCCGGTATTTATCTCAAGTCCCTTTGCTCGCAGACATAAATATCATCAGAGAGAGCGGCTCCCTAGTGAAAACTCTTCTGCCATATTAACTTTTTTCTTTCTGACCATATAGAGTAATATCTGTTGGGCATATGTGCATATTTCATACGTTATAGAGTTATCATAACAACAACGTCGTAAAGAGTTGTGACAGGTACAGCACTAATTGCGTCAGCTGGTTTAGATAATGATACTAAACACAGCGCGACTTATTGCAGGAGGACGGCGTCGCAAAGACCCAACTGCGGACCTACCAGATCTGTCACGCGACGAGCTACTAGCAATACTGGATCTAATTGAAAAATCTGGCGATTCGTCCGGGAAGTCACCGGTACCGAGCATTGGTTCTCGATCTTCAAATCCAGATTCCGTACCGCCGCGCTACCCCTCCGTCTCAGAGCCAAGTGTTCCCCTCTATCCTGAACTTCCCGAACCATCTGTACCTGAGATTCCTCCTGCGCCTCGCCCCGTACCAACGACGGCTCCAACGTTCCGTCCGACAACGGACTACTACTACACCGAGCCCCCGGCACCGCAACCCACTCCTCCAGCCGTACCTCATTACCCGCCTCCAATGCAACCTACGCCACCAAACTATCCGGCACCGATTGCTCCGACCTACCCTCCCAGCACCACCCCAAAACCCAAGAAGAGCTTTCTGGAGAAGCTAGTTCGCGGCTTCATTAAAATTATTGCGCCCCAGCCGGCCATCGGTAGCCGATCGTCTTTGCCGGGCCACTCGGCACCGACCACCTTCCTGGAAGGTTTCCTCCAGCAACTGCAGCAAACCCAGCAAACGGCACAGCAGGACGGGCAGCGGCGCTCGTTTGCCGAGTCAACGCAAGCAGCGGTGCTTGACAATCTTATTCGACGGCTTCAAAGTCAGAATTCGGAGGGCAGCCAGTTTGTCGTCAACCTTGTCCAGACCCTGAAATCGTCTAACCCCAATGCTCCGGGTTCTGCCGCAAGCGCTCCAGTCCATCCGCGTAGCGGGGGCGTAGCTGAACAGCTTCTCGGTGCTCTCGTTAGAAGCGTGAGCTCTTCCGGCGGCCACGGAAGCCAGGGCGGTCAAGGTCAAACTACTGATAGTTTCCGAGAAACTCTTCAGCGAGAACTGCTTCGTACTTATTCTCCTTCGGGAGCGCCTACCGGGCGAGATAGATCTGCAGGCGACGTTCTTTTAGACACCTTTAAGCAAATTTTGCAGAAAAACAACCATTAATTCAACAATATGCGCTAATAAAAACTGACTATATTGGCCTTACTAAGTGAAATATTTTATGAAAGAAAATATAAACGTGCATGCCAAACAAATTTATACATGCTAAAGGTTCTACCCGCAGGTAAACATTATATGGTCATTGTTTAACGAATTTATACGTGTTTTTGTCAAACTGAATAGTTTTAACACAAGTACATTTTGTATTTATAAAACTACCTTATTTAAGTTAAATATTTCTAGAAATTTTGCAAATGCTCGATGAATCTGACAGGATTCTCTTGCTTAAATAATTACATTTATTAGTATATGGAGGCGTAAGACGGACATTTAAAATACAAATAATAGTAGAAGCTCAGCTAAATTATTGTCTGGGGGGATGCAGAAAAGTAGTCATGAGGCAGGCTATCCCGCCAGGAACAGCGTGGCCTGAATGGCTAATGCACATCAGTTCCCTGACTTGCGGTGTGCTCGATCACAGGTTCGATCGGGCAGATGGTATTCTTTGTATTTGAGCATGTCAGGGATAATTATGAAACGCCAAAAAAAATTCATGCACTTGCTTGGTTGCGCACTTGGGTTCTGTGGTTGGTCATTCCACGCTATTGCATGGAATAATTCGTTTCGAATGGAGCCGGAGAAAACTCATTGGACCCAGGAATAGATAGGGCAAAATGTCCCACATAGACAACATCGGGAAGGGAATCTTTTATTTTGAAAAAGTTTGAGGTGCCTTTGTGTGAAGGTCCCTAGTAGCGAAGTTTCCTCCTGTTTAGTTTCATACACATAGGTATTTCGGTAATAAAACACATACCGAAAGAAGAGAGCGCGCTCTATAAGATATACTTTACACTAAATTAATGATGGTTTTATTCGAAATTGAAGAGTAATTAATACATTCCTAATATATATGAATAATGTTCGTCTTACACTAATAAATGTATGCGGTAAAAATTTCAGTAGTAAGGGTACACAACATCTGATATTTTGTTTTGCTTAATCAAATGTAAGACTTCTGTTACAGCGAAAATAACATGAAACAGCTTATTGTGCTACAAAAACTGCTCAGAAGCGCGATTGTTGAGTTTCATATAATTATGTTCGACAGACAAGTGGAACAGCGGATCTTTTAGAAATCAGGTCCTTAATCGAGTGCACAAAGATCTTGTAGATAAAACTGATGGTTTGATCGGCCTCAGAGCTTGAGTTCACTAAAAAGAATTTAGATATATTTTTGGTTGACTAGCACATTATGCACGGTAGAGGAACCCGCATCAACATTACCCTAATGCTCTTAGAGAAACGGTTAGTTTTCTCTAGAATGATGAACTGTTCCATATTTGGCGTTCCCACTGCCCGCAATCTATCAGCGTCGCATAGATGAACGTAGAGCAATACAATTTCCCATTATTTACGACAATAACGCTTAAACATTCGTCAACCAGGTTTTCGGCTGCCTGGAAAACGTTGCCTCAGCTGTATGGCACGCCAAATTACCGTAACAGAAATTAATAATTATGACGTAACGGTGCATATTTGCACTATTAAATCGTAAATACTTTGCGATCACAAATCGGACCACCACCAATTGGGTATCAAAACTACCCCCTAGATAGCATGCGCTTTGTCCTAAATGAATGTTTTCTCTCACTGAACTAACAAATCTTCAAGCTACATGCATATACTTATCTATACTAGCAAGACTGAATGGAGAATTACGCTTAAATTTAATGATTTGTTTATTTAATTATGCTGCTTGTTACAACTGTACAATACCGCGTTACTATGCTCCTCGTTTATATAGCTTATGCGTCACTCGCTGGCCAGGTTCCGTCAAGGATTGGCTCATTTTACACGGTTTACCACCGCCGTTGCTGCGTCGCTTCGTTGGCTCAACATTCAGATCATTCGTCAAAGTAACTCGCGCGATCTCCTCGTGGTGCTACTCGGCGTACCGGTGTTGACAACTTGATGGCCAATCAGTACGATCTGGTAGGCGACGATGTTTCCTTTTTTTTTTTGGTGAGAGGGAAAATGCTTTTACGCAAACCCAAAGCGGGTAGTGTGGGACTCGATGCCGATGTTGTTGGCATAATACCCACTAAAAACCTTTCGTCTGAATGGCCTCAGGAAGAGGCGAGGAGCTGGAACCATTCTTTAATACTACTTCAACTACGATGTTTCCTTGATATACGTGCACATACATATACAGAGTGTTCTTTGTTTAGGCGGGCTATTAGAGGTAATGTTGGAACGAATAATAGGCCGTATAGTCGGTAAAACCGCGTGTGACCATAAACCTTACAAAGGTTGGTAACTACGAGTGGAATTTTCCTGAACGTTATAGGAACACCTCACCGACAGTATTCGGCAGTCAGAAATGGTCATTCGGTTTGATTTCACTCGAAGCGAAAGCGTGAAGTTTGTCGTACTCTTAGCTGTAGCTCCAATTGCAAACCGAGACCTGAGCAAGGCGAGTGGTGTTAGTCGTCGAACTGATTGTCTTGGAGAATTTATCTTTCCAGTTCACACTTGCGCTGGTTCGTTGTGTGCGGGTGGCCCCGAAATTACGGCTGCAACTGTCGGCTTCGAGAGATACGTCGGTCGGTGTTCTGGATTGAACGGTGAACGGAGAGCTCGGCAACGAGGTGGCGAACAGCGGTTAGGAAGGGAAAAGAACATTAGTCGGTGATCAACGGACAGCTATGATGGCCAAGTGGCTGGAACGAGCAGTGGAATTGCTCAGCCAGAGAAAGCAACCGTTGGTAGCATGTTCAGCGGGAGGAGCAGGTTCTCCTACAGCCGCCTAGCCATTTGCGGTAGCCTTGAGGCTCTCTCTCGCTTCTCTCGAAGTAGTACCACACAATTCCGAACTCTGGGGGGGGGGGGATTGAGGTTTTTAGTGGGTGAAAATTCCACCCTAGGTGCTGCTGGTTGCCAGTACCAATAGTGCATTAGCGTTTCCAAACCGCCCATATAAAAAAAGCCTTGAGGCTCAAGAAGCAATGATGTATAATGCGCTGGAGCGCTGAGAGGCATGGTCAGCTCCAAGCGTACATTCTGACGATCGGCGATCTCCCCTTGCGTCGGCGAATGTACATAGATGCATTTTCCGCTCCTGAAAAAAGGTTGAACAGGAGTAACTATGACTCTCTTTCCAGCGTTGATGTCCGCTGGTGCGCGAGTTACGCGTGCTGCGGGGACCTTCACGAGCCAATAGAAAGTTAGTCAGATGTATAAGCTCCCGATACTAACTTTCCCGAGTTCACTTTTGTTGGCGCGGGAGGCAAGGCATACGATATCGATTGCGTGGTAACAAATTCATATTGTCATACTGTCGTGGTCCATTCGAGGGCTGCTAAGGCTACATTAAGTGTACGGTTGAAATGTGCTGCTTATGGAACCCGGGCCGGTCGGTTAACGACCCGGGCTCCATATGTCACCATGAGTCAAGCACAATGTACTTGACTCATGGTGCAGTTGGTAGCCAGCAACGTTGAGTCGGACGTTGATGCTCTTATAGCGAAAAAAAGCCAAAGGAAAAATTAAGCGTAGCTTAGCCAACGGAATAGAGTGGCACGCTCGCGTTGATTCGGAGGCCCGAGTGACCATAAGCTTCAGTGGCTGAGAGCCACCGAAGAAAGGTAAAAGTAATGAGGTTTGCCATTTGATTTTTTATTTAACGGCAACACAGAGAAGGCACTTATCCCAGTAGTGAACTAATTCTACCAAGGATCGGCTTAGTGAAACGGGGATGTGTGACGTGAAATTAAGCAATGAACAATCATTATTCATGCATCGTTGGGACTTCGATAAAAAAAATATAGGCCACGCGTCAATCACGGAACTTCAAATAACGTAGTTATCCATCGTAGTGCAGAATTTTCTGCGAGGAATCATTAAGAAGGTGCGTAATGAGGACATGCCTCTCGCAGTGATATTGTTTTTATTTTATCATTTGACTATTGACTATGTACTTAAAAAAGGTGATTTTAATAAATAAATACGTATATTCGCGTAATGAGGACATGCTACGTGAGTCACAGTCGTCGTACGTAAGCCCGGTACTGCCTCTGAATTATAAGGATGACGACTATTGGTTTGTTTATGATTTTCGTAAATTAAATGCGCAAGCATACTATATTTGATTTCACACGGGGATTGTTCCAAATTTCTAGGGCACATGATTTAGTTGCGAAGGCGGCTACAGTGATTTTCAGCAATAGATGATAACAAAGGTCAAGCAGCAAATTGCTGGTAATATCCTCTACCATTACATGGACGAGATGAACACTGAATGGTATCCGTATGACGTCTAGCTAGAGCACATAGAACGGATTTCCTAGGCGTCGGTGAGAAAAAGGATGACAAGTCGACTGGCGTGAATTTTTCATGCCGATTTTCTTGGGTTCACGCTGTCGCGCGAAGGTGTGCGACCCAGAAACAAGAAGCTGCAAGCAATTGTGGAGAATTCGGAACCAAAAAGCGCAGCTTAGCAAGCTCATTCCGGCACCTGCAAAGGGCTTTGCCACAATAGCGAAGGAAGCGAGCTAATAGCGGTGGAAATAGGGAACGGCCAGTCTATTTAGGAATTATAGTTGGCTACAGACCACCAAGCAATACAGAAAACAAAAACAAGATATTCTATAAAACAAAAATTAAAAGCTTGTTAAAAAGGACATAAATACCATAACTATAGTGGATTTCAATGCGCATCTGTTTTACTTTAATAAAAATACCGATAAGGCCGGTAGGGATTTAGAAAACCTGTGTAGCCAAGCAAGCTTGAAAAATATGAACTTAAGTGTGAAATGCAAGGGAACGTTCACCTATACAGAGGCAAATAAAAAATATAAAATAAAAATAAAAAAGAAGTCGACCGTCGACTGGCCAACCAAAGAGCAGAAAACTGGATTGTAAACATGTGTATTGACGAAGAAAAACATCACAATGCGGGGAGCGACCACAATTTGATAACTTTTAGCGGTCAGAATAGGCACCCGGAATTAAAGAGAAAACAGAACAAACCTACAAAAATAATAGACAAGAGAAAGTTTGCAAAAGGGCTAGAACAGTGGAGGGAAACTGGGGTAGGACTACCGTATGAAAAGGCTATTAGAATGGCAAAGCAAATTCTAGATAACTCAATTGTCAGTTTGGCACCAAGCCACACGATCAACTCCTGGTGGAATGAAGGTTTAAATAGAGGTTTGCAACAAAGGAGACACCTCTCCAGACAACATCGAAAGGCGGTACGCCAAAACAACATGGAGCAAGCAGATAAGCTGTGGAGGGAATACATGGAAGTAAAAATGAAACTAAGCGAGAATATAGCCAACGCCATAAGACTAGACAAACTTAAAGATTTAAAAAACATAACAAACAATAACGCAGGGAAGAGGATGATACGTCTTTGGGAATACAGAAAACAGTAGGATGAAATAGCTGGAGATAACGAAAGAGGAAAGGAAAAAGAATACACACCACAAGAGATAAATGAGGCACTAAATACTATGTTTGACGCTAAAATATATGAACTATAAAATCAACAAACACATGTAAGAAAAGCGGATATTGGCTGGATGACAAGTAAAGAAGAAATCGAACAGGTTATTAGATCAAAAGACGACAAAACAGCGTGTGGAGATGATAGGGTATCGCTAAAATTGATTAAGAATATTGACACGCCAATGCACGATACGGTCGATAGAAACACTCTTTTGAACAAGCTGATAGAAGGTGGATTAGGGCAGGAATGGGTCAGTATATTTAAAGAAATATATGACAGGAGCTACATCTTTGCAAGAATCGGGTTAAACTTATCTGATTTCTGCAGATTAAGGAAAGGACTTGGACAAGGATGTCCTTGCTCGGTGTCACTGTTTTTCCTGTACATTGAGGAGGTGGCAAGACAGGTGTACGAATCAAATCCTGGCTTTAAAATGGTATACGCTAGAGGTGATGAAATAGTATCCCTCCGGCCGTGTGTTCTGTTTTTGCAGACGACATGGTGATTTTAGCGGAAGGTGTTGACCAAATGCAAAAAATGTAACCATTATGCGGAGAAACGGCGAAAAATATTGGACAGGAATTCAATGAAAAGAAATGTGCAAATGTAATTTCTTTCGGGGATATCAGAGAGATGCTGTTCCAGATACAGGGAAAAGAAATATAATATAAAAACGCATACAAATACTTGGGGGTTATAATAGAAAACGGTCCAGATATTTTTAAAGCTGAGCATGCAACAAGAAGAAAACGAGCTGAAAATTGACAAAAAATTGTAAGAAAGAAGGCTTTGTGGAGTTGCAACTGATTCATAGTGACTCAAAAGCTTTGGAAAAGCATGATTGTGCCAACAGTGACGCTAGCGCTATTGTGAGTTTAGACGCAAGCATGGTAAACAGACTGGACACAATACAACGTGCAGTTGGCCGACATGCAATGCAATGTAGGTATACATGTGCAGCACCATTTATAGAAGGGAATTCGAAGTCTCCAGCTTCTGAGCAAGGGAAGCACAAACAAAGATATCGTAAGCAGTCTAAAAAACATAGCCGCCAGTGAGAAAGAACAAAACTGGGCGGCCGAACTGCTTACAGCAAAACTGACCGAAAAAAATACAAGCAAATGGGACAGACGGCTAAAGTTCCTTGAATTTAAGTGCAATACGATAGATTTAAGTACCATACGATAGATTTTGAAATACACGAGGTGATAACATTAAACAGATAACCAAATTTGTGAAGAAGAAAATTGACAAAACAGCCAAAGAAAGATGAAGAGAGGATATGGAGAGAAAGACATCCAAGGTAACAAAAAAAGAATACGGCCGAACATGTATTATTTATTCGAACTCGCAAGCGTCCGGGCTGTTTGCTGACTGTAGGGCCGGTATGCTCAACAACCGACTGCTGGTGGCCAGATACTCGGAAATTGAGAGCGTTCGGTATAGAGCGTGTGATATAGAAGAAGAATCCATCGAACATATTGTGCTGAAGTGCGATGAGCTAGGAGGAGTGAGAACAGTGTCCCTAGCCGAGGCATTAGGTTATAATAGCCGAGACATTATGGATAAACCATTATGGCATGAGATAAATGAAACCAAACGCAGGCCAGGGAAATGGCATAGATTGTAAGGAACCATGGAGAAACGCCACGCTAAAACAAACTATTGTGTATTTATGTTGTAACATAACTATCGTGATAGTCCAATTAATAGTATGAATGCACGACAGACGAGGATGTTTGCTAAAATACATATAATGATACCATAGCAATAATATAACACTATATACGAAGCCAGCAGCACGCTGTATGACATACTACACAGCGAGCGCATCTGATTCAAAAGAAATTCCACAAGGAATGGTTAAAAAACTCATACAGCAGCTTAGTACATTGCTGAGAAATAATGCAAATTCGAGTGAAGCTCCAAATCCACTGTAGCGTTCCAGAAACTGAAGAGTACTTTGCTGAATGGCCCAGCACAATGGTGCGCAATCAGCAAAAAGCTCTCGTCGGTTTGAGCGCAACAACCACTCTACAAAGTTGGAACAGTTGGCAGTATATTGATCGGCCGGATATACAGTACCGGGGTATCTCCGGTTCGATCCCCGATGGTAATCGAATTTGCTTTGAGCTATGCTTATTGATAATATGTAATAAACCATATACCTCTGAGGGTCAGCGCCCATGCTGCCAAATGGACTGTTCGGGAAATCCTAAATCTCCGGCCCTCGGTGCAATAAAGATGCGCCTCACGGCGGTCCTAAGCCCGTAGGGGACGGAGGATAATGACTTCCTAAGTTTTGTTTACAAATTTGATCGACTGGATAGACTGCCCGGTCAGCCGTTTGCAAACCAACCCCGCAATTGGCCACGTGGCTGGATGGCTTATCGGAGTCTGAGTTTTTGATAAGGCATTGAGTGGGAAGGACACGATAATAATAATAATAATAGTGGACGCAACTAAGCAGAAAAGTCGCAACGTTTGTCGAATAGGAATAGTGCTGCATAACAATGTGTTTCATCGCAAGAATGAGGCCAGGACTCTAAACGAAAATAACTGCTATTCGTGATACTGCACGAAGGCTATGAGGAAGCACGTCAGTGTGTTGAATTGCAATGAAGCTGGGCATTTGGGCGTAGAAAAACGCTTCAGCTGATTCCGCAATAATATTGGCTTAGTGTGTCAACACTATGATGACTAAGAGGAGCTCTCTAGACGTCGGTAAGGTTTTTTGCAACTCGAATACGTCTGAAAGTCGGCATTTGTAGAAAATGAATAGTGTCCTCTTGGCCCACCTGAGCCCCTTTCGTGTGTGCAACGGCAAGCAACACACCATTGTCCGTATAGCTAGGTTTTCGATGTCCTGGAAGCGGTGAAGTCCACATCGACATGGCTAGGTGGCATTTTTCGAAAAGCTGTTCTGTCGTTACGAACGTGCCGATGTGGCGGTTGAGAGACTGCTATTGCCAACCGGGCAGCCGTCCAAAACTTCAGTCAAAGTTTAGAGGACCGCTGTTAGTAACGCAAATTTTGCCGCACGACGTTTGCCGATCTCTTTGACAGCGACGGCTATGCCACAACGACACACTGCTCGTAGTTACGGCTCTACAAGTTGGCGAAGAACATTGAAGACGAGGAAGGAGATGACGAGGCGAGCGATAGCCTCGAAGTGAAAGAAGGAAACAGTCGGAGTAACGTGGCCAAGGTCGCCGGCCCAGGACCCAAGTTATCCTCGTAGCAAACCTTTCGAAAGTCAGAGATCCACGAATATTCTCCAAGAGTTCACCTCTTGGACAGAATTGGTTTTTTTGTTTTTTTGGTGCAAAATATGTTGGCGTTGTTTTGAGTATTGTTTTGAGTTTGATGAACAGCTTGTCACCAAGTGTATCGGTTCTGCATAGAGAAATGAACGAAGGGGTCTTCCGTACTAGTATCTGACGATATTTTCCGCGACCAATTTTACATGCGTCCGCAACTTCGGCTCCGCCTCGTTGTCTTTATGAATGTCGTCTAGTGGACACCATAGGTGCCAAGCAGCCTCGGCTGCTATGCAAAGCAATAAGGGGAAAATGGCCACACTTCCGAGTATTGCAGTACCAAGAGAGAGACACAGATAAAGAATACTATTCGTTTTGGCGGGTTGTTGTTGCCACTGTAGCGAATGCTAGACTGTGTGCTCGGTAGAACCGCGTGTGATAATAAACCCCATTTAGTTAGTAACTACGCGTGAATTTGCCCTGAAAGTTATAGGTACGCCTCAGCTACAGTAGTTGGTAGTTCACACACGTGTCACAGAAACAAAAGAAAGAAAACAGAAATCTAAATGCAACAAACTTTAAAACTGTTTTGACCATAGATGAATCGCTGACTCATGCTTGTACATTTGCCTTGGACGGTTGGAGGAAGTCTTCCTGTAGCGAAGATGACCTTTCGAATAGAGTACGTCTTAAAGCAAAATATATGCGAAATTACCTGTTAAATCTGTTTGTGTTTTCATAAAATTACCACAGTTTCTTTATGCGTTTTTTATAAAATATATTTATTTCAACTTTAATAGAAACTTGCAAGTGTTTAAGTAAAAACGTCGATTTATTTATTGGTTAATGAATTGCATTCCTAGTATCAGGATTATTACACATTTTCATTCATATTGTTAAGAAACAAAAAATGGCAATATATATTTTTGAACAGACATAACGAAGATTGTTTTAAAATCATACTTGGTTTTAATTTATTTACTAACATTTTCAGCTCATTATCACTATCGGAGTGGCGTAGCTGTAACATTCTCCCTAGGGATGTGCGAACTACGGAAGCGTACAACAATAGGTACTTAGAGTAAGCTTAGATGCGTTCAGAATCACAAATGAATTAAAAACAAGTTAAAAGTTCAGAGCAAAATTAACGACATTAGGTAACCCAGATAAGGTTACCCGGAACCTTCTCATTACGAGCTCAAAAGCTCTTAAACAATCTGTCAACTGAACGTAGATTAGTCAAAGCAGCCAGCATCGGTGGCGGCAATCGCAACGACGGCAAGCATAAGACGCAGTTTCTCTGTAGAATGCCGCCTTATCTACGATACGACACGGCAGTTCGAAATCGCCAGCCGAGCGAACTGCACATTAACCTGCGCGTCAAATTGTCGACCCTTTCCTCTGTCGATGCGGCGCCGCGAATCAGATCACATGACGGCATGAGGAATTACGGCAAGGCCAGTAGCAGCAGCAGCAACAACAACATCAGTAAGGCCAACACATAAAGTAAAGACATCGACAATCTCAAAAACATAATCATAACAACGAGGGCGCCGACGATAGCAATAACAACGGCAACGACAATAGCCTCAGCAGCGTGCTTACCTGCAATGCCACTAGCTACAACTAAAGCGCAATGCCTTCGAAACATACGACAGACGGGAGAGCAGTACAACAAATAGCTCTCGCCTCTCGGTTGTGGCTTCGGGCCAAGCAGAGCACGTCCAACCAGCGCATGAGGAAGAAAAAGGCGGCCGAATTAGCCAAGGAGCTCAGTGGTATCATGGCTTTCGTCGTCAAAGGCAGACATCGGTCATCTACTAGCGCAGCCGACACGAGGGTAAACCGATCTAGAGAGGGGAGACGGGAAGATTAGATTTCAAAGTCCGAGGAACAGCAGGAAGCATGCGGTCTTAAGGGACGCAGCGCGAACATAGGCAGACGCCCGCTAGGGCCTCTGAGAACACGGCCGTCGCCGCCGACAGGAAATCCTGCCGTTGGGGAATGATACTAACAAACAATAGGAAAAACAACAAGAACAACATGAACAACAAACAACAGCAACATTAACAACAAACAACAACAACATTAACAACAAACAACAACAACAGTCCCAAGAAAAGCGACTACTGTACCACCATCAACGCGGTCAACACCAGCAAAATCAGCATGCCGTACTAATATTACCAGGTAGTGCCTGCTATTATGTTTGCTATGAGTTCTGCCTGTCAATTTGGGGTTTCCCGACGACGCGTCGCCGCTTCACGTGTGCGCCGTTCGCTCGCTCGGTCGGCCGGATGGCTCGGTAGGGGTAGATGAGGTCGGGGGCCGACGACAGACAACGGACATGACGTTGCGTCTGTTGATAGGGCGCACAGTCGGGCGCAGCCGGGCGCGTACGACCAAATAGCTTCACTAAATTCCACTTGGATTGGATTGGATTGAATGTTTGTTTCTGGTCGTCTGGCTGGCTGACCTGCTGGTTGTCTGGTGCGTCTCGGTGTTTAGCAGCAGCAGCAACACCATCGGTGTCGTCATCATCATCATTGGCATCACCTCCATCACCACCGCCATCATCTTTATCATCTTCGTTTCCTTTTCTTCGTCTGCTGTTTTTCGTCTCCTTTTCTTCTTCCTCTTCTCCTTTTCCTTCCCTCTTGATCGACCGTCGTTAGATCGACCAGAGAGAATGAAGCTGGCGCGGCCCAGAATTGGCGTCTCATCCGTAGGCTGGCAAGCATGCTCGTATTCGAGCAGCCAAAGACAACAGCCGAAGACAAGAGTCAAGAGACGGGCGGGACAAGAAGGCCAGTAGACGGGACGGGGGGGGGAAAAAACACGACCGCCATGGTGGAAACACCGGCATCACCCTACCCCGACACGCAGGAGGAGTGAAGTCGCGGCGGTAGCGGCGACGGCTCTTGCTGCCGCTGCCGCCGTCGCTGCCGGCGCCGCCAACGCCGAAGTCGCTAGACCCACCACTAGAAGCGTACCGCGTCTAGATTACGACGAGTGAAGTCATCCGACGCCGACACCAGGCCACTGTCACAGCCAGCGCGTCGCCACCGGACACTGTTCAGTCGACGACAAACGAGCGAAGACGGCAGTCGATGTAGTCGCGAAAACAACAATTAGAACGACAACAACAGCAACGGACACAACAATAGGAATTTCAACAACAACAGTTTGTTGTAAACGCAATGTGAGCTGGTAGCCAACGGACGACGGAAAACAAGGGCGATTTCGTTTGTGCTCGACAGAAGTGCCACTTGTACGACTACCAGATTCTGGAGAGCAGGTTCTTTCCGCCAGGCAGACACTTTCGCCTGTCACCGAGCAACCGTTGCCCATTTTCAAAACGCTCCCCACTACACAGGCTGCCATCCTAGCAAATCTTAACAGCGACCTACCTCAAGTAGAGGGTGCGTTTAGTCGTTTCGACGCCCCCACAGCCCTTCGAAAGGCGGCGACAGCGTCGTCAGCAATTCTTCTTAATCTATAGGTCGGACATCAATTAAGTGAGCGGATAAAATGAGGGGAAAAATCCCCGTGCTGTGTACAATTACGGCGATCTTGGCCTGGTCGACTGTGAGCTCTGCACCTCCCAGAGCTGGCGACGGTCTTGACAACAGCAGCAAAAACGGTGGTCCTACTTCCACGAGCCCAGGTACGTAAGACACATAATCAATCAGGTGCAGTGCAAGAAGTAGTTTATTATTATTATTATTATTGATATTATTAGCTGTTTGTGCTAGGAATCTTTACGCCGTCGCCTTTAGTTGATTAACCGTAGCGAGCTTGCTTTTAAACAAAACGCACAGAGCTAGAACAGGAAGCACCAGAACTGTGCTAAGAAGCGCGCACTAATGACGTAGAGTGTCAATTATCCCTGCAAGTTTTTCTTTGCTGTATTTTGATGTTACTCAGATGGTGATTCTGCACTCGTATTTGTCTTGATTGTATTATTATTGTGTTTCCGTAACGATTCGCCCACAGCCATTGTTCATGATTTGTTGACAACAAGCATCCCATAGGACCTAATTTCTGTATAACACATTATGAACATGTTACGCGTACATATCACAAAGGATTCGCCTATAGGATTAAGGGTCGACTTGGCCGTTAACGACTACGAATGTTATGTGCGGTTAGTACTTAAAGCTACTGAACGCAGGGATGCTGTGCATACGCACACAGACCTATTCTAATCGGATTCGATCACTTATAATTGTTACGCAGTTAGCGATGCCAGAGTGCACAAACCTCCGAAAACGCGTCACCTTTCATATTTTCAAACTTTTGCTTGCTTAGTCTTTTACTTGATCAACTAACCAGAGAAACATGTGATCTCGATTATTACATATCTATATATACCGACAAGTTAGGCATGCCCAACGACTCTAATTTCATGAGCCGTGAGTTTGATCCTAACATCACGCATTAACAGCAAAGGCCGAAAACTTTCCTCTTGTGAGACGTGGTCATTTTTAATTGAAAAAAATGCGTTTAATATTATTGCCAGAGAAAATTTAATATAATTCATTTACGGAAATAAATAACACCTTCGTTGAAATCAAGATATCGTGTACGATAACACGTTAATGCCGGTCTTTTTCGAAGAATTCACCTTTACACGTACAGATTCAGCAAACTTAAGATCGTTTAAGGCTTACATTATTGGCTTTAGGCATTATAAGAACAGTGCACGCATGCGTATATATATATATATATATATATATATTGTATTTGTTTTTCTTTGTTTTTGTATTAGTGCAATTTTGAGCGCACTGCGAAAACAGCACATTTCTGCTCTTCAAGCTCCATCCACATCTCTCTCTTTCTCTCTCTGTCTCTCCATGTGTTTACATATCGTATATAGGTAATTTGGCATGTGAAAGTCGTCGCTGTTTCTTCATACGCCGTAGCCAACGGGCGATGCACAGCCGCTCCCCCAAAGTGGGTCACTGCAGTGTGTAGTATTTCTGTTTACCAAAAAGCGTATGCGTTTCGTTCTATTTTCATCGTATTTGACCCACTTGATGAAAGAACAGACAGACGCACGCTGCCTGCGGCAGTTTATTACTATTATTACTTTTATGTCATGTTTCGGATGCCCGAGAAGCAGCAGCAGCAGCAGTATTAGCAGTGTGTTAGGGCATAAGAAGCATAACAATGAATTGAGATCCGTTTTGGAAGCATCGTATCGCGTTAGCTGACAAACGGAGCAGACGCAAGCTCCACGTAATGACGTGTTGAGATACCGAGCAGCATACCGCGCGTAGGCACACCATACCACCAGTTTTGGTTTTGTTTTTACGTTAATCAGATCCAGTGTGTTGCATGATCGTGACTAGCTGATCCTATCCGATCAGCTGCTGTTCGATACTGTTCGATTGCTTTTTAGGCAGCACATCTTATTGGCAAATCCACCGATCGGGCTTTCTCGGAAGCTCGCTGTGGGACAGAGATCAAACCACACGAGTATACGAATACTCATACGAATGAATAATAATAAGCCTACTGAATAGCAGGTTTCGTTACTCAGTTGCAAGCAAACGGGAAATGTCAGCATGTCAGTAGCCGACAGGCTATCTTTCTTCGGGCTATTAGACTATCTTGTGCGAGATCTTACTGGTCTTTTGGCCTGCTACCAGGTATTATGGGGTGTGCCCGTAGTGTCCTGTTCAGGTGCAATGTCGAGCCTGGGTGACGTGGTGCATTCGCGTGCGCCTCGCGACCGGAGGAGACACATAGGTGCACGGATTCGATCCCCACCTTTAAAGATTTTTGTATTTATGGAGTCTGTCGTACGAAGCAATGCAAAATCGATTCCCTGGACGTTCAAAGTTGACTGAGAGTCAGCCCGAAGAAGTTTAGCTGACAGACTTATAGTTGTAGGCAGACGACTAGCTGTAAGCTTATCCGACCGACCGTATGTTTTATTTGCGCAGTTTTGAGTCGTCGATTTACTTGGTCTTCTGCAGACGATGCAGATGCTAGTGTACCTCCGATATCGCATTAGGCTCTCATGGGTTGAATCTGTTTACTACCTATTCTGCCACAGCCTAGTTGTCATCACATCAACATAACAAAATTATTATTATTATTGTTATTGTTATTATTATTATTATTATTATTATTATTATTATTATTATTATTATTATTATTATTATTATTATTATTATTATTATTATTATTTATTTTCATTAATATGTGTTAGGGCAATACAATTGTGAGGTGTGAATGTGTATCCTCGTTATTTCATGGTTACCATCTAGCTGTTCTCAGCCCATCGCACCTAATATCGACGTGGCCTTTCCTCTGCAAACTGCCAGTGAAAGCAGCTGCCTCAGGACTTCGTCTTCGCGTATATTCCCGCTGTTTGCTCGTATTCGATCACCTAAGTCTTTTATAAATTTCCTTGTACTTCTGCTGACCGGGCCCATTGTTTTCATTGCAATCGGCACGAAATTGTATCTAGGCTCTAACTCTGTGTATTTACGCCACTTTTCTTTTTCTGCGTGTTCGGCAACCCATCCCGCCTCCGTCGCGCTGTGGCATAAATAAGACTATTGTCATACATACTGTCAATAAATAAGGATACTGGCGCATCCCAAACCAGGCATTTGCCTTTTTCCCACGGCGGAATGGTCACACCGTCGGGCCTTTTATCGTCATGAAGTCCAAGTCTGGGTTCCAGCATGCTAGGTATTCCTGCTCTCCGGAGAGCTCTTTGAATTATTGCGTTTATTTCGGTGTGCCTAGGAGCCCGGCGTTGGCTCCTGATGCAGCTCAAGGGGTGGAGGCCATCCTTCTCCACTGGTTTTCCGCAGGCCTTACAAATGTGTGGTTCGCATATCGGCCCGCCGATTCTTAGGGCCGACACCATTCGGAATGAGATTATTATTATTATTATTATTATTATTATTATTATTATTATTATTATTATTATTATTATTATTATTATTATTATTATTATTATTATTATTATTATTATTATTATTAATATTATTATTATTATTATTATTATTATTATTATTATTATTATTATTATTATTATTATCATCATCATCATCATCATCATCATCACGGACCCCGGCAGGCCTACAGGTCCGCCGGGGTGGAATGGGCGTTCGATCAGCCACGGAACTTGCCTTGCCCGCCTCCTTTGCCTCGTCGCATAGCTGTGCCTCTGCAGTGGCCGCTACTGCCGGCGGACTTATCAGCCACCAACAACACGCCGTTCTGATCTCGGATGCGCGTCACTCTGCTCGCCCTTCTGAGGAACAGTCACTAGGCAGAAGGGGTGGAACCAAATCGCCAATCAGGCGATTTGGTCTACTTATTGATTTTATTTACACACTTAACTCTTCGTCGGCCTGCGAGTTAAATGTAGACGGCATTAGACTGCATGCAGTTTCATCCGACGCCGCCGGAGCATGGCTAGACGTCTTCCCGTTCGAGCTAGTCGGCAGTCAGCTGGCTGATGACCACTTTCGTGTCGCAAGTGGCCTCAGGCTTGGCATTGCCATGTTTGAAAGAGAGTGTCTTTGTAATGAAACGGTGGTTGAACGCGACATGCACCGGCGTAGCTGCACTAAACTGGCCGGGCTTCTGCAGGGCCGCCACGATGCCATCAATGACATCCTTGGTCGCCCTTTTAACAAGACGGCTACCTCGTCACACTCGGACTTGGTAGACTGCGGAGGGAAAACAGGTGTCGGCCGGAGGGCCTTACCATCCGGAACTGGGACCATAATAGCACAAACGTTGCCTATACGCGCATCTTCTGGAGAACCACGTTGTAATGGCGTTCGCTCTCGTGTCATCTGGCGTTTGAGGCAACGATTCACTCTAACTGACAAAAAAAGCTTAAGAAGAAGCTCTTTAAGGCTACAGCCGGACCCAAAATTGACCGCGTTCCTCCGACAGAGGGCGCCATTAGAACAACAGAGAGACAACGCCAATATGATGTTGAGTGGTCACCGACACTCAAGCAATAATAATGAAATAAGTAATACTGTAGATGCTTTATAAATAATATATTAGAAATTGTAAGGCATGTATCATTTTTGAAAATAAAGTATCATTGTTGTTCTTTGTCTACTTAGCCCATTACACCAAATAATAGGTGTCGTCAAACATAGGGCAAAGATGACTCATACGCAGAAGACTCGAGCAGTGAGTCTTCTATGCTAATCTCGTGCGAAGTAGCCTCGCTAGTCTTCCAGAAAACCCGCG
Organism: Dermanyssus gallinae; assembly: GCA_003439945.1. NCBI lineage: Eukaryota > Metazoa > Arthropoda > Arachnida > Mesostigmata > Dermanyssidae > Dermanyssus > Dermanyssus gallinae. Next base: position 97,607 of record QVRM01001225.1, on the reverse strand, counting down.
TACCCCGGAGCGCCGTCTTCTTCATCGATTAATAATTGACGACAATCAGTCAGCCGGGGAACTCTGTTGAAACTCTGTTTAAATGAGAAACTCAATAACAGAGCAACGGTGCCAGTTGCGCGTAGTATACGGTTCCTTTTTTAAAAGCAATCACCTTATTAATAGTTCAATCACATTCATGACATTCTAGGTGCATCAGAGGAGCTAAGCACTCCGTCCCCGCTCGACCTTCTCTACCAGGCCGCCGACGAGGACCTTAATGCAATCTCGTTCGATAAGTTCCCTTCGCCTCAGGGCAACGACGCCCCGTTTGCCGATGCCGACGCGACCACTACTGCACAGCGATCCAGTCCGACAACTGAGGCCACCCCACAAACGACCCAACCCTCCAATGGTCAAGGTATCTTAACAGGCGCAGAAAACGCAGCAAAGAATATAGCGCCACACAGTTATAGCGTTACATATATGGCACTTTTCTATGGTTTTGTTCTTTTGCTCCTAATCGGCGTCGACGATCATCAATCATAGGTGCTACTAAGATGCTACGTGCATGTTGTTTCGTTGCTGTCTTGTCTAGGATGAAGTCTGTACTTTTTGTTAGACTATTGCCGCTATGCTTCACAAAGTTTAAAGTTACACCGTGGTAGTTTCTAGAGCAGAAAGTTATTAGCAGCAAGCATTGTTGCAGCAGCAGTACGAAACGGCGCAGACTGATTTCGCCCTATACGTTTATTAAGAGTTTCAAAGCCGAGGTCAAAGTTTCAACGTCAAGTTCAAAGTTTCACGAGCTGTTTCTGCAGCGTTGAGTCATTCGTAGAAGTAATACGGAAAAAGTATACACGGCTACAACATTAATAGATAACATAAAACGGCTTTTTTAGGAGATAGGGAAAAATGCTGATAGCATATGCGACTGGATGGGTAGTGTAGGAAGGAGTCTCAAACTCACTAGAAGCCACTTGGCGAGTTATCCCTAACTTAAACAGCCGGAATATCTAGAATATTATCGTCAGCGTATATAAAATGGGCGCTTGTTTACAATTCGCATACTGTGCTAGCGTCTTCAGTAGAATGTGCGTCGTTTTTAACGCAAAAAGATGGATGACTGTCGCGGACTCGCTAACCGACCCAACATAAGAACGGTTGCCCAATAAGCTCCTATTATGAAAGGGGCGTGCTTGTTAATTAGAGACGTCCTGATTCATCAGTAATCATAAAAAGAACGAGCAAAAAAAACTCGCCGCTAACAGTGGTAACAGTCTTAAATTGAACGAAAAGTAGAACATATGGGCGGAATATAGGAATCCGTCGATGATGCATCTAACATTTAATGTTAGGTAATGCCTATATATGGCTATAAGCGATAAACTTGTGAATAGATTGGTGACATGTTAACAGAGCGTACGTCTGCATTCTTGGATGTGAATTCGTTCGCATTCGAATCTCTCCTCCACGATGATAGATGTAACACCGCCGAGATATCGACCGGTAGCTAGTTTTGGCAGTCATCCCATCAGTACCACTACAACTATCTCTGCCACACTCACACCTGAAGGTGACATCGTGAGATCCACGACTGAGCCTGGCGCGGCTTTGAGCTCAACGCGTTCTCCACCCTCGGACGACCAAGCGACTACGGCCCTGACATCAACGGGCACCAGGGAAACACCTGCCACAGCTAAGGACACCGCTCGGCCGACGCACAGCTCCACAGCCGAGCCACTGCCAGCCACTGTAACGGCCTCTTCGACAACCGAATCGGATGGCCGGATCTTTCCCAAGGCCTGGTCGTCGACCACACGAAGACCGCAAGTACACGATCAGGGCAAGCACAAGGCCACGGCTCCCAAAGATTCCTCGACGGTGGTGGATATCAAGACGAAGCCCGATGCCCCGAAGAGGAAGACGTCCCTTCGGCCACCAGTGTGGGACTCCGAAGACGAGCAAATTGAGAAGGACATAATCACGGTATGTGGACCAACATGCAGAACTTTTGTTCACCGATACTCCACTGTAGCCCGACCTCGTGTATGCCGTTTATAGGCTTGCAGAAGTGTTACATATATAATTGCAAATTCGTATTTGGTTAGAACATTTCGCGTTTTGAATCACGCTCAAAATGTATGTATAACAGGGTCATTCAGAGAGTATTGTACTTCTTTCGAGGTTTGATAGAACTCGATAAGTTTTCCCTATGGAGGGAAGACGCGGAAACGTCTTGTTTAGGAGAGAGAGTGAAGTTTATAAAAGTAGCTTTTCTGCTTTTTTTCTCCTACGTAGTTGTGCGAAATCTCTGTTTGCAGGAGAACCAGTCAACGCATGAATGAACCGATTACACCGGCGTATTCGGAGGAAAATTCTGCACACGGAAGACACTTTACTAGCTTGCGTAGCAAAAAGCGAATAACCAGATTAAGGAAAGCCATGAAATGTCGATATTTTACGTTTACGCCTTTTCATAAAAAATCGTTAAATTTTTCCATTGCGATCAAAAATGTACGTCCAAAAGACCACTCTCACGCAATAGCAAATTTAATGCCCATTATTTTCGTACCAAGGTGATGGTGCTGCGTTACGTAGTTGTCAAGTAACTAAGCGTTTTCGACAGTCATAGTTGTTATGTTTTACGTGCAAGTTTTCACGTTCAGAACCGTAAAAAATTGCCAAGCCGTTTCCGCCCCCTCCTTCCACTAGGAAAATTTATTCTCTTGCTGAGTTCTACCAAACCTCAAAATATGTACCTAACTTTCTCATACGCCCTATGGAAATAAGCATGCCTTCGCTTTCGATATGGCTATGAAGAAAGCTTAGTGACTTGACAACTACGTAACGCAGCACCATCACCTTGGTACGAAAATGATGGGCATTAAATTTGCTATTGCGTCCGAGTGGTCTTTTGGACTTACATTTTTGGCCGCAATGGAAAAAATTTACGCTTTTTCATGAAAAGGCGTGAACGTAAAATATCGACATTTCATGACTTTCCTTAATCTGGGTATTCGCTTTTTGCTACGCAAGCTAGTGATGTGTCTTCCGTTGTGCAGAATTTTCCTCCGAACACGCCGGTGTAATCGGTTCCTTCGTGCGTTGACTAGTTCTCCCGCAAACGTAGATTTCGCACAAATATGTAGAAGAAAAAAGGCAGAAAAACTACTTTTATAAACTTCACTCTCTCTCCTAAACAAGACGTTTCCGCGTCTTCCCTCCATAGGGAAAACTTATTTTCTTGCCGAGTTCTATCAAACCTCGAACGAAGTACAATACTTTCTGAATGACCCTGTATATATATATATATATATATATATATATATATATATATATTATTGCAAATCCTCATTTGGTTAGAACGTTTCGCGTTCTATCTCCGAGTTTTTGTCTACGCTATATATATATTTGCAATTTACGTAAATATATTAGCAGAGCACGTTGTCATACTTGTAGGCTAGTAAGCCCGGCGTGACTACCAGAACGAATTTGCTAGTTGTAGGGTTAAACTGGGTGTGGTCAGATCAACTCCAGCGGTGGCATACACGGGTTCCACAAAGAATAAAGCGAAAGAGAATAAATGAAAGCGTACATTTCGACAGATGCGTTCTAACGCTATGTTTAATGGGAATTCTTGACCGCAGAAAATCTTCCACGGTGCCATTCGCAACCAGGAGAGGATTCGCAACCGGAATTTGCGCCGCCTACTCAGAAGATTCCAGGTGTTGGCCTACCGAGCCGATCTATCCGCCGACGAGTTCCATAAATTCATGAGGCTCGTATCCGAGTACACACCCTCCAGGTAAGTTTCATTGCGCATGATGCTGCAACTTTGGGTTTCTCCTACGAATTAGCGGCAAAATCAGCTGCGTATTGGTCATCTACGTCACTGGAGTTTTTCCACGCAAGGCGAGTTTGTTTTGCTATACCTTGACGTCGCAGAGATGAGGCAATTCAGTCAGCCAAGGAATTACCGTCAAAGCTTGGCGTTTGAGGCGCTAGAGGGTGGAATCGTTATAGCCATGAAATTATTTCATCATTTATTTATTGCACCAAATGTATTGTATGGTATATATATCATTGTAATAAAACACGTGCTTATAGATAAGTAATAGAATATCATCGAGCTAACTGCATAAGAGAAATAGCTCTCTGACAGGTATTGAGATGGTAGATAGGGTACGGCTGGTTACATAAACGGTACAAGCAGCCGACGTCAGGATCGTGGAAGCCTCTTCGATGGCAGAGTTTATGGTGAAACCCGTAAAGTGAATAGCGGGTCACGAGATGTCGGTTGGGTTGTAGTGGTCACTGCCAGTTCTGTGTGACCATTGCTGGCGAATTGAAAAAGCTTCCGGGAACTGCTCGAACTTTCTTCATAAAGTTTCCTCTAAACTGAATAAGAGCAGCGGTTTCTGGGAGACGAAATCTAGTTACTAGATCTTCTACAAGTGGTTGAGTAGAAGTCATAAGGTAAACTAAACGGTTTTTCGCATTTCGTGGCAAACCAATGACTAGCTTGAAAAACGTGGGCTTTACCTTATCTAGATTTTCTAGCTGTGATAGGCTGATCTGATGCCGTAGGCCGCCACCGAGGCAACTTTCAGGTCAAAAAGTGCTTTTAGTGTGCTCAGAGATAATTGTTGGGGCCTTTCAATTGTAGACATCGCGACTAGACTTTTCCTAGTCCGTTCGGCGATGTGATGTCCAAACGTGGTGCCCTTCATCGGAAAGTTAACCCCAAGGTAGCAGAAGGTGTTAACGAGCTCGACTGCACCAGTACTGAGTTTCAAGCGATCGGAACGAGCAAGCGGTCCTCTAGGTCTAAATTTAATAGCTTTAGTTTTTTCGGCATTAATAGTAAGGCCGTTGTTTTCGCAGTACCCCTCCGGGGCGCGTATGCTCCGCTGCAACTCCAACTTGTCACGACTGTACATGACGATATCATCAGCATATAGTATGATGCCGACCGTGTTATGTTCCTTGTGAATTATTGGCGGCAAATTGTTGAGAAGGGTAGAAAAAACAGAGGGCTAAGATTATCACCTTGAGCATAACTTGTGGTCTGAATAACGGACTCATGCTCACAAATCGAATCGTCAAGGATTATCGGGTTTGCTTGGAGAATGCTGGCGATTAAGGCTAGTGTCTTGGGGCCAACACCTGCATTGGCGAGCTTCTGGAGTATAACATTTCGCGGTCAAAAGCGGCCCTTAGGTCGACAAATAAGGCATATAGAAACCTTCCCCTTGACTTATGAAGTTCCAGGCTTCTTTTCACATCGAATAATAACTTCGTACATGTTGTTATGACCGACTTTCCTTTACGCAATCCATGCTATTCTTGCGGTATCATGTTACGGTGATGGAATAATATAGAAATGCATGAAATCATTTGTGAACAACTAAGCAGATACTCCATCAAGCGGTCTTGTCTTGATAATGTAAATTTTTATTTACAGTATCTTATGTGTATTACAACATTATAGTAGTGTAGTTCGTAAGGCTGAAAGCCCGTGTAAATTGAAAGGTTTTCCTCTTTTTTGTGCATTGTTAATGCTTCTGGATTTGTATATCTAATTAAGTTTTACAAAGCTAAGCTATTTCCACAACATAGCTATTAGTGTAGAACCTCTCTCTCTCTCTCTATATATATATATAACTGTATAAACTCTAATAATTGTATTGCTCAAATTTGCGAATTTATTGTGCTCCAGAATTCCAACATTCCTGTTGCGCAAGAGTGAGCGACGCCAGTTTCAGGAAGCGAACCGGGTTCGCTGGCAGCATATTCGTCAAGAGATGCTTCGCCACGTCGAAGGAACTACGCGAGCTGAGATCATGAGTGGCTTCCTCCGTATGGTGGAACGCGACGGCGCCCTCAGAAACCGCTTTGGAAATCCACGTAGACCACAAATGTGAGCGACAAAAGTAGCACTATCAGGCGTAGCAGTTCACATCACTTTCTCCTTATACCTTCAAACCGGGCCAACCAGTTGTTGTTGTTGCTATTGTTATTAATGTTCTAATCTATATAAAATGTATGTCACTACACAAAGATAACAGCACATCGTTACATAGTCAATCGGATAATTTCCGAACATGGGGAATAGATCCTGCTCAAAAGCGTTATCTTTATTTGGCTATTGTATACTGCGTGATATGCGTACGCAAACCAGTCCACAAACTAATCACACTAAGTTGATTCGTTTCAGCAACGTTGAGGAGTTTCTACGGCGTCAGGCTCCTCTGATGAGGCGAATTCTCCTACCACCGCATATCGAGGAACACCCTCTTGTGTAAGTGTTGGCAGAAACAATAGAAAATTAACAGTGTTGTTAAGAATATCGCTTTAAAATAATGGAGAGTCGAACGTCGATTATACATTTTTACAACTCTGAAATGAAGATATAAGGTATCCACAAAGAATGTTGTAAAGAAAAAGAGCTATTGGCCTAAGTGACCTCTTAAGTGGCGCAAATGCTGAGTAGCCTCTACTTGCGGCTTTGCACCTGTCGGCGACGAAGATCCAATTCACCCTAAGACCCGAAGCGGCGCACATGCAATGTATTCTTGTCTACTACTTGATCACGCAACCAGCCCATCGTCCGGCATGCGAGAAATTGCATTGTAGTCGATACCTTCCACTATCGGCAACACATCGTATCAGTATCGAACTTACAGCTAACGAGAATAGTATCGAACTTACCGCTAACGAGAATCAGAGCCGCCAGTCACCAGCTTCACCCGTCACCACGTTGTGCACAGAGTTATACGGAAAATGCGTCTAGACTCTCGATTAAGCTCTAAATTGTCCCTGGACCCTAGCTTGAGCCCTATATTTGACACACAATGTTCCAGGAATAATGCTTCCAATAGCCGCGTATGTAGTTCTGACCCCAATGGTTGTCAGTCTGTTTGTTTAAACTGTAACCACGCAATGCAACAAGCGCCTTATCAGTGCGTCGGTGGTACTTAAATAATTTGGATAGTACTTAGGTGCAGTAGATATACAGTAGCGTTGTTTTGGCCTACTTAGTTTATCGGGCAATGGTGTTAGTTAGCATTAGTAGTAATCATAGTAGACGTAGCTGACACAACAGACTTTCGTCAAAACACTTAAGTTGTGCCCATTGTTGTCTTATGTCGGTTTTAGTCGAGAACTATTTGGAGGAAAACGGCCGCCAAGTGCCCTCTTCTTTGGCTGCTGTGACTTCTAAGACGGGCCGGATCTGCCGATTGTCATTGTCTACTATAGGCAAGCATCTAGACAGCTTGAGGGAAGAAGAATATCTGCAAGTGTAGCTCTGTCTAGAAAAGCATTTATACTTGCGCATGTGATCGTGCACCGGTCCTGTTTCTGTGACAGGTACCCACCCACCTTAACTTATTTTGTCCGCGATTATATCAGTGTAAAATGAGATCTAATAAAGTCATCGCCAATATGTATTAAATAGAAAAAAAAACAATTGCGTATTGAATTAGGTAAATATGCATACTTGGAGAACGAAAATGGCACGCTCGTAGTCGCCGGCCATCTATCTTCATTTGCCATCACGTCGGGTGTGTTTTGACTGTTGTTATATATATCAAATATCTTGATAATGGACTGACGACTACTATTTCTCTGATGTACGTGTTATCAAGTCGTTTAGATTGGATGCGCACGGCTGAAGAAACGCTTGGACGTATGTGTCTTCAAAGTACTGCAAAAAGCAATAGACCATACCGTTCAAAGCCCACCATACTTATATGTGCTATATCTCGGTCGTATCGATTCATTGCATGTGCAGCGAGACGCATTTCTAAGCGAGACTTCGTTTTCCCACCAATTCTATTTCAATAATATTTTATGCTTAAGTTGCATGTTAAGGAGTACCCATCCACCACGATGATGTTGCATGCTAAGAAATACCCATTTATGCTAACGATGCGTGTTAAGAAGTATTCATGTGAATGAATATATACTAATCTGCTGCTAACAGTATGTGCAATTATAACCTGTGCAGATGCCACCGTTAGTGTAACATGATGCATATTGCGTTGAATCACAGCTAACAAAGTAACACGTTCTCTGCTGTCCTAGTTTCTAACGTATTTATTTCTTGTTTGGTACTCGTGTGACCGGTACCGTGCCAGGGTCTTATAAAAAGTATCCGTAACGGACAGAGTGTAGTTCCTAGAACTTCCTGGATATATTCCAGTTTCTTATTGCTTTAGAAAACACAATTTTCATAAGCGGACGTTCCACGCTTTAGAGCGACTGATCGATTACAGTTAAACAGAGTAGCAGCATTTAAGCACAACAGTGAAATCTGTGATTATGGTGAACGTTCAAGTGTGTGAGTAACTTCACTCCGTAATTCATTTTGACCACTACCTACAGTACGTTCTAAATATAGTCCAGGTAAGGGCCATGTTTATTATTTTTTTGGGCTTCCTGAGCAACAACACGGAAATGGCAGATCAACAATGACTGCGTGCGCTGTGCTTACAAACTCGGTGAATCGTACACTTCGGATCAAGGGAAGTTATTTATTCGCCGTTTGTAGACTTCATGGCGGCCTTCGATACGGCCACGCAAACGATCATCCTCGATAAAATGGCACGCTGTGGAGTCCTACTGAGTATGCTAAAACTCCTAAGAAGCATCTTGCAAGAGGGACTGGTAATAATAGACGATGGGGTTTCTGAGCAAGCGCCGATGACCCAGACCACCGGTGTGGCTCAGGGTGATAATCTAAGTCCTCTGTTGTTCTCAATGTTGGTAAGCGACCCAGCGGAAATACATATACGGCATTCACAAGTGGAAACGCTTATGTATGCCGATGACTTAGTATTGTTCTCCCGAAGTCGCTTTCACTTGCAGCAGTCGCTTGTAACCCTACAGCTCTATGTAAACCGGAATAAACTGGAGGTTTGTGCGAGCAAGACTAAAGCGATGAAATTCCGACGAGGAGGAAAACTGACCAAAAGTGATGAGTTCGACTGGATTCAGGAAAATTGGAAATCGCTGCCTACTTTCCCTACGTGGGGGTCGCGTTTTCATCACGTGGCACAAGTTTTTCCAGGCATGTGGAAGATAGAGTCTGAAAAGGCCTACCATTATTTTACAGTGTTAAGGACTCATGCAGGCTCGCGATGGAGGTTGCTGTTAACTTGTTTAACCTGAAGATTGCACCCACCGCATCCTACGGTGTTCAGGTGATTTGGCCTTATCTCATGAGATCGAACTTAAGGGCGTTTGATCAAATTAAAGCCAGGTTCCTAAACAGAACATTGAACGTCCACCGCACTAGCCTGAATAGGTTAGTGTACTTAGGGGCATTATTCGTTGATGACTTGTAGAGGATGCCCAACCTGCTGAAAACGACGATTTTTGAAGAACACGTCTTGGATTGGGAAAGTAAAATGGTCGACATCGACCTGCTGTTTTATGAAACAAAAACAATGACGTCGGATTTGTGGAAAGCCTGCAGTTATGGGAACCGGCATCTAATCACCAGATTTGCCGTCCACGGCTTCCACCTGAAGATCTGTGTGCGCAAGAAGTTACATAAGATCTCGTCGGAGTATAGGTGTAAACTTTGTGGCCGCCCATGTGATCTATATCACCTTCAGCGTTGTGAAAGAGCAATTCTGTTGTTTCAACTCTGGAATCGCGATGTCTATAATCTATATTCGTAAGCCAATCATTGGTTAATAAATCTACTATCTATCTATATAAAAGATATACGACATGTCTCTAAATCTAAATTGTTGAGCGCCTTCTTAGTCGCAGCCGTGAGTGAGTCCGCGTTAGCATGTCGAGAGTTGTTAGACTCTCGCTCAATCACGTCCCAAATATAGCAGTCCAACGGCTTCTTTTTTGTGCATGAACAACATTTTATAAAAAATTGCATTGTGACATGTATCACAGCGTTTATTTACAGGTCTGATGAATCGACGCCGAACTCTAAATGCGTGCCGTGTTCTCGATTGCGTACTGTCTGTGTAAAGGCTGGGTGGGCCTTACCCATGTTACGTTTTCAAGAACTCCCCTCCGATCTGCAGATGCTAATCCGTTTTGTAAAAGTGTCACAGGTGTGTGTAATGCATATAGATCGCGGGACTACACAAGTGACGTCAGCTGCTGCGGTGATTATGTATAGGTTGCGGCACAGGAAAAATAATCACCTTAAGAAATCCTGGACTGTGATTTCGCCGAGCTCCAGTTGACGAATTGTGTTTCGCCGTGAATTTGTTATCGTACGACGTTGGCGTGGGCGATTTAGATGGGTAATCTTGTAACAGTATATTTATATATATACATAATAGGCAGCCTTCATATGAAAATTAATTTTTAATTTACAATATTTTGGTGTTTATGGTTCTAGTATTTTTTTATAAGCAACAATTTAATATACATTTAAACCTGCGCTTTTGTACATGCATATAAGTAATCTCTAATGGATTGAGACCGGAAAAGTAGTCACCAAAAAAATCTTTTAAAAAAATGTTTCAAATGACCGCACGATATACTAGATACATTGCAGTATAACAGACCACGCCCTAACCTGCCAAAATATATTTTTGATTCTGTGGAATCTTTGAAACTTATTGAATCTTTAGAACGCCGTTCGTTTATACTCTGACCTGTCTAGTTACTGAGGCATTATTTGCCCATCTGTTTTTTAAATAGCGTAAGTGTAGCTTTCGCGTCACTAGTCGTCGTCACTAAAAACGGTTAGCGTACCAACAAGAGAACGCTGTAGTAGTGACACTTTCCTTTTTTGAAGCGGTCGAGAGCATCACTGAGTTGGTGTCTTTCAATTACGTCGAAGCTTTCGGCTAATGTTGACTGAAGTGAACGCAAAGCAGGGGCATGTTTACATGTATTTTATTTATGTGAACTGACGTTTTTGGTTATTGATTATATTTTGTTTTTCTTGTGAATTGACGGCAGGTACTTCAACGCAGGAATTGTGAACGTGTTATTTTTTATCTGCGGCCCTCTGGCTCGGCGTCATACTGCAGGGTATATAGAACCTGTTTTTAAAAATGAAGGAAACTGTGTTAAAATGCACTCGCAAGGCGTTTGGAAACGCCTATTCTAAACGGTCGATCAATTGTTAGTCGAACGACTTAACAACTAAGAGGATAATCACGTTTTCTTAATGAGTTATTCGTTTTTCTAGGCGTTTGTAACTTTGGCTTACTGGTGAAAGATGTAGAGCCTTTCTTTATTGTTACCCCTATGCTGTCTCTGAAGCTGCATAACCTGAACGAGTGTTTGCCTCGAAGGTTCTGCCATGCCGCCTTTAGCCCTGGCGTCAACTAATTTTACTGTGGCTTTTGGGTAAACATGTGCTAGGTGAGCCTCAACACGATCTTTGAGATTGGTCTTCTTTTTTTTTTACTCATCTACTACTAGCCGAAGTGGGTCGTGTGCTGGCGTTTTTTAGCTTAACTGTCTCTGGATTTTGAATCCATTGGGAGATCTTTGCCAAACCGTCGACTGAGTCCTTATTGCTGCAAGCGTCTTGATTTGTATTCTCGTTGCGTTTTTCCATAAGGTGCCGTTCAGAGGGCTCTCCTAGGCCCGCAGTCAGTATTATTCGGGTCCCCTGACCGAGTTGTATATTACAACGGGACTTCTTGAGCAAAGCCCCACCTGAACACGAGGTCACTTCACCGAAATGTATCTACTTTTCTTACGAGTAAGAGGAGTGGAGTGCCTGTTTTGCATGTATCTATCATACATGTATCTCAGAATAAAATAAAATTTAAATATGTTATATTTTTTTGTAGATTTTTTAGTCGATGGTCAGTGCAAGTGCGAATTAGGCAGCTCAGGATTCCAGGTTGGCAGAGGCTTGAAATCTGGCGTTGATCGATATTAATCTATTGACAACAGCAACAGAATTAACGAACAAATGCAGCATCTCTTCGGGGCACACTGTTGTCCTGAGTTACTGAGAACTTGTGACTCTACACTTGCGCGGCGACAATTGTTCACTCCAACACGCTAAGATACTGAATCGTAAGAAGTTGGTTTTTTCATGTATAATGGTGTCAGCAACAACATTTATCGTTCAGTAAGTAGGCCGATTAAGAACAGGTCTTTGTTCTAGCAAGCTAGCGTCAACTATATGCCATAGCTTATCCAAGCAGCATTTTTGGACAAATGATTGTTCATCGCACGCACACTATATAGATAATTGTTTTTGTGTGTGTGTGTTGGTGACAGTTCTATTCGGTTCATCCGCGTCTGACTGTCATTCAGTGATCTGAGTCTAGTCTGCGTTCCGTTCATACATTGGCACGATGCTCGTATTAATAAAACTCTCGGCATGTTTCTGTCGGGGACATTACTACTGCAGCCGAGTGACGTCGAAGTTCGTCGATCGGGAAACCGCACGTTTTCGGTTCAATAGGCGAGATAGCAATCTCGGGGATGGCCGTCACATCGTCAGCATTCATCCACCCAATTGGGCTGAGTAGTAGCAGCTGCAGTGGCAGTCGCTGTACTACTGGTAGAAGTCTTCGTTCAAGTCGCGGCGTCTGCAGGGAAGACCCAGATGACCGTCGGGTCGGGTCGGGCCGAGTCGCGTCGCGTCGGCGTTCTCACCCTCATGATGACGCTACACTGCCTTTCTGTTTGTCTTCGGGTCTTCAGCGAGCTGACGATGGCTGACGGCGGTGTCGACCAGTTGAGACAGCGCGGCTTGACGCAAATGACGCCGCCCATGCAGGGGGTGAGCGACAGAAAATGAGGTAAAAGCCCGTCCCCCAGTAACGCGCAGACAGGAGCACATAGCCAGCATCGTGCTCGATACTGGCTGCGATCACGCTCGGTAGGAAATCGCTTGTTGCGTTTGTGGGAGACTGCGAACGAAGATGATTTGCACAATTTTCCCGTTGTCGTCTTTGCGGTAGCCATTTCGGCAGTCGGTGATGACGACTGAGGGATTTCCCGTCGGCGGTCCCTGCGCCATACGTACCCCATAAGGATCAGCGCAGATACGACATTGCAGAAAATCTACGACTTTGTTGGCGTTGTTTAAAAGTTCACGCCGGTTTTGTCAAATGTAAATACACTCATATATATATATATATATATATATATATATATATGAACCGAGAATAGGTCGCAACAGCACTCCTAGCGTCTGTAGCGCTTGTCGGTAGAACGGAAATTATAAGCAACGCGATACAGATTAACTGACACCCTATCAACAGTGGCAGTTATATATCAGTCGGTGTGCTTAAGAAAAAAGGTTTGTTTATATGTAATGCTGCTGTATTAAGTACCAGTAGCTCTATTATACTGCTCTAATTATACTGTAGAATGTGTCGTCGATTTGAATTCTTATAGTTTACTTTAGTGAAAAGATCATTTGTTCAACCCGGAAGTTAGGCTGATAAATTGTTGTTTTACAATGCGGCCTGGATTCAGCCTTTTGCCGGAACATTGTAAAGATTTCACGTAGAGTATAAATCAAGCCGTACTCAATATTGTAATATGAATAATGAACAAAATCTGTCGTTTTCCGAGAAAAAAAATTAAACCATGTGTCAGACAGAGAGTAGTGGCTCTCGATAGCTTGCCGTCTGAAACGTTCAACAATTTAACCTAAGTTGGAAATCTGTAATGACATTTGCGTCCTTCTTAAACTCTTTTACACAGTCGAAGCCGGCAACAGTCTCTGCTTATATGTGTAGATTGTATCGAACTCGTACTACAGGGATACCATTGCACAAGCGTCACTAGCTACTTGTTTTAACTTATAATTTGTACATTGCATATTAATTTTTACTTTTTGTTTTCATTGAGGTACGTTGCATAACGCTCGCTCCCCAAATGCATATATATATATATAGAAACCATTTATACCAGAGATTTATGCTCATTGCGTCTGTCCGTCAACTAATGTCATCAGCACTGCCAGCTAAACGACCGGCTACTCAGTCCATTAGGATCACTAGTTAACCCATTGTCGCGGTCATTTGTGTCTTAGAGGATTTTCGTGTACGCACGACACTAGAGGCGAATTCTCTCACGTTATCACAATCAGGCTGATATGTTTCATCACTTGCCTATTCCTCGCTCGAGCTTCTTTCGAATTGTTTGGCCTTCTTATATTTCTTGCTATCTTGTTCATCGCTACCTTGGGTCGACGACAGTATGAAGCAGCAACAGCAGCAGCAGCAGTCAATAAAGACGTTCACACGTGCCGGCGACGCAGTGAACGGCGCCTGTATATTCTGGTGCCGAATAATGCCGGATTTTAGTCATTTTGCCGCCATCATCGGTCTCTATTGGTGGCTTTGAGTCAAGTCGCTTCCATTGAGTTTGCTGACGACCAAGGAAAAGCGGATGTTGTTGCTGTGGTTTTTCCGAGGGTAGTTAGTTGCGATCGAGCATGCAGAGCAAACGGCAGTAGCAGTAGCAGCCTGGAAGGGAAGACAGAATCAGCAGTAGCATCCTGGAGGGAAAGGCAGAATCAGCAGCACCAGTAGCCGCAAGGGAACTAAGGTCCATCGAAGCGGTATGCGGTCGTATGACACGACGATGATGTCAAGCGACGAATGGCGCATCGTGATTGTGGGGGTCAGTTTGGCCCGTCAAGCAGGACGGCGGCGTCCTGTACGTCATTTTGTCATATTGCCCCATTCACCCACCCCACCGCCTCCCTTCCGCCCGCTCTAAACTGCAGTGACTGACAACGTCGCAGCTCGCAAACATAAACATCATCTCGATGTTTATGTTTGCAAAAAAAAGAGTATTGTTGGTGTTGTTCGTTGTTTGCAAAAAAAAGAGGATATTTGTCGTTGTCGACGCCGTGTTTTCGCAGCACCACCCCCAGCAGCAGCAGCAGCAGCAGCAGCAACGACGAATAAAGTGATGAAGCGCAGTGAACGTACAATGACAAGCGCGTAGGCGCGTAGTAAGGGGTACACGCAGATGTGCTCCCTCTCATATGCAAGACCTTCGGGGGATAGTTGAGAACAACAGCAGCAGCAACAACAATTCCTTAGTAATGGCCAGATAAATCGCGGAGGCACACATAGAATATATATATATATATATATATATATATATATATATTATAAAGGGTATATAGATTTATTTATACAACTTTGTTATGGTAGCACTTTGGGGTGAACAATTGTCTCCGTGCGAACGTGTAGTCACGGGTTCTCTAATCCTGAATAAGCCCAGTTCAACAATGTGTCCCGGACAGATGCTTCGGATGCTCTCGAGTCTTTCGTCAAAAGGTCTACATATATATATATATATATATATATATATATATATATATATATATATATATATGTTTAAGAGATAATGTACGACAAAATGCATACATATTGAGCATGGATGAAGCTGTCCTTTGGCAAGCGTAGCTACTAGTGGTCGACATGTAGATCCGCTCGCGCCATGTGTTCGAGAGCTTCGCTTAGAGGTTGTCACGAGTCATCACGTCAAGTGATGTCAGAGCAGACAGCCTCACTGTGACAAACCGTCATACAGCCGTGACGAGATAACATCACATCATCTTATTATGTGATGATAATAAGTAAGTGTTCAACCAAAAACTGTGCCATCACGCTCGCTGGCTGCCACCATAACGTCGCTATTGTTGTTGTTGTTTTTCTTAGTGCTCCTGCTGTTATTTTTGGTAGTATTATTATTCCTGGCGTCAACTGTAGATATCGCTACGACGGGCCATTCACGGGTTGAGGCTGCCGTCATTGCAAGCCAGTTTGGAACAGCGACGACAACGACAACGATGACACAATTAATCAATAAAATTGCTTGTGATGAAACGGTTCTGTTTGCTGTTGCTGCTGCTGCTGCCGCGGATCAAGATAATGGTATCTGTGCAGACATCAGAAGTGCAAGTAGCAACACGCATATTAGGGAGAGGAGAAAATAGGAGAAGAAAGAAGGAGCAAAGTATGGACGATCATGAGAAGAAATGAAGAGACGGGGCGAGGGCTCGGTGGGCTAGCACGATGTGGCGGATAGTTACGACTCGAGGTAGTTACTATATTTACAGCAGCAACAACAACAACAAAGATCAAAGCAACAACAGTGAGGAACTACAACGACAGCAACAACTAAGGCAACAACAACAACGAGGACGACCACGACAACGTTGGCGTTGTGGGTCAATTCTAGAGACGACAACGACAACAACCGCAACAACAACGTCGACGATGACGACGACGAGCGACAACAAAAGGCTCCTCCAGTCCTCGAGACGCGTATATAGAGAAGAACGCGGCTTACCATCCGATCACAGTTATGCGCGATATGGCCACTGCTGGAAGGGTTGGCAGTGGCAATTGGCGGCATTCGTCCCACCTGCGATTTCTGCTACTGGCTGTGGTACAGGTGGCCATCGTGACACTGGGGGTAAACCCAGTCGTCGCCGCGCCTGCGACTACAGAAGCCGCGCTGATTGTGCGACGAGACCAGCAGACCTCTCTTACTGGTGCTGGTCGGTATTCTATTCGACGAGCTGGAGGCAATTATTTTATTGTACTTCATTGTTGGCCAGCTGATGTGCGGTGTTCATTCATCAGCTTTCGTGTGTGTGTCGTGCTGGCTTCATCGGCTTGTGGATGTTTGTTGTGGTTTTGTTGCTGCGATTGTTGTTAATGTGGATGACGTTGTTGTTGTGTCACCGTCGATGTTTTTGCTGTGGTCGTTGTTGTTGTTGTTTTTACTGTTATTGTGGATGTTGCTGCCGCTTAATTATATTGTAGCAGTGCCGCTTAATTATATTGTAGCAGTGCCGGTGTTAGACAAATAACGATACCGTGTCCCTGTGAGGTTGGCGGTGAAATGGTGGATAACATAACGTATTCAGTATTTTGTATGCTGATCGCTAACATTGTGGCACTGATGTTTTGCTTTGCTTGCTCGTACGTTACCGTTGCTGCTTTACACTGCTGACGTGCGCTCTCGTGCGTGCTCCGTTTGTCCCAGTGCACGTTTCGGTGGTACTGCAGCGACATACTAAGTCGCTAAGATGATGTATTTGACTTGGCGCTAAATACGCAGCACAAACGAGTCGATATAAGATGAGCTACCCCCGGGGGTTCATCTACTTTAACGTGAGCTCTCTGCCTCCGCTTTATGTTTTAGGTAGCCAACCGCATCATGGAGGGAGCAAACCCATCTCGCAGACGGTCGACGACGAAAACGAAATCAGGGTCCCCAGTGAACTTACAGGTGAGCATACCAATCGCACTAGAGGGCCATTATCTTAGGTTAAGGGTTTTGCAAACAAAAAGAGTTTGACTAACCAGGTAGCACGTGTTATGTTTTATGAATGCAAATTAGTATATCATATATATACAGGGTATTACAGGAATATTTGATCAACGATATATGGAATTGTAGAGCTCGTTAAGGCAAATATTTTTTCCAATGGAACATGGTCTCTAAGAGGCCCTGTTTCGGAATGAGAGTTAAATTACTACAATTTGTGACATTGGTGTTTTTGCCCGACATAGGAGCATAGAATGTGCTGTTGCGAGACAACCAGGTTTCCTAGACAGAAGCTAAACACACCGCCGTGTTCGTGAAAATTCTGCTTCTTTTGAAGAACTCATAAGGCCGGTTAGAAGATGCTACATGGTCGCTTAGAAGAGAATTCGCCAAAATGAAGTTATTTTATTAACCTTCACCTCAAAAGCATTACCTTACGACCACTTACAGCGCTCTAAACTAACATATTCAGGCAAATGCGCATTTCATGACGATCACGTTGGTACCAAATCTATGTTAATGCGAGCTGTGATTGCGGAGTAATTACGATTTTTCGGAGGGCATGTCCAGATTAAGTGCATGTAAAATGACTGTGTGGCGACGTTCACTACCGCCGACGTGTCGCGCGACAGCCGCAGCCCGTCATTTTTCATGCACTTAATCTGGACATGCCCTCCGAAAAATCGTAATTACTCCGCAATCACAGCTCGCATTAACATAGATTTGGTACCAACGTGATCGTCATGAAATGCGCATTTGCCTGAATATGTTATGTATGGTCGTAAGGTAATGATTTTGAGGTATTGGGCGTGAAGATTGGCGAATTCTCTTCTAAGCGACCATGTAGCATCTTCTGACCGGCCTTATGAGTTCTTCGAAAGAAGCAGATTTCTCACGAACACGGCGGTGTGTTAAGCTTCTGTCTAGGAAACCTGGTTGTTTCGCAACAGCACATTCTATGCTCCTATGTCGGGCAAAAACATCAATGTCACAAATTGTAGTAATTTAACTCTCATTCCGAAACAGGGCCGCTTAGAGACCATGTTCCATTGGAAAAAATATTTGCCTTAACGGGCTCTACAATTCCATATATCGTTGATCAAATATTCCTGTAATACCCTGTATATATACAACGGAGGGCTAAATCGCATTGTCCATTAGATTTGTGTATAGCCATAGTTTGCGCCAATAATAATCGCACCATTTTAAAAATTATTACATCATTTTAAAGAACACGACTGGATATTTGCATTAGGATTTGTGTGTGTGTTTTTTTTTAGTTCTAAATATTAACGTTGAATATGTCAAAAAAGACAACTTGAATGCGTTATGCAAACTTAGATGAAAATATTGTGTACTTGCTGGATTTGATTACTGGCGTCTTGAAAAATAGACTACCATGGACGCAGAAGGCACCTTGGGTCTCACACAGGTAGAGAGACGTGTCGATACCATGCTTACACTTAGTTTAGATTTACAGTGCAAGGTTTGTTGCGTCCTCCTTTTCTGGAGACTTTCAGCCCGATTTCTCAGATCAGATTTCGAGCATGGCGGCTGAGTCGGGACTGGCTACCGACGATATTCGGAAGCTGCACGATATCCTCCGTGGCATAGCGGTCGAGGCGTCTGAAGCGGAGTTGGACCAGCACGCCGAGCGAAACTGCCAAATCAGCATTCGGCAACAACTGGAAGGTCAAGATGATCGCATACGAGAAGCCTGTTACGACCAAATCGACGACCAAACGCATCTAGCGGTATTCCTAAAGATTCTCGCCGAACGCGTCAATGAAGCTGCGAGGCGGCGTGCGCTGCAGCAGAATCGCGTTATCAACTACTTGAAAGAACAAGCCACGCGAATCGGACTCACCGACTCGGAACTCGACAGGTTTCTGCGGCTGTTCGAAAAGTATCTTTGCCGTTGGAACCGTGCGAGTCTAGCCAATGCGACCGATCTCGAACGCGATGCGCAGTTTGCGATGGTCTGGCAGCACACCAAGAACGAGTTGCAGGCGGATTTTAGCGAAGAGGATAAGAAGCACTTTCAGGAGTTTCTTGCCGTGCTCGACGGTGCCGACCACGGGGTTCCCTCAGACAAACGGTAAATACAAGTGCTCATTGTGAGATATGCTCGTTGTGTCGACGTTGTGTGATGATGCTTGTCGTAAGTAGCACAATTGTATAAATATCAATACGCATCAACCAACTTAATCTCCACCGGCCCGTATGACATATCAACAAGTATCGGCATTTAATTACAGAGACAACCGAGTAGAGTTAATTGTTTAGAATATAGACTATTCTTTTTCTTACAAAACTCTACCCGTTATACTTAGTCCTGACGTCTCTTACTTTCTAGGAACAGCTCGCACGCGGACCAATGCCAGGACGGGGAATTGACTATTCCAAGATCCTGGCCAGACTTTCCAGGTTGGTGTCTGTTTTTCTCTTCTTGTTGTATTAGTTCATGGGATATACACGTGTGTATTGTTTATTTTTCTGTATCAGAATACAAATACGTGGCGAATGGTATGTTGCGATCATACTAGACTAAACGTTTGCTGCCTGTTCTTTAAACAACTTCATCAAAACTATGTTAACGTATTACGTTATTTATCGTATAAATTAAAAAAATGGCTAACGAGCTATGAAATACCAGTTTTTTTTTGTTAGCAGAGTTAGTTTTAGGCTACAACTTTGTTAGACACTTACATGGCTCACAATTGCACGTGCATTATGTACGGACGTGCTGAGTAGAGACAGTACTAACAATTGGTGCTTTTCTCTAGCAGTCAGGTTGAGCATGAATTGGATAAACCGAATTCATCATTTGGCCCAGTCGAGTGGCTTGGACCTTGACGACGTCAACACGCTTGTGGGCATCTTCCAAGCAAACGCGCCCTGGTCCAGAAGAAAAGTATGCTTTCTCTGGACAGACGAAGCATGGAACTCCTACTTCCGGGAGGTTAACGCTCGGATGCAGTCGATCAAACGGGAGGCGCTTCATAGAATCCGAGACGGTGTTCGCGTTCAGGAGTTTTTTGCTCGACTCAATCATCTTCCAGATTTTGCTCAAACAAACGTTAGGCAAACGGTCTACGCTTATTTGCGATGCAAGGCTCAAGATTACAACGTCGGACACCGTACCACCGAAAAGCTCATCGAGCTTCTTCGGGGTGTGCACTGGGCGCCGGGGGTGAGCTTCGAGGCGGACGAGGCCTTCTGCTATGAACGCCTTGAGCGCAAGTGGCTTGACGCGAAAGCCGACCTTCTGGCCGGAGATGAGGTGGCTGATGATGATGATGATGCAGCGCGTGCGAGACTCAACGCGTTTCTTGACTCCGTTACCGTTGAGCTGTTGAACAGGAAATGTCAGTGTATCGTGGACCATACAATGGAATGGGATATCCTGCGCCTCGCTAACGCCAGTGGACTTGACGCTAGTGAAATCAGCGAGCTTCTTGTGGTGTTCGAGAAGCACAGCGGAGCAGGCATTGTGTGGTCGTCAAATCCGACACAATCCGACAAGCAGCGCATACGCGACCTCCTGTTTGGCAACTGGAAGACGGCCGGCGAAGAATATCTGCACAACAGACCGGACAAGGACAAAGTAAAACTTTCAGAAGTTATACGAGCCATCGAGAACGACTATCAGCAGCAGATGGACCATGGGTGAGTGCAGAGTGCATACTCGGAATCGATCGAGCATTTCCTGCGTCTGAACGCATGTGCATACACATATCTTAAGCATATATTCAAAATGAGAAAGCTTTTGAAATACCGTTCGTCGACCTCCTGTTGGGGTAGGAAGCTGGTGTTATTACTACCCGCACGATACTCACGCGTACACACTTACAAACAGAGCAGCTATACATTAAGCGGTATTCGTCAATTCGAGTTATAAGGAGAGCGGTGCAAGACCTGTTCCTGGAATCTTTCACTAGTCACCTAGCAAATGCTGCTAAGATGTAGAATATGTAAGGTCAGACCATAGTTGCGTTTGGCACGGAAAAAGCTGCAGCTTTCCTGCAGCTGAAGCTTTTCAAACTGCCAAAACCACCAATACACGATTCAAGATAAAACGCTTGGTAGTGCGCCATCAATGTAGCTCGTAGTAACGTCGTCTTTCTTTGCCTATGTGCCACAGTCCGCTGTGTGTGATCCTCGGATGGCCCGACTGCCATGATGCGGGTAGCTTTCATCACGGCGAAGCTGAAGGACATTCGGCATCTGCACTGCAGCCCAACAATGATGTAGAAATTCCAAATAATGGTTCAAAAAACTACAACGATATATGTACATCAAAGGCGGATGGGAGTGAGAGTCTATTGCTGTCTACAGGCCAACGAGATGGGCTCAGAGGTTGGTATTTATATATATATATATATATATATATACTTCATATTATAAACACTCATGTAAGTTTCACTTAATATTAGTATTTTGTAGGTGCGTTGCAACGGCATGCTGCATTTACCTAATAGGTTGCACAGTCCGTGTTCGAGCATACACAAAAACCGTTGTTACAAGTGCGTCATATATGTTTTGCAGAACTGTTCGCTAACTTGGCGTCAGAGGTTGGCAAAATAGCCCGTGAGGTCGGCCTAATGCCTGCCGATATCAGCAAGCTGCTAGAGGTTTTCGGAGCAAGCAGGGATCGGATAGGAACCAAGGACCGTCGTAACTGGACCATTGCTGAGTGGGAGGTCGAAAAAACGGCGACGGAAAAGTTTATTGAAACGGTCGCCTTCGAGCGACTTCAAATGCACCCCGATCGTGTTCGGGCATTCTTCGAGAAGTTTGCGCGAAGGATCGAACAGATCAGGGAAAACATGCGTCGCGCTACTAGAAGCCATGTGCGTTCCTTTGCTCGGGCTGTCGGGTTTGAGGACGAGACGGAGGTGGACGGCTTTCTCGACTTTTTTGAGCAGTTCCGAGAGCTGGCTATACTATGGGGTCCCGCTATGAGTCGTGTCGAGCTAGAGTGGAACCGACACCAGCTCGACGTAAACTGGTCTCAAGCCAAACGCGAGTTTCTTGCCCAGCTGCAGGACGATCTCAAGAAGCGCCGATTTGAGAAGCTTTTCACCGCGATCGAAGACGACTTTGAGATTCGAAAGTTTCGCGCACTCTGCACACCGTACATCGAGCGGTTCGCCCGTGTCAATGATGTAAGCGCTGCGGAGACGACGAGTTTCCTTGAATTGTTCTACAGTCGCTTCGAAAATACTTTGGCGTACGGGAACGAAGAATCGGCGAATGTGACGAGCGAGCAGTTAGCCAAAACGCTGACCGCAGTGGAGAATGGTTGGCGATTGGCAAAGACGGATTTTCTGCAAGGCATGAATAAATCGGATGTGGGCATATCGTCAGTAAAGCGTTTCTTCGATAGTTTTGAAGCCGACTACAAACAACGAAAGACCCGCAGGTGAGTCGCCTGGGACTCTGGTGTATATAAACTAAGTGTCTATAAGTATGTGTATATATACATCTACATTAAGTGTATATATATATATATATATATATATTCGACAGTTGTCTTCAATTGGACACTCTATCAATCCATGGTTTTACCACCCTTCGCAGAACACGTAAATACACTTGTTTTATTCAGATTTCATGTTTGTCAAAAAAGTGCGGGGGCATCGCGTCTCCTTCATTTGACACAACACTTAGAACGTGCATATTGGCAGGATGTTTGCTTCTATGCGCGACTTGTACTCAGGATTTTTTGCAAGCCACTGGTCATTTTTCGGGTTAAAATTTTTTCGTCAGAGAAGAATGGAAGATGTCCCGCCGTTTTGTGTCTCAAAAACGTGAGGATGAGATGGCAGCAAACTATCCTAAAAAACGCAGTTTTGTACCATTTTGATCACTTTTGGCGTCCTTAGTTCTAGTCGGTGGTTTTAAATCTTCCTTCCAGGTATTGCACTACCTAGCCCTGTCTCTTCTGCATCTCTGTAGCGACGGGCAATAATGTAGACCGTTGCTCTTTTAAATCTAGTGGTGTTGATCATTTCGGCTGGTCGATGTCCGGCGCGAAGCAATTGGATAACGGTTGCTCTTCTGTCATATTCTTGACCTATGTTGTGCCGGCCGTCCATGATGACGATGTTCTTTTTTGTTCTATCGTGAGTGGGCGGCCTGCTCACTCAAAACGAAATGAATTAACGCATTCCGCCTATGCAGGGTAGCCCGCCAAAATGGGTTTATTTGAGACACCCTGTATACATTAAAATTAGACGGGTTTTCGCCATAAATTGGTAAAAAAAACATTCTGGGAAATCTAGATATGAAAAGGGTAGACTCTTCAGGGTATAAACGTATTATGATGATAGTGGCGATAATGAAACCTTACGACAAACAGTAGAAGTCGAGCAAGATGGCTTAGTGGCAAAGCTTTTGCCTTGCATTCGGGAGGACTGGGTTCGAGACCCAGATCGGACACTCTTAAATTGGTTTGCATGGTTTCCAATTTAGACATGGCAAATACCGGAGTGGATTAAAATTAGCCATGACATGAAAAAAACCGTACACAGGCAATAGCCTCACGGAAAATCTAAAAAAAAAGTCTCCGCTAGCAAGGTCTCTAAAAGTCTGACATACATGACTATAGAACCAAGGCGTGGGCCGTAGTAAACACACAAAAAAAACTCGATTACGATGCCAAACTCAACAGCAACTACAAACGTCAGCCAAGTGCGTATGAGAACCGTGGATCACGAATGGATCACGCTGGCCCTGTATTGGGTAAAAGAAAAAACAACAGCGCCAAGGTTGACAAAACATGATTGATAAGCAAATCTGTATAGGCCCATCTCATTGAAGACCTTAATAAAAAAGCGTTATAAACCGCGGAATGATTGATTATACCTCTAGCGGGCCGGACCAACGTTGTCGTGGATCTTACAAATTAGTTTAGTTTTTTATACTAAATAATAATTAATAGTGTTGGAAAATAATCGCAATACGACATATGAATAATACACATTCACGTTCAAAATGATATACGCAAATCATATTATTAACATAATGAGTGCTTATGCACGCGTTCAGATGTAATTGTTTGCAGTGCTTGCTATACGACGAGGTGATTCCGCAAAGTTCGAAAGAAATCGCAGATCAAGTCTTTCCCTACCAAGAATCAAGCAAAAACCACGAGCTCCAGGTTGAAATTTCAAGTACAGATCAGGCACAAGAAAATCTCAGTGGTTCATTTGACGCGAGCAGCTTCAACAGTGAAGAAGAAGAAAGCCTACTCCGACCTACAGGACAGCGTAATGAATACAGAGGTTCGTATATATATATATATATATATATATATATATTAGCACACCCGTTGGTTTGGGTAGTGTAGGAGATCCACTGAGAATCTGGTGGTCGTCTAAGCTACGTGACCAGAATATTTGTGGAACTTCAGTGTATGTAAAGAGTCACCGGTCAAACATTCTTCAGTCTGCTGGCGACGCTTCATAAGTTGTCGCCGTTCTTCCATCATACTTGTCTTCCTTATAATGACCTCCTCAAAATCAGTCCGCGTCTCAGCTCTTTTTCAAGCTGACTAAATCCCTAAGGGTTGATCTCTCGTCGTCCCGCTCTGCATGCCTCGTAAAAGTCGTAAATCGAGGTTGTCTGCGTCATGCCATCCAGAACCCAGCATGCGAAAAGCGTGTGATCCACGTCATCGGTCTTGCCGGCGTCGCTCAAGACACATATGTCCATATCGGTCTCCTGGATGTTTGGACTGGCAAGAACTTGGCTTAGATGGTACCGCTAAATTAAATTATTGTCGTTTCATAAGATCTGGGATTATTGACCTCATTTACGA
Organism: Dermanyssus gallinae; assembly: GCA_003439945.1. Taxonomy (NCBI): domain Eukaryota; kingdom Metazoa; phylum Arthropoda; class Arachnida; order Mesostigmata; family Dermanyssidae; genus Dermanyssus; species Dermanyssus gallinae. The sequence continues at coordinate 72,532 of QVRM01001225.1, read as the reverse complement.
CCCTAGTGCCTTTTGTTCCGCTCCGATGAGCGACTGATGCTCGAAGACGGTGCTTTTACTTTAAGGGCTTCCTTGTTCTTGCCATTAGCCCGGTCAGCTTGCTTGCCACTTGATGCGCTGCCGGAATTAGATATCTATATAGTGGAGACAGCCAGTCTACACGGATATCTAGTTCGGCAGGCCATCATCAATTAACAAGAGCGACTCACTCTTTCCCAATGTTACCATTAGGTTGAGGGACTTCATCCACCTATTAACTCTTCCGGCGTCGTTTGCTCGTTCCTCCAACAGTTCCGCGTCCCCTGCGGTGACTTAGGTTGCTAGGTCGGCTTTGAGAAAAGTGCCAGGTGAGCCTTCCTCTAATCTTCTAAAAAGCGTTCTTTTCTCAGTGGTAAGTTTCATTTATGCTTGTTTTTAGAACCGCTGGGCTTTCCTTAATAGGGCAATTTCCTGCTTCCAGCTAGTTATGCCGTCAGATCCTGGGGCCGTGCCCTCTGACATCGCTTCAGCCGATCGCTCGATTTCCGTGAATGTTACAGGCGGGAGACTCTCCTCATTTACCGCAATTCCGCGCCCTTCGTCGCATGCAGGTGAGCCGCAATGGCCCCTGTCAAATATGGTGGGAAGACTTCCCGCGGACACTTGCTGCTCAATCTCTTCGAACAGTTGATTCCAGCACTGAAGCTTACCTCTGTTGTCATCAGATTCGAGCGCTTAGTGTTGAATGCGGACTAGTGCATCTGTTTTTTTTCGCCAGTCTTCTTTGGCCAAACATGTGCTTACCTCTTTGGTTTTCTCGCTGGCTCTAGTGTATCGGCGGTTGGTCCTGCTTCCATCGCTTCCCTGAGTGCATCACACCGCAGAACAGTGTGCCCTAGGGTGTCCACCTCTTCAGAGTTACACAGTGCGCTGATGGCCTTCTTAATCCTTGGCATGTAACTCCGGAACTGGTCGTGTCCTGTCAGAACCCGAGTCGTCCAGTAGGAAAGTTCCCCGTGTCGGCGGTCGTAATATACTCTGAGGTCCGGTATCAAACTCTTAGTCTAGTTCCCTGTTGTCACACCGGGTTTTAGCTGCGCTCATTCCTCGTGCCAGGCCGATAATGTAACACTCCTGATCCTGGTACGATCCAGCTCTTCATCTTAATACATTGCACTTCTTTCAGCCACTAGGAGATCCCATGGCAGAATCTTGGCTAGAACCAGGAGCGCTTCAGTCGAGACCGTCCGATACGCTCGTCTTACCCTGGTTGCCAGCGTTCGTTGTGTCGACCTTAGTGCGCCTTTATTTTTCGCCGTCTAAAATGGCATGTCCCTTCAATCTGGGGCTAAGTATAGCGCCGTTGATTCGGCCACTGAACGGAGGTTGGAGAAAAATTCCTCCTTCTATTGCCTCCACAATTACTTTTCAATATGGAAAGTGGATTTCCCTTTAGGAAAACCGTACTGGGCATTCGATAGGGCCCCGTTTAATTCTTCTTATGAAAGACATAGCGGATATTTAGAAAGGAAACAAAATTGTACTTTGTAACTCACTTTGATGTAATGATCATATTGACAACGCTTTGTGTTCTCTGGAGAATATGCTCCCTGTGATTATGAATTAATTTCGGCGTATCAATTTTAAAAAGTTATACATTTACCGTGCTCTGCCTTAATATTAGCAGGATTACTTACTACGGTTTTTAGTTTAAGGCACAATTCTAGGCACGAGCTCATTAAACGTTGACTCAGCAAATCGAGACACAATCATTTAAAACCTTAATCAATACGTCGACGTATTTAATCTTTTCCAGTTGTTCTAAGTTGATTTGAATATGAAAAAGGTATGTTTTAACATGTTTTTTTTCGTAACGCAAGAAGGGTATATTTGGTTATCTAATAAAAAATCAACACATCCAGGCAACAATGCCTTTCGAATAGGGTTGGGTAGCGTATCTAGTAGGCTCATGTGAGTCGTTGCTAGATCATTTATAGCTTTCGCGACTCTTGTTTTTCTTTAAGACCATTATGGCTTAAATACCACAGCCTGCACAAATGATAAAAACGACCTCTACGATACACTTCTTTGCAGAGTTCTACGGAAACTTCACTGCCCAGCTTCGCAAGTTGGGAGTTGAGGTAGGCCTGCGTCAAACCGACATCAGAAAACTCGTCGCGATTTTCGAGCAAAGCCGAGCCGAATTTCGGGCGACGAATCACACCGACTGGACAGATGAGCAGTGGGAGCATAGCAAAAAGATCGCCGAAGCTCAGATTCGCCGAGTAGCCTTCGATGCAATCAGGGATCCGGTACGTCTGTGGAACTTCTTCCTGCTGCTGGCCGAACGCAAAGAGCAGGTCAAGGCGATTATGCGCCGAAAAGAGGCGGTATATCTTAGGTCGTTTGCCGAAGCCAGCGGACTGGACGAACGTGATATCGACATGTACCTGGCGGTCTTCGAGCAGAACAGACGCGAGGGCGTTCACTGGCGGGGCGGCATGAACGTTGTTGATAGAGCGAAAAATCGACGTCAACTCGAGCGGAACTGGACACGAACCAAACGCGAGTTTCTAGCGCAGCAGACCAACAATGGGACTCGAACGAAGTTCGAGAGCTTCTTTAAGGCCGTAGAGGACAATTTCGAGCTGCGGAAGTTCCGCAGAGTCGCAGTCCCGTACTTGAGGCAGTTTGCCCAGATGGAGAAGCTGGCCGCCGCCGACGAGAGCAGCCTGCTTGAGGTATTCGATAGAAACCTACGGGATAAGAGCATCGTGTGGAGGAGGTCGGATATGACTGACGAAGACCTGGCAAGGACATTGGTCATTGTCGAAGGGAGCTGGCAGAGGACCAAGTCTGAACTTCTGAAGGAAAGATTGGATGATGATAAACTGAGGCTGAGCCGCTTCTTTACCGCTATTGAAACGAACTACAGACGTCGAAAGGCTAGCGGGTAAGACAACATATATATATATATATATATATATATATATATATATATATATATATATATATATAGCCTGAATATTACGGTTGACGAAGAGCATATTAAACTACAGAATATATGCATTCTTACTTGCTTCGTAGACGTTAATACTGTTTTGCAGATCTAGCACTCCTATACTATCTAATAACCCATTATCCATCTCTATTTCGATCTGCACGTCAATTTTTTCTGTTGTTTAACAAATTGAAAGGTGTCATTGTGCTCTAAACTGCGTTTATTTATTTATATTTCTGAATGTATATTTATATATGCACACAGGGTCTCTCAAAATATTTGAAGATCGTTATACAGAATTGTAGAGCTCGTTAAAGTAAGTATTTTTTTTCAACAGAACATAGTTTTTGAAAAGCCTTGTTTTGGAGTGAGAGTGCTTTTACTAAAATCCGTGACATAAATGTGATTGCCCGACATAGGAGCATAAAATGTGCAATTGCCAGACAACCAGTCCTCCTTTACAGAAATTAAGCACATCGTCGTATTTGTGAACATAGAACGGCCAGAAGATGCGTCATGGTCGTTTAGAAAAGAATTCACAAAACATGGAGTTATTTTATTATTTATGCCGAATACCTCAAAATCATAACCCCAATACCTTTTACAGCACTCAAAACTATCACAGTCAGGCAAGTGCGCTTTTCATGACGATCATTAGTAACAAAATGATGGCGAGCTGTGATTACGGGTTAGTTGAGATTTTTAGGCAGGTATATCGAGATTGAGTACATGCATAAATGACTTAGAGTGATTTATCTGATGGAGGAGGTATGCATACATTCAACCTGGACATGACCGCCGGAAAACCTTAATCACTCCGCAACCACGGATCGGCTCGCCGTAGATTTGGTATCAAAATAAACGGCGCAATGTTTATGCAATGGCTATGATTTTAAGGTATTGGGCGTGAAAGCTAATGAAAAACTTCATTTTTGAGAAATCTCTTTTTAACGATTATATCGCATCTTCTGGTCGGCGTTATATGTTCTTCAGAAGAAGAAGAATTTTCTCACGATTACGACATCTGCTTAGCTTCTGTATAGAAGAACTGTTTGGGTTAAAGTTGCACATTTTGAGCTCCTATGTCAGGCAATAACACCAGTGTCACGCATTTTACTAATCCACTCTCCCCCCGAAACAAGACATCTCAGAGACAATGTTCCATTGGAAAAAAATATTTACTTTGACAGGCTCTACATCTCCCTATATCGATCTTTAAATATTTCTAGGTGATTCTGTATATAAGTACATACGACTACGTTTCATCTTGCAGACTCTTATGTGCTCGGTGTTTCGAAGTGAGCAAAGACCAGTTGGATCATTCGCGCGTCTTCGAAGGTGCTAGCAACGACAACAGCCGTAACCAGGATGAGAGCACGAAGACTGCATAATTGTATAATCAACGAAACTATCAATACTGCACAAGCCACATGCTCTATAGGTGCGCAGCAACAATAACTAAGACATCTATGATGATTTCGACAACAAGATGACACACAAAATTTCGTCGCTGAATGAAGTGAGTCTGTATTGTCCGCGTAGAGACGGCCGTGAAACGTATTCTAGTCTACAGATCAGGTGTTTAATGAACAGATAGAAAGATAAAGTGTGTAGTTCAAAAAGGTACTCGTTACCAGAAATGATGTCCACCTAGGGGCGACGTAGTAAAAACAGGGCAATAGGAGGAGATGGCCGATGTGCGCCATTATTACGCTCAATGCTAGTTAGGACTCATTGTACACAAATTGCCCGTATACATACATGCATATCAAACATTAAATTAAAAAAAAAAACTTAGTGTTTACTTATCTCTAGATACATAGCTGTAACATATAAATGTTTGGTACATGTATATGTATAGAGGCTACAAAAAAATGTTTCGGTTTTGTCCGTAAAGAATCATTAAAAAATCCGAAAAAAAATGTGTAGACCCAATATGTACATTTATATATACATTCAGAGCCGTAGAACTTTATGTTTATAAACATATACCTTTACTCTCGATATTTGCTTGCAGACGAGAGTATGCACAGGCTGTACGTTTTCTCGTTCTACTGTTTTTAGGTCAAATTTTATTATGTCTTAGTGAGCTACACCGCCAGGCACCCCGTGTACAGTTTCCGTTCTGCGGTTCTTGATTTTTCCTCGCACTATGTGGACATAAATCCCCACAAAACGAGTAAGCTATATACATTCAACATATTCTGATATATATAATTTTTTTTTTCAATATAATAAATTATGCATATGTTACACGTATCACGATGGATTAGCTAAGCCAATATGCCTAGTGGGCGCGTATTGTGGCTGTCACGTGTCCGTTTCGATGATTCAACATATTTGCATATACATTCAACATTGAACAAAATACACACGTGGTGCACGTATGTCTACATAAGACAAATTGTGCCACCTAGAGTTCCCCACCACACGAGCTCCTAGCAGTGAAAAGCGGTTCCGGGATGAACCACTGGCAACTGCGTACGTGAGTCGCTTCTGGCTGTCCAAAAACGATCTAGTCTACAATAAATCCTTTCAGTTTATACACATATATATATATATATATATATATATATATATATATATATATATCGTAGGGATATATACTTACTTAAGTGCTTATGTTTTTCGTCATCGTGAAGGTAGAGTTAGTTGTGCATACCTTGAAACATATGCTTGCCATATATACTAAATGCATATAGTACAATATACTAAGTACAAATCCTATACTGCGCACACGATACGTCTAGAAACATGCACGCAGATCTGGGTTTGCTAAGAGACCTAAAACTATGTGCAGCAATATGTCGACAGAATAAACTGCAAACCAAGTATTTGGACCCGAATTTATTTTTACGGCTCACATAATTTGCATGGAATAGTACTAAATGCATGTTGTTGTTAAAAACGTTTTGTAAACCAAATCGGAAAAAAATTTATTGAATGTCCTAGATAAGCGTATTCGACGTTTCGACAAAATAAAACGTTTTATTAGTAATAAATAATTAATGTTTTAAGCAACTGTTCATATTAAAGGTTGACATTTTTATGTAGACACTAATTTGTAATAATAATAATAATTCTGCGTAATAATATACGCAGGCATCAGTACTTCATTTTAGTTTTATTTGCTTTTATATTAAAGGTAACAATTGTCTTCTTATGAACGTTTTCACCGGATAAAATAAGTGAAAACATCACATATCGTCCAGGTTCGGGCGTCCAGTCTAGCAGAATTCCGTGCACAGAGGCGGCGTTACCCCGTTGAATGTCTAGCGATAGTCTCTGGTGCAGGTACTCGACAGCTCTAGTGTCCCCTGTCGAACTGTTGAGCGCTTTGCCGACACGTTGAATAAGTTTGTGCGTCTTCGGACCAGGTCCCCCTAGTGTCTCGAATGCCAGCGGGCCAAAATCGTGGGGGTAGATAATACTGGCATACTTTCTGCACTCACGCCAGCATGCGACCTATCTCAAAGGACGTTAGTGTCAGTCCGTCCGGTAGCTTACCATCATTCCTGCAGAGGCTAGGAGGCTCGAGAATGCAAGGAGGGGAGCCTGTAACCAACCCCGGCTTTTTTTCTGGGAAAGGGTGTCAGTGGGTATGACGCCGCACAGAGAGGCCAATCCCTCACCTAAGGCTGCCAAAATGTGATAGTAGACATTTTCACCTGTGTCGTACAGTAACCGTTTGGCCTTTTCTAATGCCTGGAACATAGAGAAGACCAGACAACGCTACAGCGTCAGGCATTCCCAGTCCACCTACGGATATGGGAAGCAGAGCCTGCAGACCTGCATCGGGTAAAAAGCGTACGTTCAGGAGCACCTTCAGTGTTTTCAAGGTCCACTCGTTGAGTTCTCGAAGGTTCTCGGTCAGCTCGAAACAGTTGGCCACTCTAAGCAAGTGCGTTAACCGGGCCGCCGAAAAGCACGAATTCAGTAGGTATATTCCGCGATGAGATCCCAGCGATGGAAGACGGCTGGCGGCTACTTCAAGCTTCTCTCTCCACGCGTCTTACACCCCAGGTAATCTCTCTTGGCAGAGAGAAACCTCGAGGAGCTCAATGTCTCTCTTCTGGACGAACTTACAACCGGGAAGGAGATGGCATAGCTCCGATATATCCGGCGAGGTCATATCCCCGGGGCCCAAGACGTAGACCTCGCATTTTAGGGATAGACCCTCTAGAAGTCGCGGACTCTGTGAACATCACCGTGTGAATTCCAATTTCCGTACCGCCAGTAGTTGCAAAGCCCAACTGATGAGAACTAATTGTTGATAATATTTTAGTTTTGTTTGCAGCGCACCCAATTTTTGATGCCAACCTCCGGAGTGTAGACGAGTATGCTATCGGGCGGAGAGAGCCGTCTTTCGTCTTGAGAGCAAATAGTCGTGCCCCAAACTATTATATGTTAAAGGGCTACAGGGGAGACCTCCCACCGGAGAATGTCTACAACCTTTGCCAGTGCATCTGCTTGTCTGTCAGCGACGGATCCTAAGACCGCGGACAATAGGTCCTGAAAAGTCAAGGCCTAAGGAAGTCAAGACCAGCTTTAGAGCTCCTGGGAAAGAATCTCACGGCCAAGCACACTTCGTCACTGGAAGTAGTAGATGGCAGCATTGTCGGACAACGAGATGGCAAGCAAAGGTCCAAGGGGGTACGGATGTTTGTCTCGGAGAGACTCAAGGCTTTCGGAGTGAAATATAAATGTGTCTGTGGAGCCAATAAGCCTGGCGGCGCCAGAGATATCCCCCTTCGGAGAGCTTGACTATGGCGCGTTTACAGATCTTATCCTCAGGGTCCCTCCTGGTATTTGTCCTAGTTTCATGATGTACGACGTTCTTAATCTTTAATCCCTGCGAAACGTCACGCGAAAGAAAACAATGAGTGCCAACCCTATATCTGGTGTTGCACACAGGGCAGCGGATCCTGTTAAGGTCCTCTCCAGAGTCACCAGAAACTTGTTGCGTAGAGGAAAGGGCCAAGGTCTAGGCAAAATAACGTGTGGAGCGCTTCCGTCATGGGTCGATGAGATTCCCCGCAAGACTGCAGCGTACGACGGTCTGTCATCCGTGACTCCCCGTGTAAAGTCTCCCGCAGGAACCGGGCATTGCGCTTCTTCTCTGATGACTGCTGAGGGATTAACCCTCTGCACTGTCTTTGGGTCCTAGCTTTCATGAAAATTCGGTTTTTCTCACGAAGGTAAGCTAAACGTGAACAAGAGGGGACACCAGCCATGTAAGACGCGTTGCAGTTTTCACACTTCAAGGGATTAGGACATTCCGCTGCTAAGTGGTCTGACTTGCCACACTTTTTGCAAGCCTTTTGCAGAGTGCATCATCAGCAAAATGACCTGCTTATTGATAGTTAAAGCACAGCTTTGGCTGGTCTGGTTCAAGTATTACCGGATAAACCTTGAGGCCTAGAAACACTGACGTTGGTGGTTGATGGTCAAATGTTAAAATCAACCTACTGAGCGGTGTTTTACCCGCCTGCGTTGAGTGGTAGAGACGCCGTACGGCGGTAACCCAACACTACCAAGCTCATCTCGTATCTCGTCGTCGGCAAAAGGCACGTTTACGCCTTGGATCCTTGCTCTAAAACTCATTAAGACGGGGCAAACAACCGATGCGGAAACTCCACCAAGAACTGTAAGTTGCAACAGACTTTTGGCAACTTTCACACTGCTAACCCACACGAGAACCTCGCCGTTCACCTTTGATATCTTGCTGTCCGGTGAGATGGCGTATATCTCTTTAGAGAGGCGCAGCATCGAGCCTTCCACAAAGTCACTGGAACTTGAACCGTCTGGGCAGCTCTTGCGGATAATAACCTTGAAGGCATTAAGAGACCCCGATGAGACGTCGCCCTTGAAATTATCCAATTGACATTGCTCGCGAGGAATTGCACTCTTCACTCTGCGTGAGATCACTACAGAAAAGCCATCCTCAGGGTAAGTCTCCGGCTGTTCGTCGTTGCCAGCTTCGGTGAGCAAAGACTTTCTCCGTTTGGTGCCAGAGGCAGTACTGCTTCTAGAGAGAGTGTCTAGCGTGGCTGGTAACCCGGCGACAGCCAAAAGTAATTCACCAACACCTTCAGACGCGTCCATCGTCGCGCTAGATCTAGACTCATCTACGTGTCCAGCGACAGTTGGCCCGCTACATGACACGGTGTTACCGACCACACGCGAATTGCATCGCATCCTGTTTTTTGCGAGGTTCGGGAAAAATACTTTATGCACATCCAGCGCAGATGTCGGTGTCTGGGCGTGCAGAAGCGCGTGGATAGTGTGTGGGGCTCCCCGATGTTATGGGGTTACCCACTAAGAAACCCTAATCCTGGTTTACCCATCCCCAGGGTGTGGTACTGTTTGCCAGTTCTTCAAGGCCCTGGGGAAGAGCGGTCCGCTCTATCTGCTCGACCTGGCCACCGAGGCCTGTGAGGGCCTCTCACGATCTCATCTTGCTAGGGCAGCTCGTCTTTCTTCTTTCAGGCGTGTTGTTTCTCTCATGATGAGGTCGAAATACGCCCCCTCTCTCCATGATTGGTTAGAGGACATCATCGAAGTAATGATAGTTTTGGTGTCTGCTCCAGACGATAGGTTAGTCTTGGACATCTTGCTACCGTATGATCAACGTCGTCAGGTACTCCAGAAACTTGTTGCGTAGAGGAAAGGGCCAAGGTCTAGGCAAAATAACGTGTGGAGCGCTTCCGTCATGGGTCGATGAGATTCCCCGCAAGACTGCAGCGTACGACGGTCTGTCATCCGTGACTCCCCGTGTAAAGTCTCCCGCAGGAACCGGGCATTGCGCTTCTTCTCTGATGACTGCTGAGGGATTAACCCTCTGCACTGTCTTTGGGTCCTAGCTTTCATGAAAATTCGGTTTTTCTCACGAAGGTAAGCTAAACGTGAACAAGAGGGGACACCAGCCATGTAAGACGCGTTGCAGTTTTCACACTTCAAGGGATTAGGACATTCCGCTGCTAAGTGGTCTGACTTGCCACACTTTTTGCAAGCCTTTTGCAGAGTGCATCGTCAGCAAAATGACCTGCTTATTGATAGTTAAAGCACAGCTTTGGCTGGTCTGGTTCAAGTATTACCGGATAAACCTTGAGGCCTAGAAACACTGACGTTGGTGGTTGATGGTCAAATGTTAAAATCAACCTACTGAGCGGTGTTTTACCCGCCTGCGTTGAGTGGTAGAGACGCCGTACGGCGGTAACCCAACACTACCAAGCTCATCTCGTATCTCGTCGTCGGCAAAAGGCACGTTTACGCCTTGGATCCTTGCTCTAAAACTCATTAAGACGGGGCAAACAACCGATGCGGAAACTCCACCAAGAACTGTAAGTTGCAACAGACTTTTGGCAACTTTCACACTGCTAACCCACACGAGAACCTCGCCGTTCACCTTTGATATCTTGCTGTCCGGTGAGATGGCGTATATCTCTTTAGAGAGGCGCAGCATCGAGCCTTCCACAAAGTCACTGGAACTTGAACCGTCTGGGCAGCTCTTGCGGATAATAACCTTGAAGGCATTAAGAGACCCCGATGAGACGTCGCCCTTGAAATTATCCAATTGACATTGCTCGCGAGGAATTGCACTCTTCACTCTGCGTGAGATCACTACAGAAAAGCCATCCTCAGGGTAAGTCTCCGGCTGTTCGTCGTTGCCAGCTTCGGTGAGCAAACACTTTCTCCGTTTGGTGCCAGAGGCAGTACTGCTTCTAGAGAGAGTGTCTAGCGTGGCTGGTAACCCGGCGACAGCCAAAAGTAATTCACCAACACCTTCAGACGCGTCCATCGTCGCGCTAGATCTAGACTCATCTACGTGTCCAGCGACAGTTGGCCCGCTACATGACACGGTGTTACCGACCACACGCGAATTGCATCGCATCCTGTTTTTTGCGAGGTTCGGGAAAAATACTTTATGCACATCCAGCGCAGATGTCGGTGTCTGGGCGTGCAGAAGCGCGTGGATAGTGTGTGGGGCTCCCCGATGTTATGGGGTTACCCACTAAGAAACCCTAATCCTGGTTTACCCATCCCCAGGGTGTGGTACTGTTTGCCAGTTCTTCAAGGCCCTGGGGAAGAGCGGTCCGCTCTATCTGCTCGACCTGGCCACCGAGGCCTGTGAGGGCCTCTCACGATCTCATCTTGCTAGGGCAGTTCGTCTTTCTTCTTTCAGGCGTGTTGTTTCTCTCATGATGAGGTCGAAATACGCCCCCTCTCTCCATGATTGATTAGAGGACATCATCGAAGTAATGATAGTTTTGGTGTCTGCTCCAGACGATAGGTTAGTCTTGGACATCTTGCTACCGTATGATCAACGTCGTCAGGTACTCCGGTTGTGCATAGTACGCAAATATCTGAGCGGGACTTGCCTATTCTCATCATATAGTTCCGGATTTGGCCATGTCCCGTGATGATCTGCGTGGCGTAGTATGATAACGAGCCCTGATCACCGCAGTTTGGACATATCTAGGCTATCCGGGGGATCCTCTGGTTGGCCTCAGAAACCTCAGAAAGCAATATTCTTTAGACACCATTTCTCGCTAAAGGTCCGGTAAAGAGACGTTTCAACAGCGATAGGCAATCGCGTACTTATCAGTTGCCTAGTACTCTAGGCTTTGTCCAATTTAATTAGGTCCCCTTAACCGAAGCCGCATTATCTCGTTGAATGTCAAATGCTGGCTCTAACGCAAGAGTTCCAGTGACTTTAAGTCACCTGTCAAGAGACTAAGAGCATTGCCAACACGACGGATAAGCCTATGTGTAAGAGGTATAAGACCTTTCAACGTATCGAAGACTAACAGGCAAAGCTCGTGAGAAAGCAGTCGATCTCTGATTATTTTCTGCACACGTTAGCCTAAGCCAACATGAATGCATGACTTTCGTGGGGACGCGGCCATCTAAATGGCCAGTAAGTCGATATATATATATATATAGTTTAGCCACTTTGAAGCGCGTACCGATGCCGTGCACATTCCCTATTTGTGCACATGACTACGCAGATAATTTAGTACGTATGGGAGTGCACCTAAATGAGAGAGATAACAAACAAAATATATACACGGAACACGCAATTGAACCATTAAGTAAAGCTACTGGCAATTACGACCACTAAGATTCGTAAAGAGATTACGTTCATTCAGACAAAATGTTGTTCAACTAACCATACACACACTATATATATAGAGAGCTACTTTTTGTCTTTGTTCGGGGAAATTTGGTCGTCTTGAGGCTTTATTGAGCGCATTGCGGTGTTCTTGTACGAACAGTGTCGCATGAAGTGCATCTCGAAGTCTTGCTGTGAGTATTTCGTATTCTTACCAAGTGCGGCATCCAACCGCCTCGCGTACTCCTTATCAGCGACGGGCATTGGCTCACTGGTGAGATGGTGCTCAAGCAGGACTGAGCCATAGTAGACGGCCGAAACGACGACCACATACGCTACAACAGCATAGATAATGCCATACTGAATGGACCGCCAGGGAATCTCCTTCAGTGTTTTGCGAATCAGCTCGGCATGGGCCGATCTCCATTTCACCTGTCGCGTGAACAGCGTGAGCTCTTTGGCGATCTGCGTGACGTAGGCCCGGCACTGCCAAATGCCTGGCGTCGAGATTCGCACCACCAGCATTCCGGCGAGGTCGCGCTGCAAGCGACCGTCCAGAAACCAGTTGATGCCGAAGGAGACGTTGTAGCTAGCGAGGACGTCAATTGGACACTTCATCTGGTAGCTGTAGTCGACCCTGAATTCGGCCTGAAGCCACGGCAGCACATGGAGAGCCGTTACGTGCACAAGGAGAGGTCTGGCCGTACCAGCGACGGTCCCCCACAGGGCGTAGAGACCGGCGTCGGACTGCGCGACCTGGGCGAGCGACAGCGGGAGGGCACTTTTAGTATGGCTGAGCCTGAGCGCGCCATGTGACCAACTGAGATTCGATATCTGATCACTCGCCGCTGAGAGCACGCGCAGAGTTTGACTGGTGAGCGAAATCTGCACACTTTGGCCTTCGGCGGCGACCACGTTTAGTGCTGAAACGTTGTTCAGCATTGCCATCGCGTCGTAAAGCAGCCTACGCAGAACCTGCACTTGAGGATTGCAATGGTAACCGCTTAACGGCTGGCAAGCTTTAGAGTCCTCTTCAACATAGTATAGACTGCCAGAACAGCCCTGTTCGGATTTTGGATCGGCTAGACACCGCCTGACAAGCAACGTTCCACCGCAGGTGTCGACGCATCGGTCCAAGGTCCATTCTGTCCAGGAGCGCGCTGTGCCACAAACAAACAGTGCATGCAAAAAGATTGCCACTCGCATGTCTTCGTTATCCGCTTAAACGACGGAGTCATTGTCGACACGCAATGTAAACCATGGACAAATCCATCCTACAAAGCATACCTGATGTCCCCTGGATCTGTTACACGATTACACGATTCTAAATATGTATGTACAGCAGCATATAATCAGCACTAATTACAGTAAAGTGATCATTGACGTCGTCCTTTATTGCTTGCAAAACGATTTGTTTTCTTTCTATGTGATTTTAATTCCAAAAATGGGTTAGATTATTGCCACACACCCATCAGGTAGATCAGTCTGCCAGTCTATTTGTGCGAAACACGGCTAAATGAGAAGCTTATGTATTATTTTTTTGGTACATGAGAGGTTTGGAAAATGCATATTGTACGGTCGCCGCTGACATCTAACAACACCTAGAGTGGGACTGTCACCCACTAAAAACTTAAATCCTTCCCACCACCTCACTCTTCGGAATTGTGTTGAATAACACCTCAAGACCATGAGAGGGGAGTTTCATGCGTTACCGATGCATGATCTCCCCATGGAACTCGGGGAGGTGCGTCGAGATTCTTCGCCTGAGGGCTGAGTTGCACTGGCCCCTTGCGGGGCACCGTTGTCTCGACTGTCGACAGTGGGTGTGCAAGGCGGTTTTGGCGCAGGATATTTGGGCGAACCTTCTTCCTCATGATGGTGTTGAGGTAGGTCCGTGCGTGCATGAGGCAGGATTGCGCAGCATGTACGCGACGATTGCTGGTGGCGTCTGGTTGACTAAAGCGTAACATGTGGACATGCGTGTCGTAGCGAGAGCCGTGCAAGTTGAGACCGTGTGTTCAATGTCGTTGACAGTTCCTGAAGACGCAGAGCACGCATTTTTTGTGGCGTTTTGAGGTTATCCTGAAAAACGCGGCAATTTCTTCAAAACGCTGCTTTCTTCTCGATTGCATATAGTCGGGTTACCGAACGACCGCACGTGCATTGTGCACCACCTAGAACCTAACTACTCGCATGCTTGTTTGGGACGCAACTGTAACGGACTCATTAGCCCCTTCGGTGGTCGGTGCAGGTGCGAACCAGGCAGGTCATGCGTCTAGGTTAACAGAGGCTAACAAATGTAGAAAATACTCTGGCGTTGGTTATCCGCACCAATTTTGTCCGTTGGCTTTTGAAACAATGGGAGGACCAGGCCCGCTTACATTGAAATAGATTCAGCGCGTGGGTAAAAGCCTTAACCTCTCCACGGGAGACTCAAGAGCATCGGAATTTTTGCGTCAAAGGCTGTCGCTTGACATCCAACGAGGAAACGCAGCGTCTGTTCGAGGCACATTGTTGAACTGGGCTAATCCCGGGTTAGAGAACTCTTAACCACACGTTAACGCGGAGACAATTGTTTACTCCAAAGTGCTAACATAAAAAGTCATTTAATAAAGCTCGAAACCTAACTACTGTCATTCAGGTGGCGCCTTATCAGACTGTCGTTTGCAACACGTGGTCCGCCACGTGGTGATAGGCAGTCGGGTACATTGAACCCACTAAACGATTACGCAGTTAGCAAGTGCCTACGTAATATAACTAGATGACAAGGAAATCTATTGATTTTTTGGTTAGATTGGCTATAATTTACTTATTGGTCGTGCGCCAAGTGGAGAATTTTTTTACAACATCACCGCGACGAACCACCAGACTTGACACATCCCGCTAGCGGATGCAACTAACTGACTTTCTTTCAGCTCAGAAACCTGCGATGCGCGAGTTACGCGCGCTGCGGGTACCCTTAGCGCAAATAGAAAGTTAGTCAGATGTGTAAACTTCTTATAGTAACATTCGTTAGGTTTGTTGGGCATGGGAGGCAAGGCATACGATTTAGATTATATGGCAAGGAATTCATATTGTCGTAGTTCACTCGAGGACCATAAAGTCTAGCAAGATCACGGTAGGTAGGTGACTGCCCACTGATTCCCTGCAAGAGATTCGTTCGTGTCTATGACAGCTGCGGTATATGCAACCTCTCTTGAGGTGGGTCGAAATCTCCCGAAAGGCAGTGTGAGTATTATGCTGGAGTGAAACCGCGCTTCACTGTAGAGCTGAGCTGGACTGGCGGTTCAGCTTAGGTACTGGATGGCGCTCCTTCACGGCCACCTCCACTAACGACGCCAGCACGGGGAGTCTGAGGAGATCAGGCCGGCGCCATGAAGAATAAACTCGAAACCGATAGAGCCATTAAGAGGAAACTCGAAACCGATAGAGCCATTACGAGGAAACTCTATACCAATGGTTCGAGTGCCCTCTTAATGGCTCCATCAGTGTCCTAAGGCCGCTGTCCGAAAGCCTCGCAAGCGCTCGACGGACATGCGGCTGCTTCTAAGGCTCTCGCCGCGACAGCCGTCGGTGTCGAGAACGACGGGGTCGCTCGTAAGACCACAGATCGACTCACACGGTGCGTCGAAACCGGCAAAGATCCGGCGAGACATATGTGGTCATCATGTGGTCATGGTTTTGCCCGTAACCTGTTCACGCTTCGCTCCCGACGTCCACGGCCCGATCTAGCGTGCATGTCGTCTCGTAGGAAACCTGGTAGATGCTGGACCGAGCCTCGAGGTCAACGTCTAGGTAATATCGTTACAGTTGGCTGTGGTGAGTGTGTACACCGATGAAGACGGCGTGACAAACTGTCTCAGAGTCATGGCAAGCGCTTTTCGTCAAATTTCAATCAGAATTTCACCAAAAATCGTTTTCACTAATGCACATGGCTTTCACAGCTGCAGCTGCTACTACTACTAAATGATATGCAGTAATTTGGCACGACGATACTGTTGTTGTCGATTGCATAGTAAAGTGATTTCAATGATCACGCGTGCATCGTGCACCACCTCTGACTTGATTGACCCAGGTGGCTGGCCCTTAATTCCTATCACAGTATCTTAGTCATGCCGTAAGATTACAAATAATGCATAATATTACATTTGTGTAAGGTAAGCAATAGTTCATTTTGATGGTTATATATAATGACTTTCAATGTCGCAAGGGCTGACGACAGCGCCTGACATAAACAGACGAAAAATAGCAATTGAACAAATATCTATTCACTATGGATTGGCAGCATACGCTCGGCCCGACAAAGCATTCCGATATCGCTAAACTTTAATTCGAATCGTCTCTGCGAGTTCATGACTGCCGTGACAAGGTGGAACGGATCCTCAATTAGTCATCTGGAACGGATCGTCATCTAGTCATGCGGCATGAACTACCACCAGCGGTAGTTAATTCAGTGTGCTTTACTTGACGTAATTAAATTTCCTATATATACGTCGCATGTTTTTCACTTATATTGAATATGTTTATAATACTGTTATTTAGAGTGTAGTTAGCTGCTCTGTCGGCATGCCATTCGAGAAAGGCAGTACAACCATATCTTCGTAAGGGCCAGGCAGGCAGACGCATAATAAATACTTGGCGCACGCGTGAGGCAGGCACAGCCGACCGATACGTTAGGCACTGCTGGTGTGTGCACTTCTCGTGGAAGTTCGTGTTCGAAAAGAACAGGTGATGATATCCGTGAGCTATGTACCTGATGTAGACGCAGCAATTGCCGCATACACGAACGGACCGTGGGTGAAAGGCTCTAAGTATAATGAGGCTTCCAAAGCCGTGTGGCGACGTGGTCTAGGGGGCTAGTGCGCTAGTCATGATTGTCATCTACCAGGTTGCCGCAAGGACTGTTGGAGAAACTCCAGGTATCTCGCACTGTCCGGCCCTCGGTGCATAAAGACATGCTGTACGGCCAAGCTTATAGAAGACGGAGGATAAACACAGATGCGTTTAAACGAAAATGTAGAAAAGGTATCGAACTTGCATTTTCTCCATTTGAAGAA
Source organism: Dermanyssus gallinae (assembly GCA_003439945.1). Taxonomy (NCBI): domain Eukaryota; kingdom Metazoa; phylum Arthropoda; class Arachnida; order Mesostigmata; family Dermanyssidae; genus Dermanyssus; species Dermanyssus gallinae. The sequence goes on along the minus strand of QVRM01001225.1, from coordinate 55,380 downwards.
GAGCTTCTGAATGGAACTGAACGGGGCATAAGCACAATCGAATTATTTCATAAGCAATGCACAACCGAGCAGTGAGATGCATTCGTTCCATATCATAGTAAGCAGGAAATAAAAAAAAAATTTTCAAGGAAACGTCTGAAGTGTGTTTGAGATTTTTTCCATCATCATCACATTTATTTCACTCATATTAAGCATGTACATCCCATTGTCACTTGTACTGTCGTCAGCTGTTCTCGGCATGTTATTCGCGAGAGGCAATGCAGTGATCTCTTCGCTAGGGCCAGGCAGGTAGATGCATGATTCATTGTACACGCCTGAAAGCACAGTTGGCAGATGAACCCCGTGTACTCCTCGTGGAAGATTGTATTCGCATTGACCAGGTGATCAGACAGCCATGAACTGTGAGAATTTTGTTAGCGTCTGTAAGGCGCATCGTCAACATGACCAGCAACCATGACAGAATAATAAAGTACAGATTGGGCAAAAAGTAGCAGCAATAATACAGCAACAATTCAAATTCGAAAAAAAGGATACTCTATTTGATTTCTAATAATAATATTATGATATATATATATATATATATATATATATACCTTGGGGTCCAATGGATGCTAACCACCGAGCACTTTAAAAAAGATCTTGCGAAAACAAGACTTCTTTGCGAGCGCTTGGGAATCTCCATTGAGACCGCTACACAAGAGACCGATTACTGGTCTCAACAACTACACAACACGTTCGATGGGGCACATTTTAAAAAAGCACACGAAACGCCCTTTGTACATTACTGGATTAAGGGTATGCCCTACCTATCTGGTAAGGAGTATTTAAACCTACTAAAGCTCAGGATCAACGCACTACCAACGCGTGCCAGATTGGCCAGGGGACGCCCGGGCTACAACAAACGTTGTAGGCACGGGTGTCATGCGCCTGAGACGTTGGCTCATGTCGCTCAGATGTGCGATATAACACACAAACAAACCATAAAGAGACATGACGACGTCTGTGATCGCGTGGCGCGTCTTCTCCGCGAAAGGGGTCATGAGGTGGTTCGTGAGCGAGTATTCCGTCGACCGGGCGCACCGGGTCTAAAGCCCGACCTCGTAATAACAACACCTACCGAGGTCTGGGTTTTAGATGCCGAGGTTTGCGGCCCGAACCGGGACCTGGCAAAAGCACGGCAAGACAAGATCGCCAAATATGATGTCGAGTTTCTAAGAGCGGCGCTCCCCTACCCGCAAAAACCTCGCAGATTTGGATCCATCACTATCTCTATGAGTGGTGTATGGGACTCCGAATCTGCGAGGACGCTCTTGGGGCTCGGCGTCACGAAGAGGAATTTTATGGATCTCACCGTTTTAACTTTGCAAGGAACCTTGAGGATATATCGCTCGCACCGGGTCCATAAGAGCGGGGGCTACCATCAAGCAAGGACACGGACAACTGACTCTTAACTTCACGTGACATCTTTTTACCACCATTTTTATTAAGGCGAGCACTGCCGAGTGTGCAAACGTATTGTAAATGATTAATAAATCATCACAATATTTTCAATATTTATATATATATATATATATATATATATATATATATAAGAATACTTCATTTGATTTCTAATAATAATATTGTGATATATATTATAGAAATTATTGCGGCCGTGGTTACTTGCGAGAGAATGTGGGCACCCTACAGGGTTCAACTTATTCGTAGCAGTATGAGCTCTTCGGGCAAATGTGCTCTTTAGTTAACGAAACCTAATGAGAAGTAAGTACACCGTTTTTATTGGGATACGAAATATTGTTTTTTACGACGCCAATCATCTATGTTTAAACTACACTAAAGCTATTGTACAATTCACAGCTACAGGAGTATGTGTGCGTCTGTGGATGTGTTTATCGTAGAGTTTTCATGTGCTGTACTAAATAATGATGTTTACGGAAAACACAGTAGACGTCCTTGTGCCAATATTAGGAAAACAAATAAGCGCATCCGCAGACCAAAGACGACGTTGCAGTATAATATCATATGTTGCGGGACAACGAGCTTAACGGGCGAGTTACTAAATATGGTACCATAAAACTGTGCGATGGTAAACCAACAGCACACAGTTAACTTCTGGGTGGCGGCAATTGGAGATGAATCATCTGCATTTTACATCGAAGTCATATATTCGAACTAAGTTATATTTGTGTCAAATGCTGCTCGTTATTCCGGCTCGTTGTTGTTGTTGGGTTTGTATTGTGCGAAGCGTGGCGCGTACACAATACCAACCCGCAGTAACGTATACCAACAAATCATTTGCGAGCACGGGCAAATTGTACCGCTTAGGTTTGTTTATTCAAGGTTGCGCTTTAAGATATGGGACGACGTCCATGCAGCTTAGACCTTTGCACGCGCAGCCTGGCCCGGCGCAAATGCAGTCGATATCATTGCAGGTACAGTTCCGGCCGAGACAAAGACAGTTTGTGCTTTGGCACCTGCAGGACGGTCCCGCGCAGGTGCACCACGGGTCCTCGCACACGCAATCCGGGCTTCTGCAGATGCAGTTCGGCTGACGGCACACACAGTTCTGGCTCTCGTCGTGCGGCGAGCACTCATCATAATGCCGCCCGGCAGCGGTGATATTTGGGCTCTCAATCGTCCTCTGCTCAACCGAAACCACCAGCTCTGTCCACAGTGTGGCTAAGCTGTTCAAACGCATTTAACGGTTTCGAGCAGTTATTAATTTCACTATTCATAATAATAATAATAATAATAATAATAATAATAATCATCATCATCATCATCATCAGTGATAGTTTGCAGATTCAATTACGCGTCGTCATCTTAATTGCGATGGGCTGAGAATAGCTAGAGCGAACATGATATTATACCAAAGATACACATTCACATCTCACACTTGTATTAATACACTTGTGAATAATAATAATAATAATAATAATAGTAATACTAATAATAATTTGTTTTTGGAACAAGGGTTTATTATTATGTACATGTATCACAATTACTAATATATTAATTATACACTATTGCTTATACTGTTAATATTGGTCGAGTGTCGGTGACCACTCAACATCATCTTGGCGTTGCCTCTCTTGTGTTTCAATGACACCCTCTGTCGGAGGAACGCGGTCGATTTTGGCTTTGCTGTGGCCTCGTCGTTGTTGTTGGGTTTGTCATGATTGTCATCTACCAGGTTGCCGCATGGACTTTTGGGGAAACTCCAGGTATCTCAACATGTCCGGCTCTCGGTGCATTAAAGGCATGCTGTACGGCCAAGCTTACAGAAGACGGAGGATAAGCACAGATGCGTTTAAACGAAAATGTAAAAAAGGTATCGAACTTGCATTTTCTCCATTTGAAGAAGAGCTTTTGAATGGAACTGAACAGGGCACAAGCACAATCGAATTATTTCATAAGCAATGCACAATCGAGCAGTGAGATGCATTCGTTCCATATCATAGTAAGCAGGAAATTTAATATTTTTTATAGGAAAACATCTGAAGTGTGTTTGAGATTTTTTCCATCATCATCACATTTATTTCACTCATATTAAGCATGTACATCCCATTGACACTTGTACCGTCGTCAGCTGTTCTCGGCATGTTATTCGCGAGAAGCTTTTTTTTGTAACCGGGCAAGAGCCTGGGCTGAAATCAACAGCACTACATGACCATCTAATGAACTCCGGGGTGTACCCGATCGTGATAAAGAAGCTGAGAACTCGCTTTGCCCATTATAGCTCATTCTATGTTGAAATCTCTGACACCGATGTGGATAAGATGTTCAATGAAGACATCTGGAATGAAGGTGCAATTGTCAAGATCTTCAACGGGCGCCTCCGAGAGGCTGATGTAAGGCTCAACAGTAATTCATACTCTGATTTTAAATGTATATCCCTAAACGCGCGATCACTGGCTAAACCAGGAGCGATTGATCGTCTGCACGCGTTTATGGAAATAGAAGAAACTGATATTGCGTATGTAACGGAGACGTGGCTGACCGACAAGGTAACGTCCGCTGAACTGAGCGCGGGTGGAAGATATGAGGTGTTTCGTAATGATCGTGTCGGCCAGAGTGGTGGAGGCGTCTTACTGCTTGTAAATTCCAAGGTTCCCTGTACCAAAGTCTCGCGACGTACCTCATTCTTAGCCTCCGAAACTATCGCGGTTGACGTGCTTCTGCCTGACTGCAAGATTCGTCTCGTCTGCTCGTATCTCAGTCCGACAGGATCGCGCTCTGATCAAGAGAAAAAAAAAGGAGAATTTGATTGCCGATCTCGATGCACTTGTGACTGCTGATGTGAGTGTTGTTATCTCTGGAGATCTCAACCAACCTGGAATAAATTGGTCGGGTTGGCGCTGCTCGTCATCACGACGTGCTGATAAATCGACAGCTGGGGGTGAGCTTTCAGTTGAGGAGAAGTTTCTTCAATTCTGCTGCAAAGCTGGCTTTCAGCAGAGTTGAGGAGAAGTTGAAAGCTGGCTTTCAGCAGCTGGTATGCACCCCTACCCGCGGACTGAATATACTGGACGTTGTTTTAACTACTGATGACTCAGTTGACAACATTACTGTATCGACCGCACCGATCACCACTGATCATAAAATGGTCAAGTTCACCATAACTCGCGGTCCGACTACGCCTGAGACACGCACTGACTGGTGGGACTACGGTAAAGGTGACTACGAAGGGATGATCACAAATCGGATTGCGACTGACTGGACTAATTTTTTCGTCGCCTGTCCCGACGTAGATAGCATGTATAATGTAATGTTGTGTATAAGAAGTGTGGCTATGATGTAAGTGTGCCACTTTCGAATATCTTTCGCCGGTCCCTCGAAGAGGAAACCGTACCTAATCTCTTTAAATATGCCATCGTCTGTCCTGTGCATAAGCGCGGCGATAAAAGCTTAAAATAAAAGGCCCGTCTCGCTGACCTCCGTGCCTTGCAAACTCTTTGAGAAGGTCATAGCAGAGGAGATTTACAGGAACGCAAATGCGCAAGGTCTAATTTCGAGGGAACAATTCGCATATCGTCCCGCTCATTCTGCTCTCCTACAGTTACTAGAGACTAAAAATGATTGGGCCCTCTTCATAAATGATGGACAACCGTTTGACTGCGTGTGTTTCGATTTTAAATCTGCTTTCGAGAGTACCACTCACTCTAAGCTACTCAAAGTCCTTCCGCAGTATGGAGTGGGTAGTTGAATTGTTAATTGGATTAAGGCTTTCTTAAGTGATAGACTCTTTAGGGTAAGAGTTAACGACTGTCTGTCATCTACGGCTCAGGTTACCTCGGGCTGTCCGCAGGATACCATTCTCGGCCCTTTAATGTACATACTGTATACCTCCATGTAATATCTCCAGTCGTTCATGTAAAAAGCATGTAATATCTCCAGTCGTTCATGTAAAATGTATGCTGATGACGTCAAAATGTATATACCCGTAGATGATCGAAGCAAAATAGTAACTTTTCAAGAGACGCTAGACAAATTTTTGGAATAGTGTAATGGTCTCGATCTTAAACTATCTGTTAATAAATGTGCTGTGCTACACTTTGGACATAACAATCCTGCACACAAATACACCCTAGGCTCTGAGGAACTAACCATTAAAAAAAGGCGATCAAAGACTTAGGAATACTGACATCTGACACATTGAACTATACACCTCATATACTTAAAGTGGTTACGGCTGCCACACGAAGACTAAACTGGATATTGCGCTCGTTTGTTATCAAAGACGCTTTCCTGTATGTGAGACTGTATAAGCAATATGTTCTCCCGGTCTTATTATACGCTTCCCCCGTATGGCATCAAGGATTCGCATGTGATGAGAAGATTCTGGCCACAGTTCATAAAAAGTTTATAAGGCATGTTGCCTACCGCTGCAACATTAGCAGGACTAATGTTGAGTGCATGGACATAGCCGTTATATTAGATATCATTGACAGATGTACGTTTACAAGCATATGTAAGCAGCCCGATAGATTCAACAAGTTATTTGAAGTCATGACGACGATAACTCGCTCTGGTTTAAACATTCAGGCTAAAGCTGTAGCCAGGAAAGAAATCGTAAATAGAATGTTCGCGTGGCGCACAGCCCGCAAGTGCAATCATGTACAGCCAAACATCTAAATCGCCGGATGGCGCGTTTTTTATCAAGTTTCGAGAATCTTAAATAAAGCCCCCCTGCCAAAGGGTGTGTAAATATATATATATATATATATATATATATATATATATATATATATATATATATATATAAGCAGTGCAGTGATCTCTCCGGATGTCTCCGGAGACGGTAAGGGAGTCGCCATGGCGGGCTCGTCGTCCTTACAGTGCACACGACCACGGCGTTGCGCATGACGTGGCCAAACCAGCTACCCTTCATACGTACGATAGAAGAGGCAGCACGAACTTTACCTTTGCACATCACCTTCGTACGAGGCTGACGGCGGTATGCGTCCGCGAGGGGACAGCTAGGGCAGGCAGGCAGATGCATGATTCATTGTACACGCCTGAGAGCACAGTTGACAGACGAACCCCGTGTACTCCTCGTGGAAGTTTGTATTCGCACAGACCAGGTGATCAGATAGCCATGAAATGTGAGAATTTTGTTAGCGTCTGTAAGGTGCATCGTCAACATGACCAGCAACCATGACAAAATAATAAAGTACAGATTGGGCAAAGAGTAGCAGCAATAATACAACAACGGAAGAATATTTTATTTGATTTCTAATAATATTAATATGCGGCCGTGGTTACTTGCTCAATTAAACCATTGTCTTTTAGGAGGTTTATTTAAGATATGAGCATCCTAATTCCACCTGGACAACTAGTAACAAAATTGAGAAGACAAGAAGGCGCTGTCGGAAAACCGGTACGGTTTCCAAGCCCAGCACTCTGCACATTGGGATATCAGCAAAATTCCTACCATTGCTGAAACAAAGAGAAATACACCGATAGCAAATGGGCTGTCGCATAGGCAGTATCAACCTCTGCATGTGCACTTGGGACTGCGGCGGCCCGACATGTGCAATGCGGGAGAAGGTCCCTGCGCACTTGCGACGGAAGCAACCTCAGAAGAAGTTCTCAGGACGAGGCGAGCCGCTGGAACCGTTCTTTAGTACGACTTCAGCCGCTACTTCTCGTTTAAGGTTGCGTGGCCAAAGCGCATATCGCCGTCTGCACCGTATCTTTAGTCGTTTAATGATAATGATCGCGGTAGAAGCCTTTATGATGTTCCAGCTGCGGGTGTCGTACAAGAGTGCCTACGCCAGTTGCTTGCATATTACAAGGAATTGTCAGTTCCAAAAGAGCCACGCCAGCTGTGCCCCATTCGTGGGGAACGCTGCGCATATTTTGAAAGAGTGTTTGACGTCGTATTTTTCTTTTTTTTTCCTGAGTCTCAGAGAGAGTTTGTATAGGCGACGGAGGCCGTCCAATTTTCTGAACGTGTCGTGGCCCGTAATAAATTAAGCCAGCAAGTAGAACGGTGATCTCCCTCGCGTTTTTGCCACCACTGCCTCACATCTGGATAATAGAGCGGCTCTAGAAACCCCGCTGGCCCGTCTGGGTTGCTCCATTCACTGTTTGTTCCAGGCGTCTAATATCTGACATCGACATCGGGTGTGCGTAAATGCATTTTCCACCTCCCTCAAATAAAAAATATATATATATATAAATATCTGACATCGTTCGTCCTCCTGAGAAAGTGAAAAGTCGGGTCAGCGGACTGCAGCCTCCACAACCCGTAGGTCCCATGGAAACTGCCAAGATAAGACTTGGACTTCAGCAGTGTGGACGTAGTTGCGTTGCCTTTTACATAAAATGTATATTGAATTGTAATTACCTTGGTTTTTAAAAAATGTATCCTTTTCAACCAGCCGGATAGTCGGATTCTTCACCCGCATTTGTTTGTGTGTGTGTTTTTATCTGCTATCTGTTCCGCTATTGAATTCAGGTGGATTTTATTTTTCTGTTTTTAACAAACAATTTCCAGCTTGTTCGGAAAGGTTGATTTTTATTTTGATCTGTTTTCTAAACAATAGTCATCTCGTGACAGGAACGATCAAACACAGCAACCAAGTGTGTCATCAAAGTGTATAGTTTTTCTGATGCGTAACCTTTGCATTAATGGCATGTTCGAACAGAACACATACTTTCCCAGACCCAGGATCAACTCTACTCTAGAGAACACCAGGGGCCAGGAGCGGGGGTTTACTAACTTACTACCTATAGCACTCTTCTCTATCAGTCGGGCCTTGTTTGACTTGATAACTTGACTAGGAATGTCGCTTGTAATGACTTATTTTCCCTATTTTAGCAGTACTGAGCAACCCCGTTGCCCTGCGATATAGGCTCAATTGTTCACAGATTTACACGTTTAGTCACTTATGGGTTCGAATGTTTTTTCTCTTGTAGTGTTTCGATATAGTCGTATAGGTACCAGCTTATCGAGAAAATGTTTTCTTATTTAAAAGTTAAAGTTAATTGTGCAATGTTATGTTGACACAGTCTTTCTAAGCACCTGCTGTGACAGATTATCGATCCCATTTAAGCTTCTTCTGCCTCTTAACTTGCCGGTTTTTGGACGTCATTTCATACAAGTTAAAACGCTTACAGCTGCTTCCTCGTCAGTAGCGAGCAATAAAGCATTTCAATAAAATGTCTGTAGGTAAGATCACGTAAATTCCTGAGAGCTAAACAACCAAACGAATTATAGTGCATCGATAGCATTGGATGTATGAATAGGTTTTAACAAATCGATTTACAGATCTCATAACCAAGCCAAAATCTAATTTTCGGCCGTCAAGGTAACATCTACCAGAACTAAGTGTATCCTGAACGTATACCTATAATCGACTCAGATCGATCTGTAGTGTACCGAAGTAAGACACATAACGTGAGACTTAGAATTACTTGTGTGTTTAGAGTCGCTCTCTTAATTATGACGATATTAAGTAAGTAGTAAGTAAGACGTATCGGACACAAACAGAAAAGAGAATATAGGTACAGAAAAGAGCATATAGGTAAACTGCTTTGTTGATGAGCGTCTACACTGCGAACTACGGTGACAGTCAGTTCACCAGTGGACACCACTTTTTTGTTGAAGTTGAACTCCTCGCTGCGTTCTTGTCAGTAGCGGGCGACAGATATGACATAAAACTTTATAATAGAACGTTTGTATGTAAGAACTCAAGCAAACCTTGCAGAGAAAACATCATTTGTTAACAGCTGTGAATATATTTTTTTCCTAATCAACATATATATACAAATTGTATTAAAACTGTGAAGAGAATGTGGGCACCCTACAGGGTTCAACTTATTCGTAGCAGTATGAGCTCTTCGGGCAAATGTGCTGTTTAGTTAACGAAACCTAATGAGAAGTAAGTACACCGTTTTTATTGGGATACGAAATATCGTTTTTAAAACGCCAATCATCTGTGTTTTAAACTACACTAAAGCTATTGTACAATTCACAGCTACAGGAGTATGTGTGCGTCTGTGGATGCGTTTATCGTAGATTTTTCATGCGCTGTACTAAATAATGATGTTTACGGAAAACACACAGACCAAAGACGACGTTGCAGTATAATATCATATGTTGCGGGACAACCAGCTTAACGGGCGAGTTACTAAATATGGTACCATAAAACTGTGCGATGGTAAACCAACAGCACACAGTTAACTTCTGGGTGGCGGCAATTGGAGATGAATCATCGGCATTCTACATCGAAGTCATATATTCGTACTAAGTTATATTTGTGTCAAATGCTGCTCGTTATTCCGGCTCGTCGTTGTTGTTGGGTTTGTATTGTGCAAAGCGTGGCGCGTACACAATACCAACCCGCAGTAACGTATACCAACAAATCATCTGCGAGCACAGGCAAATTGTACCGCTTAGGTTTGTTTATTCAAGGTTGCGCTTTAAGATATGGGACGACGTCCATGCAGCTTAGACCTTTGCACGCGCAGCCTGGCCCGGCGCAAATACAGTCGATATCATTGCAGGTACAGTTCCGGCCGAGACAAAGACAGTTTGTGCTTTGACACTTGCAGGACGGTCCCGCGCAGGTACACCACGGGTCCTCGCACACGCAATCCGGGCTTCTGCAGATGCAGTTCGGCTGACGGCACACACAGTTCTGGCTCTCGTCGTGCGGCGAGCACTCATCATAATGCCGCCCGGCAGCGGTGATATTTGGGCTCTCAATCGTCCTCTGCTCAACCGAAACCACCAGCTCTGTCCACAGTGTGGCTAAGCTGTTCAAACGCATTTAACGGTTTCGAGCAGTTATTAATTTTACTATTCATAATAATAATCATCATCATCAGTGATAGTTTGCAGATTCAATTACGCGTCGTCATCTTAGGTGCGATGGGCTGAGAACAGCTAGAGCGAACATGATATTATACCAAAGATACACATTCACATCTCACACTTGTATTGCAATGATAATATATTATAATATATAATATATATAATATACATATATATATATATATATATATATATATATATATATATATATATATATATATATATATATAATATACATATATATAATAAAAACAGACTACCCCAATTGGGGGCCCACTGCGGCTTATTCCTTCTTAGATCTTGTTTTTCAGCCACGAGGTTAACACACCTGCTTAGAGGTTGCAACCTGTTTTTATCACAAGAGAATTACAGCCTTTTAACGGACTTAGCTTAGACATTTTAGAGATCATACTAAATCTTAAGCTGACCGCTGCGGCGAGGGAACAGGTAATGCTCCCGGTTTCTTTAGGCGGCCTAGGTGTGCCGGACGCGGTCATGACGGCAGGACCTGCAATCGTGTCGTCATTGACCCAGGCCGCGGACAGGGTTAAAGCATTATTGGACAGTGATGGGTGGGACGCCTATAACGGTGAACTTCAAAGACTGACCGACGAATTGCGTTGTTATTTGATTCTCCTCCCGACGATAGGGCTAACCAGGGCAATTGGACAACCCCGCTACAAGAAAAACGACTAGCAAACTTGATTAATAGAGCACCGTCTGTTGCCGATAAAGCCAGGCTTCGAGCTGTTAGTAGTCTAGGGGCTGGGGCTTGGCTACACGCCTTACCATGTCCGCGAACTGGGACTCTGTTGGACGACGAGACCACGCGCATAAGCGCAGGGCTTTGGTGTTGACATAGTCGTGCCCCACCGATGTCGCTGTGGTGATTTTGTGAACGCGTTGGCCCATCATAACCTATCATGAGCGTTAAGTGCAGGCCGACGAGCACGTCACTCTGCTCTAAATGACACCTTTAGTCGCGCACTTCGATCTGCCGGCTTCCCATGTGTTTTAGAGCCCCCGGGTCTATCAAGGGATGACGGAAAAAGACCTGACGGCCTGACTTTGACGCCCTTTGAGCGTGGCCGCATGCTTGTTTGGGACGCAACTGTAACCGACTCATTAGCCCCTTCGATGGTCGGTGCAGGTGCTGACCGAGCAGGTCATGCTTCCAGGTTAGCTGAGGCTAACAAATGCAGGAAATATTCCAGTGTGGATTATCCGCATGCATTTTGTCCGTTGGCGTTCGAGACTATGGGAACTGCAGGCCCCCTTACTCTCAAACTGATTCAGCGCGTAGGCAGAAGCCTTAATCTTTCAACAGGAGACTCGAGAGCATCCGAATTCTTGCGTCAGAGGCTGTCGCTTGACATCCAACGAGGAAATGCAGCGTCTGTTCGGGGCACACTCCTGAACTGGGCTAACCTTGGGTTAGAGAACCCGTAATCACACGTTCGCACGGAGACAATTGTCCACTCCAAAGTGCTAACATAACGAACTTATATAAATAATAAAAAAAAATAATAATAATAATAATAATACTAATGATAATTTGTTTTTGGAACAAGGGTTTATTATTATGTACATGTATCACAATTACTAATACATTAATTATACACTATTGCTCATACTGTTAATATTGGTCGAGTGTCGGTGACCACTTAACATCATATTGGCGTTGCCTCTCTGTGGTTCCAATGACACCCTCTGTCAGAGGAACGCGGTCAATTTTGGCTTCGCTGTGGCCTCAAAGAGCTTCTTCCTAAGCTCTTTTGTCAGCTGGAGTGTATCCTTGCTCCAAACACCGGATCACTTGAGACCGAAGCTATGTGAGGAGGCAAAAAAGGCAAGATCTTGTCGCCGAGCGAATGCCCAATCCACCCAGCCGGGCCGGTAGGCGTGGCTGCGTCTATGCCTTATCCTTGAACGCTTAGTTAAGGATGTTTTCCACGGCTCTCCTAACCTGGTCGTTGAGTTCCAAGGTTTCTGATAACAAAAGGAAGGCAGGCGAGGTTCGTAGTACGTACAAGACATTTGGCACTTCCATTGCGTGCCGGAGCAGAAAGTCGCCTTGGTGTCTCCCCAGATGGCCCAGCCGCTGGTAAAGCCGAGAGAGTTGTTCTTTCTTCTCGGCCAGTAGCGGGTCAACCATGTTGGGAAACACTGCCGTACCCAGCAGGTCTAGTTTACACCAGTCCTTTGTCAGGAATGCCAGGGAGCTTGCTGTTGAATTCTGCAATCACCTGCTGTTTCTCTTCGTCTTTGAAACCCTGTAAGAATATGAACACTCTAAGATCCTTAATGTCTCTGAGTAACACCGAAGTATCGTTGTTAAGAGCGGTCCCATCGTCAAAGTAGAACAGAGGGACTCTGGATGCCACCTGCTTGCACCAGCCTGCTGATGCAGGAGCGGGCTAAACGCAAAAGGTTCCACTATGTCCCCCTGTGAACCTGCTAAAAACCTCTGTCCAGAGACCCACTATTTGTTTGGATAAAAAGCACTCTTAAAATATATTTTTAAGAGGCAACATTTTCCGTTGTTTTCGAGAAAGGTGCGAGCTGTGTGAGCAATTATTTTTAGCAGCAGTTTTTCCCATTGACCTGGGGAAGCAGGGCTTTTGTGGCCAATCTACGCAGAGGGCAGCCAACGGCTATGGGTCGGTATGCCCCGGTTTTCTTTTTCAGGGCGATGAGCCACCGCCATATATGACGCTTCTCACAGCCTCCGAAACTTGCCCGTTACGTATGATGTCGCATATCTTGGCGTTTCCAGCACATCGAAGTGGTCTCCGTTGGCAAGAAGAAGGCATTTTTGATGGTCGGGCGTAAGGCGGTCCAGCCCTGCCGCCGCACCGGATGAAACGGTGCGAAGTGTCTTGGCAACGTCCTTGCTCGAGCACGGCCCAACCGCTGGCAAGCCGATAGGAGGCGGTGGCAGCATGTCCCCTGCAGATGCAAAAGGGTGCTTTGCCATCATCTCACTAATCGGCTCTTTCGTTACGGACGCAGTAGTGTCTTCGGAAGACAAGATTCTAATGGCGCTCCGCACTTTAAAATCCATGGAAAGCTTGTGGGCAACGATCTGAGCGCGAGCTTTACCCGTCATTACACGTTTGCCTCGACTTCCGGCTTTCACGCGGCTGAAAGCGCTACCTCTAAGAAGGGCTAAAAGGCTATAGCCTCTTTGAGTTTTTTTTTTGTTAACGTCGAGGACTTTTGGGGCGAGTGTGAGCAAAGCGGTCTAGCTTGCTTCATCATTATTTTTCACAACATATTTGAGCAGACGGCGGAAGAACTCGCGCAGAGGGATTCTCGCTCCCTTTGGAATCCTGCGCAGCACCTTGCGTGTCATGTGGGCCTTGGTGAGTAACCGGTGACGAGGAGGGGGAGAAGAGGGCGGCAGGTTTGACTAGGTGACGGCCTTCAATTCGGTGACGGCTGGCTGGCGAGGTTAGGAGAGGGTTCTACTAGCAGAGCGCGAGAGAAGGCAGCGGCTGTGAGATGCTGCTAGTAATGACAGTGTTGGAGCGCTGCTGTTCCACAAAACTCGGCTACCTTCTTCTTATGAGTCCTTCCTGCGTGGATCTGGGTACCTCTTTCGTAAGAAAGCACATTGAATACCACGGGCATCGAAACCCGTTAGCCATTGCTGCTGCTTCTCTGGTGAAACAAAGCTGTTGCTGGCTTTGCTGTGGCTGTCAACTTATTATGCCTTGCCGTTCCAGAGGAACACGTCGTTTTCAATGTTGGCGCGATGAGTTGTTGAAATAACTATTAGCGTTACTCTGTAGATTAGATCTTCCAACATAATAATAATAATTGTGTGGAGGGATCACGATGTAACGGTCGAAGCATCGTCGCCGATTGTTTGCTTTAATTGCCAACGTACTAACCACACGGCAACTCGTTGCATTCGCGCCCGTGCGTGTAGAAGATGTGGTGCGCACGACCATCTTGCCGCATCATGTCGAAATCGCGCTCGCTGCGTTAACTGCAGGGGCCCTCACCCTAGAGGGGACTCGTCTTGCCCCGTTTTCGTGTTAGCTCGCGAGAAAAGCAAGGATCTGCTTGGGTCGCGTATGCTCCAACATGCGCAGTTGTCGGCGCCGGCAGCCACCCTGGTCACCGCCCCGGACCCCGTACCCCCTAGACCACGAGAATCGGCACCTGGGACCTACGCGGCGGTGGTACGCCGTTTGGTGATTCCAGTCACTTCGGGCGTGGTCCCGGAACCTTCGGCAGCACCCGTTGAGGTCGTGCTCCCCCCCTTCCGGCCGATCCCTGCCCCCCGGAAGTCTTTGCTTCGTTCGAAGACGCCGCCATCTATTGAAATGGAGCCCCCTAAACAAGTAGAATGAGTAATGGACGCTGCTCACCGCCCTCCCAAGCGCCGTCGCCAATTGGTTACGAGTAGATCCGTCCTGCGCGGTCGCGTCGTCCCCCAGGGTCGCGCCGTCCCCCGCGGTCGGTCGCGCTTGCCTAAGTCGACAGACGACTTTGACCTTAGTTCTTTGTCCAAGGCCGCATCACTGCTCGCACGTACCAACGCGAAGCTAGCCGACACGCTTCGAGGCATCGTTAACGCACTGCGTCCGCTGCTAGCTCTGACGCCGTTGCTGCAAGGTCTGGTGTCCCCCGCACCCACTTCCCAATGACGGACCCTGGCTCAGCTTCCTATCCCCCTCCCCAGAGCGCTTCAGTAGCAAGTAACCCCTCTATAAGGGTTACTTGTCCCAGATGCGGCCGGGACTTCACCCGCCGCGGCCTCCTCATTCATCAAGCTGGATGCGTTCTTTGTTGCCGAGCTCCTTTGCGACGTCCTCGACCTTGTGGCGGCCAACAACGACCTGCCCTCGTGGGAGTCGCTCCTGTCATTCGCTTATGTGGTCCTTCAACTGCCACTTCGCACCTTATCGTCAATCTCTTTGGCAGCGACTGTCCGATCGAACCTCCGTGCATATCGCGATGGCTGGCGTTTTGAGTATCGCGTAGGAGGTATTAGAAGAGCCAGAACGGACCCGTGCGGCTCGCCTGAGGCCTCGGCACGCCGCGTTTCGAGCAAGCTATCTGAGGGAGACGTTTCCGGGGCGGCCCGACTATTATGCTCTACCGACTCATTTGCCTCGGGGGACGGAGTCCTAGCTTTGCTTGTTACCAAGCACCCACCTGCTCCGCCGCATTTGGCTTTTCCTGCCCCTCCTGACTCGATGACGCAGCATCAAACCTCGGTCGATGTCGTCTTGGGAGCTGTAGCCGGCCTTCCGGCCAGTTCGTCCGCTGGTCCTGACGGTCTCCGCCCGCGCCATCTTAAGGATCTCCTTCCCCCTGGGATCGGACCGGTGGCCGGGAAACTGGCCGCATCACTTGCCAGAGTGATGAACGTCCTGAGATGGGGCCGACTGCCGGCTGAGGTCAGGACGATCGTGTTCGGCGCCAACCTATTCGCACTGCGCAAAAAAGACGCATCAATTCGCCCCATTGCCTGCTCTCTTACGTTACGGAGGATCGCAGCAAAGATAGTCTGCCGCGAAGCCAAAGAACTTATTATGGAACAACTTGGCCCGCACCAGCTGGGATTTGGCATGGCGGGCGGAACAGAGACTGCCGTACATGCAGCAAGAGCCTTTATGCAATCAAGTCCCCCCGGTACGGCACTCCTTAAGTTGGATTTTCGCAATGCATTCAACACCATCCGTAGGGATCACCTCCTTTGTGCGGTTCGGGATACAGCCCCGGAACTCTTCACCTTAGTAGAACACGCGTACAAAGAGCCATCCGTCCTGTTGTTTGGCGCCGAGACGTTATTTTGGGCATCAAGCATACAGCAGGGGGACCCCTTGGGACCGGCCCTATTCAGCCTGGGGATACGTGAGCTGGTTAACTCCGTTCAAGTGCCATTCAACGCTTGGTACCTAGACGATGGCACACTTGGTGGACCGATGGTGGACTTGCTCGATGAGGTGCGCAGAGTCCTTGCTTTCGAGGCAGTCAGTGGTCTGGTGCTGAACACGGCCAAATGCGAGGTGTTCGCTCCGGGGACAGACCCAGACGACCCCTCATTGAGGGCCTTGCTCGAGCTGCTACCGGGGTGTAGAGTCGTGGCTGACCACGAAATAAACCTTTTTGGCGCACCGGTTCTGCCCTCTGCGTTGCCGGGACAACTCGACCCCTTGATGGACAGATTGTGGGCGATGCAGGAACGTCTTCTGCTTGTTGGAGCCCACCAGGGACCCTACCTGCTTCGTTGTCGTTCTCCGCGTGCCGCATCGTACATGTTTTACGGTCCATAGACTGCTCAGGCGATTTGAACCATCTTCTCCAACCATTCGACGACCAGGTGGTGAAGGCCCTACAGACGATGCTAAGTCTAAACTTACGACCACGAGAGGTGCGCCAAGCGGCCCTCCCGACGACCATGGGCGGCCTTGGTCTCCCCTCGGCTCGATCCTTGGCGGGCCCGGCCGTGGCTGCCTCGATGCATGCAACGTCGGAAAATGTCCAGCGCCTGCTCCCGCCGGCGGCTCAGACAATGTTCAAGGCGGCTCGTGACGATATAGCGACTGGACTTCAAGCTTCATCGCCTGGTTCCAATAGACTAGCCTGCCAGAGGGCCTGGGCCGAGAAGGCCCACGAAGCTTCGCTTAGTTCGCTGCTTGAAGAATGCGGGGATGACCAAGACAAGGCACGCCTTCTAGCTGTCGCTCGCCCAGGAGCAAGCGACTGGTTGCATGCACTACCCGCTGACTCACTGGGTACCCGCCTTGATGACCAATCCACCCGGATATGCGTTGGCCTGAGATTGGGGGCTGATTTGGTTGAGCCACACAGATGCTCTTGTGGCGAGCCCGTCGGGCGACTCGCCAGACACGGTCTGTCTTGCGCTCATGCAGCGGGCCGGCGCCCAAGACACACTGCCCTCAATGAAATGCTTGCAAGATCGCTGCGGAGGGCGGGGATTCCCTACGTCCTGTAACCACCTGGGCTTTCAAGAGACAACGGTAAGCGCCCCGACGGTATGACTTTGATACCCTTCTATAAAGGTCGTTCCGTGGTGTGGGATGCGACGGTGACCGACTCTCTGACCCCTTCCCTTGTCGGTCCCGGCGCGTCCCGCCCGGGGACTGCCGTTTCGCGAGCTGAGACCTCAAAGATAAGAAAGTATGCGGACCTAAGTCGGGCGCACCATTTTTCGCCATTCGCGTTCGAGACGATGGGTGGCCCTGGGCCCCTCACGGTAACATTGATCTTTCGGGTTGGCGACGCGTTACGGCAGGCGACGATGGACAAGAGGGCGCACGCCTTCTTCTCCCAGCGACTGTCCCTGGAGATCCAAAGAGGTAACGCGACCTCAGTGCTCGGAACTATGAGCGACTGGATGGACCCGGACCTTCGCGCCAGGGGGCGGGCAGGATTTCCTCACGGGCATGAGCGATAGAGCGGCTACGGCGCGCAGAAGGAGCAACTAAGTCGACGAGCAGCAACGCCGTAAAGTATTATATATATTAATCTAAATAATAATAATTATTTTTTTTTTTTATTATTTATTAATATTGTTTAAATGTTACAATTGTGAGGTGTGAACGTGTACTCCTTGTCTTCTTCTAACTCCTAAATATTATTAATACTATTAATTATTATTATTATTTACAGAGCAGTATAAACATGATTTAAACGTTCATACCTCACAATTGTATAAACAAAATAATAATAATAATATGTCGGTAACTAGCAGGAGTATATGGTAAAGTTAGTGGTTTGTTGAAAGTATGAACTGCCCTAATTATGCTTTTTTATATGGCTCTAGTTTAAGATAACACGACATAAAGGTCAATGCCAAATGTATCTAATTTTAAAATGAAATCATTTCAGTGCCACTGTCTTAGCAAAAAAGTAATAAGAAATATGAAAAAAAAGCAAGAAGAAACTAATAACTGATTCGATAAATGTGGATATTCCGTGGCCTACATATATATATATATATATATATATATATATATATGGAGAAAAGTCTTTGTGAAGCATACATATTTGGGTCTACTATCGTCTACTATCTGCAAGTGATAAGAAGCTTTTAGTTGTACGGGTTTTTAGTGCAGCCGTAAATTTGCCTGCTCATGAAGTTTACTCTATACGTATATGACACCCTTTTAGTCTGACATGATCGACGCCATTCGATGAAGCAATCAAATGCCATCACCACCATGCCCTAAAGTTTATTTTGACGCTCAATGAGATTGGTAGCTGTCCTTCATTTAGACAACACCTGCAGGCGAGTTTGAGTTTGTACAACGCCGCGATTATTTTGTCCATTTTTTCTAGAATCACAGCACTCACACATTTCATCGCATAAATACTTAACATCGAATACTAGTGACCGAATCGGCCTGCGTCGAAACAAGAGAGCACTTTAAATTTAGTAGATGTAATAAGTTTTATGGAATCAAGTGCCACGCGTTCGCGAAACACACTCAAACTCAAAGATAGCGTTAGAAGATAGCGGAATGTTTGAAGTTTTAGTGCCTTTGTATTATTAGGCAACATTGCTCAAATAATTACAAAGTCTCTCTCTCTCTACCTTTCTTTCCAAGATTGTTCATTGACCAAGATAGATGAAATAAGTGATCACCTCAATGGCATTGAAGTTTATGATGATTACCTTTGAGTGTTGCCTGCGATAGTGGTGCAGTCCGGTCTTTCGCAGGTACAGTTCTTGCCGACGCATGTACAATCGGGCCCTCTGCAAGTGCAGTTGTCGGCAATGCAGACGCAGTGTGGACCCTCGCAGATGCAGTCCGGACTTCGACACGTGCAGTTCGATGCCCGACACGAGCAATTTGCTCCGCCGTTGCATTCGTCGTAATTCGATAGGCCAGCACCGATTCTTCCATCAGGATCGATGTTTCGATTTGAGAGGTAAACGGCCAAATCTGGGATGCGCTTCAAATACGTTGATAACCTGCGCCACAACATGTGCCGCGACGGATAGACCGACATTGAGTTTAACACGTGTTATGTATCCGTTTATTATTATTATTATTCATTCACTGGTAGCTACATACATATATATATATATATTTTTTGTTTTTATTTTTTTCATAATGATTATTATTATCCGTATTTAACTAACATACGCGAGCAACCTACAGAGCAAACGAGGGCTAGAAGGGCTTAACAACAGCGCCGGCACTAACAAAATGTTGTTTTTGATTGCCATACATTAGAGGTACGATACACAGCTTTGAGAACGACAGTATAATAAAACAAATAAAAATAATAACGTAGTTTTGCAACATCCCTGGACAATAAGGGGTAGTTAGTGCGCAGTCGTCGGAAACATAGTATGTTGTGAGAGTTTTCAAGATCTCACAAGGAGCTCGTACGTTTGGTTGTAAATTATGCGCCAGCGAACGTCTAGATAAGCTTCGTCGCGGGTATCAAAGTAATACGACAATTAAAATTCACGAAAAAGCAACTAAAAATACGGCCAACATTACTACGTTTCAAGTAGTGCTTGAGGTAGAGAGTGCTGGCAACACGCATTGGATATTACTATACATGCTTGACCAGACTCTTTAGGCGGTGGCTACTCGCCTCCAAAAGGGAGGGATATACATGTATGTACACATTCATATAAATATATATATATATATAAATGAACGTGCACATATATATGTGTATATATCTTTCCCTTTTCGCCTCCAAAAGGAAAGGATGATGTATACACATATATACACATATAAAAGCACCATCATTAAACAACCATTAAAATAGTAGGCTAAAGGGTACGAATGTACTCTGAGAATATGTATGGACCGGACATTATTCACGCTAGCGGTAACGATTCTGGCAGAGACTATTCCGAAGGATCTCAAGGGGCGCAGGGAAGAAGAACTTAAAGAGAGCACTCTCAGAGCCCCTGATCAATACTAATACTAAGACGTAATACTGTTGTAGCCGACACCGGGCATCTACCATACCACCGCAGACCACGGATTGTTCCCAGAGGGCAGAATGATACAATAATGCTCAAAAGCATACGTCAACGTACGTGAGCTAATATGTGAGAAGCGCCACACAGATTGAAAGTTGCACTTCCTTCCTCTACACTTACTATAGTGATGCATTGTCATCATTTTCATTACATTGACAAATGATTGTGCAGGTGGTACTAGGTGGTGGTACACCGCGAGCGTACACATGATACGCTCCAGCGGTGAGCCAACGGTGAAAACAACAGGTAAACAAACAGGCCTAGCCGCCTACCTGATATTATCGGTAACTAAGTGGCTACAGTGTGGGCCAGAACACGTGCAATCGGCACCGAGACAAGTGCAGTTGGGCCCCTGACAGGCGCAATTGGGGCCATTGCAAGTGCAGTTCGGACCGGCGCAGAGACAGTCGGGACCGTTGCAAGCGCAATTCGGACTTCGGCAGACACACGACGGGCCATCGCACACGCAACCAGGCGTCGTACACGTGCAATTTGCTGGCGTGCACATGCAATTCTGACCGGGAGGACAGATCTCCAGAGGCTTCCAGACTTCCCCTTGCTTTCGGGCGTCGGAGATGACGATCGTGAACTCGTCCGTCGTGCTGTTCTGGCTGTCCAGCGATGACTGCCTGTCTGCATGCCAAGGCCTATAACGACGTACGTCATTAATGTAAAATTGCAACAAAAAAAACAACACAAACAGAAAACAACTGTTACCCTGCGTCATTCTTTCCTATTTACGCTGCGTCTCCTTTTTTAAAAAAATAGCCGCTGACTCTTAGCGGTATGGTGTATCATCTATTCTCAATGAGCATCGCTCAGAGAAAATTCGATCAACAACAGGGATCGACACTCCCGGTAGATGACAACCTTGACTAGCGCACTAGCCCCTAGACCACACCGCCACAATTGACTGAAGCTAGAATATAGTAAGTGAGGAATCGATTGCATTGGGAAGCCTTTCGTAAAGATTGGCGCGACTTCAGCGGTATACGTCATTGTTTGTCATTGCGAGTTTTGCAGTACGCGTTTTGTCATTGTCTGACATTGTCACAGCCATAAACCACTTCTTGATGAACAGACTGGCAGACATTGTTCCGTCGAGTAATTACTGCAGGTGAACTTGATACTTGAGATGTAAACGCAATACTGTGTAATCTTATGAACGCGGGGAACCAAAAGACAGGGAATACAGAGGCAGCAAAGCGGCTACAGCAACGGAAGGTTGGAGAAGTGCTAACATTAGAAGCAGTAGTATCACATAAATTGGGGAAATTGACTTGACGGGTACATATTTAGTGCAAACCTCTCGTCCGGAGTTTTTCGTCTGTCTGGCTGGTCAGCCAAGTCAGCGCGGAGGCCTTTTTCGATGATCTTCCATAGTGACATCGTGTTACCTAAGCACACGCGAAAGAACGACATACAAACGTTACTAATTGTTGCGTTTCGCCAGTGTTGTCTGCATGCAAATGTTAGGTTCTTAGCGTTAAGCCGTTAGCTTTCATCCGGAAGGAGATCTCAGTAAGTGCTTCATTTGTCCGGGACTCTAGTTTAGCTGTAACGTTAGCGCTCGACTGTAACCACAAGGTCATTAGCGTACGCACTAAATTCAGTTTTATGAGGGACAGTTTTAAGTTCGAGTACCTCGTATCGTATGCAAGGTCCCAGAGCAGCGGACCCAGTATGAGGCGGAGATGTCTGCGGCGGGTCAGATCACCGCATGTCTGGGCGTTACCATTCGAGCCACTTATTAATTTCTCATCTAGTGCCTCCTTTAATGACTGCTTTAGAAGACCTGCGTTTGAATTTCCCACGCGCTTGCCGGCGTCAGCTGATGCATTTATCACCTGCTTCTATATCTGACTCTAAGACTGTCACGTGTGGCGAACATTTCCCACATTTCACTGTGTCTAGTTTGATATGATCATTACCAAAGCTTACCGAATGTTTCGTACAGGAAAGATAAGTCCACTGTGGGCACTGAACACTTTCAACGCTCGTGTGTTGTGAGCGCATATTTCTCGTCTCTTCGCGATTCTTT
Organism: Dermanyssus gallinae; assembly: GCA_003439945.1. NCBI lineage: Eukaryota > Metazoa > Arthropoda > Arachnida > Mesostigmata > Dermanyssidae > Dermanyssus > Dermanyssus gallinae. The sequence continues at coordinate 33,021 of QVRM01001225.1, read as the reverse complement.
GTATGTAGGAAACTATGATACACAACTTCTAAATTCTGTGCAGAGCGGCTCGGATATGATTTTTTCTAACACTGTAGTCATTTTTGCGGTGTTGTTATTGGTCCTTATTTCTTAGAAAATGGTCGTAGATATGTGTAAACACCAACAGCGGGTGAAATTGGGACGTGATAGAATTCTTTAAATATATATATATATATATAACTGGGACGTGATAGAAAACTTTATATATATATATATATATATATATATATATATATATATTTAGAAAATATTGTGATGATTTTTTAATCATTTACAATATGTTTGCACACTCGGTAGTGCTCGCCTTAATAAAAATGGTGGTAAAAAGGGGTCACGTGAGGTTAAGAATCAGCTGTCCGTGTTCTTGCTTGATGGTAGCTTCCGCTCTTATGGACCCGGTGCGAGCGGTATATCTTCAAGGTTTCTTGCAATGTTAAGACGGTATGATCCAAAAAATTCCTCTTTGTGACGCCGAGTCCCAAGAGCGTACTCGCAGATTCGGAGTCTCATACACCACTCATAGAGATAATGATGGATCCGAATCTGCGAGGTTTTTGCGGGTCGAGGAGCACCGCTCTTAGGAACTCGACGTCATATTTGGTGATCTTGTTCTGCCGCGCTTTTGCGAGGTCCCTGCTCGGGCCGCGAACCTCGGCATCTAAAACCCAGACCTCGATAGGTGTTGTTTTTATGAGGTCGGCTTTTAGACCTGGTGCGCCCGGTCGACGGAATACTCGCTCACGAACAACCTCATGACCCCTCTCGCGGCTAAGACGCGCCACGCGATCACAGACGTCGTCATGTCTCTTTATAGTTTGTTTGTGTGTTGTATCGCACATCTGAGCGACATGAGCCAACGTCTCAGGCGCATGACACCCGTGCCTACAACGTTTGTTGTAGCCCGGACGCCTCTGGCTAATCTGGCACGCGTTGGTAGTGCGTTGATCCTGAGCTTTAGTAGGTTTAAATACTCCTTACTGTATGGGTAGGGCATACCCTTAATTCAGTAATGTACAAAGGGCGTTTCGTGTGTCTTTTTAAATGTGCCCCATCGAGCGTGTTGTGTAGTTGTTGAGACCAGTTATCGGTCTCTTGTGTAGCGGTCTCAATGGAGGTTCCCAAGCGCTCGCAAAGAAGTCTTGTTGTCGCAAGGTATTTTTTGAAGTGCTCGGTGGTTAGCATCCATTGGACCCCAGGGTGCGTGGAGTGTTGTATTGCTGTCAGACGGGAGAGGCGGAGTCTGGGGATAAATGTTTGGAGGCATGGGATGTCCAGACCACCGCGTGCTGTGTGCGTGTACAGGTAGGCGTTCGGCATCGAGTTTTCGAGCTTAAGCCATTTCGACTTGACAACTTTTCTGATCTCTTTATCTAGGTCGCTAAGGAGTGCGTGAGATGGTCTGGGACCGGAGACCAATTTATATTGGAGGCGGGGAATGAGACAGTCTTTCAAAACTATGAGTCTTTGGTGGGGTTTAAGGGGAGCTATCGTGCGTCTGTTGAGTAAATTAAGAAGTATATCCTTGGTGGAGTTAACTCTGCCATTGCTGTCAAAGTCGACTCCCAGATATCTCCATCGATCGCTCATACCTTTATATATATGGATGAAGCGTCGATCAAGTGACAATGCGTAATTCTAGTTGTAGTGCTTATGAACTCCATTCAAAGCAACAGGCATACCGATTTCACAGTACTACCTGAATAAGTGCAATCTAATAAAACGTACAATATATGAGTAATTGATCAAACTTACGTAGTGATACTGCTTGAAGTAGCCGATCGGTGTCACTCAGCGCAACCTACGACAATCAAACAGATTGATACATTTAGGCTTTGGCCGTTCTGTTTGCATGTCGACACTACGCTTAATAAACGGTAACAAAGAAAAAATTAAGTAAATTATTTTCAGTGAAAAACATTTTAGTAGTGAAAGTATTAAGTATTTTAAATCAACAAAACAGGGAAACGCAAAATAGCCAGAATGCCCGGACATGAGGATGTTGCAACTTGCGAGCATATACAAATCCAATGCTTGCGTTAAATGGACGGCGCATTCTGAGCCATTGAAGGAACATAATTAAATTATCTGAGATACAATTAGAATCCAACCATGTAGTACGCCACACTTTGTTTGCGCAATCTGTTATCTCAAATATATCAATATAGGAACAGAAAGGCACCAGAACAGACGCTCTAGCGCTATGATTTGCCTCTGGTCACTACTCCTGATCAATCCGTGCGGCCACTAACTGATCACAAACTAACGGTAACTAATCTTTCTCTGCCATTTCAAGTAACTGACTGTTTTTTCTTGCCGCACCGTATATGCCCAGCGCCACAGCTAGTAGAATTGCATTGTCGTAACAGCAGAACCCGTCGCAAGCATTGAACTAATTTCAGGAAAACTGCAAACTGCTTATCGGTGTACGCCTTTATGTGACATCACTCAAGATATTGACTTATTATTCCTAAGACGAGATTTTTTTTTGCTCTTTGTTTTAAATAATACTGTAAAACGCACACAAATGACAGGGTTACATGACATTTCTAATTGGTTCCAAGACAGGAAGTTTGGCCAAGTTATGAAGTTGATGAAGGTATCTCCATTTACCTCCCTATAGCGAACGCTCACCGCGTGATCGTTTCGGTCGTGTCATGTGTGCTTTGTGGGGAAGTTTCGCTGTATTTTCCACAGAATGTGTTGCTCGAAAATTTAGAAATAAGGTAGCTAAATATGGCAAGACGATGCTGTGCCAAATGTGGAACGGGATCTGGCTTAGGAAAATATACCTTGTGTATAACTGTATGTTAAAGCAAGGTACATATGCAGGAGTATATCTGTAGTAGTGATTTTGTGTGTGAAGTGCTTTAAAATCAGTGAAGATCGTCTCGTGTTTATTCGATGCATACGGCAGTTTTAACGTCGCGGTTACTACGAACAATAAGGTATGTAAGGCATTGCAGGAAAGATACGATGTATGCCGCTACCTACCACTCGTTTGGAAATATTCCATCTTTCTTAGCAATAGATTAAGTGAATATTCGCAAGTGCAATGAATGCTAAAATGGTGCGTGGCTTCGCAGCTAGACTTTACATGCATTCTCACTTCATAGCATTTAATACTTACTCGTGCATTGCGAAATAAGCATATTTAAGATTTCTGTAGCACTCGTTAATTACTTTGCAACGTTTCACGCTTACCTGTTCGGTTTTAGACTGAGAAAAGTTGCCAGTGGCCTTAAATGCTGCAAGTACACTCTGTACGATGATCTGTCAAATCAACGACAGAGAAACACACGTCTCGTGAGTCGGGGAGCACATAGAATAGAAAAAGTTTTTAATGTAAATACACCACGGTATATTAAGTGTTCATATGTTAAAGAAGATCTAAATTTGCCGTATTTTAATATGCTTAAACTTGTTTTTAGAGCAAACCTATGAGTTTTTATACAGGCGGTGTTGTGCAAACAGAAAAAACGACTCTTGCTTTTACTTGCATTGCTCAGTATATTTACAATCTCATACAGTCGAAGTAGAAACCTTTATCGGGTTTTCCCGAGGAGCAGACCACAAGCGTCTGCCGCCAATTTATAAGGGTGCACTTTAAAAGCTGGTCGTAGCATATGAGGCGCGGTTTAGAATAATTAAAAAACATGTTGGAAAGTACATACGCTTTTAAGAACAAATAAAGGCTTTAAATGTTTGCCATGAATTATAATAAAACGAACTTATTTAAAAAATTATTTTTAAAAGTAATATATATATATATATATATATATATATATATATATATATATATATATATATATATGCTAGAAAGAAGGAATTATCATTGTCGCAATGATGTGATCTTTGTAAAAATACCAACAGTCTACACAGATGGCCAACCTACCTTGATGAGTGATTCTAATGCATTACTGTTGCCAAAGGTTTGCTGCAATGACGGAAATACACCGGTTGTAGGGTTGCGTACAAACGCAGCGCCTTGATTGATTAGAGCTTCTATTCGATATTTGTCCATGCTGACTTGCTGTGCTAGTAGTTCGGGCCCGCTGAAAATGTGTATATCATATATGCGCACGTATGAACGTATAAATACGCAATATTTGTTAGAAATCATAGTGAAAAGTGTATATTGTTAGTCGCCATTCTAGGTGTTGCTCTGAGGTTGTCACCAAGTTTGCTTTATTTTTTGTTTATAGAGAATAGATGTTTAGTTATTTAAATCAAGTTAAATTCTATCCATTTGCATACTTTTTTTCTTTGGAAACGGTGTATCCATACGAAGCCACACCTCGACATTGCGTTTCTCGATTCTTGGTCAACTCCAACTCAAATGCTTCAAACAGAAATAGACATGAATCATATAGTCTTCCTTTTCCATTTTCAGAAGCAGAGAGAAATCGTCGCATGGCGTCAAATCGAACATATATGTAAGCTGGGTGCTTCACCAGCTCGGCTCCAGATGCCGCGATAAAAGCCTCAGTGTTTTCAATACTGAGCGCTGGCGCGTTGTCGTTGAGTTTCGATTTACGAAAAAATCTGCGTCTTTTTTTTGTCCTCTGACGAAAAAGCTCATCTGCTTCATCTGAAATTAGCAGATTGATCTACCATATATAATAAAATTATCAGAAATATCTACCATATATACACACATATCCGGCACAGGGCTTCATCGCCAAAAGTCGATCAAATCTTGTGAAAACACTGGAATTCACTTTCTCCCCGATTGAACTTTAGCAAAATAACTGTTCACATCCCAATTTTTTTGCGCGGCTGTTGGGAGTCGTCATACCTGTGTTCGCCATTATCTTACGCCCTGGTCTGTAAGAGAATCGATTTGAATTTTCTACCCGGACATCAACAAACATAGCGCTATCTGCAACCGGGTTGGATTTACACTCAGACTTCACTACGCGTGAAATGCGAGAACTTTCTTAGGTCATATATATACAGACACATATAATTAATATACTTTTATTTAAATAGTACTTCTTTTTATTTATTAGTAGTTTATATGTACTTCAGGTCTAGAAACACTTCGGCGGCGAGGAGTCCTGTGAGGCTGGAACATATTCCTTCGGTGTTAGCAGCAAAAGTTAATTTTTTTTATCGTATGAAACCAACTATGAAAGTGACGTTGCTTCTTCGCACTACCTGCTTTGTAGCTGTTCTGAAAATCCGCGTATTTACGTTTCTGGCTACATGTCAGCATGCTCTGTTAATATAGACAGATCTATGATATAGTTGGGAGAAGCATGAGTGAGTAGCCATGCACCATGCACTTGCCACGCGGCCACAAGGGAATAGTCACGTCTTCCGATCTCTTGTCTTACTCATTTAAGGTTCCCGAAGTTTACTTTTGCCCGGTAGCAGGGCTTGGCTTCTGTGTATGTTTTTTACTTGCGATTAAGGTCGGGCTTTCCGTTTTTCTTTAATTCTGTATGTTTTGAAAATCTACTGGAGCTTCTTAGACAGCATCTATATGAAAGGGGTCCGCAAATTGGATCCCTTACTCTTATAGCAACGGCCATATGGAATTAAATTGGTCATGCGAAGGGTAATTGGGTCAAACATGGTGTCTAGTTTTGACGATGGCACAACTTTGAGCCACCATTTATTTAAAATGCCCCGAGTGGCCCAACAAATCGTCAAATGTTCAATGATAAAGATTTTCTTCCAGACCAGTGTACATCATAGCATTGTAGTGGATATGTATTCCTCCAAACGACTAGTTTTCTGCTATATAGATCGGGTTGATTTATTTTTAATTAAGCTTGTCCGCTCTCAGGTCTCACCGTGTAACATAATGTTCAACACCACTCTAGCTGATCCGCCGTCCGTTGCATCGTACCGATTCCAGACGCTAAATAAGCGCTGTATCTGGGGGAAGTAAACATGTTGTAGCTAAAAAATGCAAGGCCCAAAAATCACTTGTAGAAGGGTTTGTTGAAATTTTGTCAAACTAGTAGTATTATATCTGGAACTTCTGTTGCTTTTTCTGAAGAAGTCAGCCTCTAAAATTCATGTTGAAGGCACTGAAATGGACGTGACTTTATGGTGGCTTGCGTAACCTGCTTATTCACTTAAGACTATTTTTGCCGTCAGTCGCTTAAGGCTTGGCTTGCATGCCACAGGCAGCATGGAGCCCTCCCATATATGAAACAACTGTATAGATTCTTTCCGGAGAGCAGCGCGATTTGCTTAAGATTTGTGGTATATTGGAAGTAAGACAGTGGCAATATGCCAATCGAAGTCAGCAACGAAAATTTCTTTGATTAGCCTTCTTATAGCAAGGTCGCAACAGAGAGTATTCTGTGGCGTCGTAAGCGTAGCTCCTCTACTCCAAGGCTGAGGCTATCGCAAACCACTTTACTGCATCTAATAAAAAAAATCCGACACCCGTTTGCGTCCTTTCATAGAAGAGCCATGCAATTGTTAGCCTGCAAGTGTCCTCAAGGAAGAAGTGTCTACGCATAAAGTCTTGGCCTATCATGTGGGGAGACGTCCGCAAACCAATTGCAATGCATATGCCCTTCGCCAACTTGCGCTACGTCTAAACTGTTCTATTACTGTTCTTTATTTGTCATGGTTGCAATCCGTCTGGTGTTTATAGAAGCTAAGCTTACAGCAAACATCTAAACTGCTTCTGCGTAGATTTACCTGGTTACTTCTAATTGCTTACTTTTTGAGTCATCAGCCTTATGTTTGAATAGTTCGCATTAACCTCGACACCCTGGGCACGCAAGCATGAAAGCGGTATCAGGCGGTGTTCTAATTCTTTGTGCACACTGGTTTAATATGCAAGTAGGATGGCTCAAATAAAGCGTTTACTGTTGTCCATGACTCTTTATTTTAAGCAACACTTGCGCTTTTTCAATATGCAATGCTACTATTGTGTAAGCCGATGGCTAACTGCCGCTCGCAAAATAGAACGCCGCGTTGCCTTTGGACTCTTTGTCCAGAGTCTCCACTTCAAGGCAGTAACGTAACCCGCGGGTAGACATATAGCATGCACGAACACTGCTAGAAGATGGTCCAAACCTGGCAAGATTAACATCAATCTAGCTGTTCAATCAATCCCTAGCAATAACCCGGGAGTAACTATGACTCTCTTTCCAGCGTTGGTCCGCTAGCGCGCAAGTTAGGCGTGCTGCGGGACCTTCACACGCCAATAGAAAGTTGGTCAGGCTGTATAAACTCCCTATAGTAACTTTCCCGAGGTCTCTTTTGTTGGCGCGGGAGGCAAGGCATACGATATCGACTAAGTGGCAACGAATTCATATTGTCATTTTGTCGTGGCCTATTCGAGGGTTGTTAAGGCTCCTTTAAATGTACGGGGGAAGTGTGCTGCACACGAAACCCGGGCCGGTCGGTTAACGCCCCGGGCTTTAGCAACCCGGCGATACCAACTGGGACGCCTGCTGCCTTGGCTTAATAGGCACAACGAGAGCGACTTAGCCGCATGAACGCAGACCTCCCGGCGAGAGGACCGTCGTGGGAATATATCTTACTGCGCTGCCTAAGGGAACTGTAGCCGGTCTAAGTAGAGCAGACGAATGACGCCCCGTGTCAAAAGCAGCCCACTAAGTCCAGTGTAAGTCCGCTAAAGGTCGCTAAAATGATAAAGGACGAATGACGCTGACCCCGTTGGCCTAGCCCTTCCATACGCACTTCAAAAAAGAGAACGACCGGTGGCATTACCCTTCTGAGAAAGAAGGTGTGGTAGGCGGAACCATGAGCAAAACTCTTCTTGCACCCTGGTAGTATACTACTTATAAAGTACCAGCCACTTCGGATACGCAGCAGGCATAGGGACTTTGCTGAACCACCATAAATACTCAGACCGACATATGCTTGAACGGCAATGCTACAATGTGTCGCTGGCCTCCAAGACGGTGGGCAGGCCAATCCTTTCATACGCAAACTTTCGGAAGGAAATACGAGAGATTAAAGATGCCATGTCTAGGTTTAACTGTGCATGAGAATCTCTCGTGGTATCCGCATTTGAACTTTATCGGACTCGAATGCTATGCCGTCACTCCGGAACTGAAAAATTGGAGACGTTTGGCATACTATCGTCTGACAAAGATTGCTAATCGTATGTAGTTTCATGATCCTGTCTATTCTGTACTAAAGGGTTTTTCAATAGTGTGTCTGTGTGTGTGTGGGAGGAGGGTAGGAATAGTAATCCCGAGAACCAAGATCATTCAAAATAATGCGCTGTATGCCAGTTTTATCAACAAATGAGACTGTTGAGAAGAACCCCTTTATTTGACATGTTCAGCGCCTTTAAGAAGCTAAACTCAAATGATCTATACAACTTGCGGTCGGTGGTCATTACCTAGCAGCCTAAGATCGTCCTTGACGATAATTGAGCGAGAGTTGCAAAAAACATTCTTGTTATGCTCATAAATATTGAATCGATACGTTGTCGCTGAGTCTTTCGTACAATTGCGACTGCTAAAATTCGAATATGATTATACGAGATGTGTGTAGATTCCAACTATAACATTCTACGTAGCCTCGTTAAAAGTATTCCGTTATGTAATTATACTTGCCTCTTATTTATCATTTATCCGTTGTTCAATGTTTATTTGAGAACTTAGGCATTCATTCAATGATGCGGTTCAGTCCGTAAACCACGTGGTCAACTACCGAATTTTAATTGAATCATTAGAATATATGCATATAAATTTATATACCCTTGGGCATGTTCTCATAGGCGAAAGCAGCATCAGCAAAGATGCTAGGTAGTAAGTTAGCCGACTAAAACATTCGCCGAAAAAGTAAGAACCTGTTGGGATGCTCCTGATTTTTGCCTGCATTATCTGCACATTGGTAACAGGTGGGAAACCAGCGACCGCTTGGTGGTCCGACGCACGGGCAGGTGTTCTGGCACGCCTGGTAGACGCAGAGATTAGCAGGTGGTTGTTGTTGTTGCTGCTGCTGCTGCAGCTGCAGCATCAGCTGATCGGACTCTCGTGCGTTACCGATGAACAGGGGCCGCCGCTGGACAATGGGTACGATTTCATTAGCACGGCTGCTGGTCCGCTGGCCTTCGTCGTGGTATGATAGCGCGGCCGAGGCTTCCTGAATGCAAGGCGGCGGCTCGGTCGACAATTCCAACTGTTTTTTTGAGCTGTAATGACCGGCAGCGTCCACACATAGAGTATTTGGTATTTTCGTTCGTTCCGTCGTCGCGTATTCCACACATTTTACATAGGTCGCCAATTATGAGTCCGTTTCAGGCTGTCCGTGCACGTTCAATATTGCAATAATAATAATAATAATAATAATGGCTCCAGTATAGATGCCTACGTAGCCGTAATGGTCATAAGATATATATATATATATATACAATGATTCTGCTATTTGTCGTCGTCAACAGCTGTAAACAATAAGCGCATGTGAAATACCATACCGAAAAACCATATGAAATAGCATACTGCTGTAAATGTGTATATAATAAATAAATGACATTGTTCCAAAAAAACGTAACACAATAAGCGTGTGTAATTTGGTTAACGAATGCCTGAGGTGCGAAGGCTTAACTCCTGCGAGAACGTCGTTAAGCCTCGACTGCCTTAAAGATTAGCTATCTGCTCGGTTAATATGCTCTGCATCAATATGGTGTACGATTACTATGGAATTTTTCACTTGTCCATTTGTTTGCTGGTTTCGAAGCACGGGGTACATGATCCGTCGTTTTGCAATGCTCAGTAAGTTTGAGGTGCGTGATTATCATCTGGGATCTGTTCTCGTTCATAGCCCTACTCAGGTCAGACTTCTGCATGCCGGTTTCGTTAGCAATTTTAGAGTATTAGACTTTTCAAGCGGGAGCTCCTCTCTCCAGTAAATGTACTGAGAGAAAGTACATACCGCAGTTTTTCGGTATGTATACATGCCACAACCGATTGGATGCCACAACATACCACAACAAACAGTATGTATACACAAGTACCATAAAATTACTCATCTAGTAAAGTTTTCGGGCTGACCCTTAACCAAGATTTAACGTCCACGGAACTGTTTTTCACATTGCTTCATAGACGGACCCCCGTAAATACAAATGTGCAACGGTGGGGCTCAAACCCGCGCACCTATGTGTCTCCTCCGGTTGCGAGGCGCAGACTTAAGCCACCACGCCACGGCCTCGACGGAATTACTCATCTTTTTAAGTAAATCATGTGGCATATTTGATGCCGACTTATATGCTACAGGCTATAAAACAATTTTCAAAGTACTACAAGCCAACTGTGCAGGAAACGCTGCACAGTTTCCTTGTTATTTTTCTCATTTTTCGGCAAGCATTCTTCACGTTCATGAGGGGGCTGCGTGTGGCACACCCACGCCAGTGCCCATCGAAAGTAGTCTAATGCCATTTAGCGCCTCACGGAGGCGCAGCAGCAGGTTTAATCGTGCTCTCATGTCCTCAAGCTGTCCAGTGGGAGATTTTGCGAATTTTGTCAAAGCAATGACAGTGAATAACTTTGCGTGCACGAAGAGTAAGGTAAATAATCTTCCTCTTCGCTTACGATTCGCGCATTGCAGTCTAAGCGTACACAAATAATAGGGTAATGTCAACTTGCCTGTGCCTTTCCTGTTCGTCGAATACGCGTCTCATAGGAGGAAACTCAGTAAAGGCATTGCTTGGCGGAAAGTGGCGTATTTGATTTTCAAAATGTCCCTCTTCGACGTCTGCACTGGCTGGTGAACGACATGGCTGACCATCAATGTCCCTTTTCGGTGGGCTCTCAGTTGATTTATCCTTGAGCCCTGCGGGCTTTCCGGGGAACAGGTATACTTTTCGTTTTTCTGAAGTCCCGAACACGAGCCGCTTAGGAAGGTTTACACCTAGAGTGTTTCTTGGCCTGCAAAATGATCCAAGATCGATTTAGAAATGACTTGGGTTTTGTGCCCCGGCACGTCATACAAGGTATGTTCCCATAGAGCATGGAGATATATTTGTGCTTTCCAAATGGACGCATATATATATATATATATATATATATATATATATATATATATATACATATATGCAACTCTGCTTGTCATATTATTCGTACATATGATTAAATGCTAATTTGCTACTTATAGTAAGTGAGGGTTAGCGGCAGACTATTACACAGCTGTATAGGCAAACTGTGAACCCAAGTTCAAATTACGAGAGATCTCAAACATGCCCATTGCAGCATAAAAGCAAATTACGCCCGCGAATATACCGATGATAGGACGGAAGAATCTCAAACAGCGCCCCCAGCGTTACTCACAAAAACAACTGCACAGGCGGTACTTTACATTTAGTTTAGTATATATATATATATATATATAATTACTGTTTGTCCCCAACAACAACAACAAATAAAAACCACTATGTATAGAGTGTCTCGATAACAGAAACTATTTTATTAGAAATGAAACAGATTAGCACACAAATATAATATAAGCATAATAAAAAAAGGGGTAAAAATAATAAGCAACACAACATCTTATTCATTAATAACTAACATTTACTAAAGTGCGCGGGAGATGAGAAATGTACGCGGAGTGTACAACAGTTAATGCAAGAGTCCAATAAATATATAGAGTATACAACCGTCAAATTGATAGCAAACATGTACAGTATATGTGTGGTAAACACCAGAGAACCATAAAAGGCAGAACGCGCTAATATTATAGGCTAGTACAAGGCTGTTGCTGCTGTTTCACCTGTTGACGCACATTACACTGCGCCACCGTTTATACGGGCGCTGTCTTGGTAATTATAGTAAAAATAAAGCCAGCAGTAAAATAAAGTGTACAAAGTTCTCAGATGATCCGGATACAATTGGCTAAGCCCTGCAAAAAGCAAGTTCAATCTAACAATAATAAATAGTTTGCGTATTTAGTTAGATCTGCTAGGGGACGACGCATACGCATTTTTAAGACATCAGTGTCGTATTTAGACACTGATTGGGGTATTGTCCATTCCTTTGAGCGATCTCGAAAACTCCCTATTTGAGGCTGCCCGCACTAAATCTGTTAACAGATTAATTCTTGCGATATAAATTTTCTAGAACCTCATTCTCATTTTGACGGAGATCTAAGCGCGAGAGCAGTTTGATATAGGGGGATCCTATGGGTACCATGCGATGGCGTTCTATGGAGAGGCTCCGGGTAGGCCAAGCGCGAGAGAATCAGTTTCCGTTAGACCATTAATGGGAGAAATGAACGTGACAATAGTAGCAAAAAATCTGATTGCAGTAGCGTCACCCAAACTAGAAATTATGGCTACATATGTGCAACCAGCGGGGACGGACTCAACGGAAACGATGATTGAGGGTCTCTTGCTGTGTATAGAAGCGTTACCGAGGAAGGCTCCAATAATTATAGGAGGGGACTTTAATGCGAGATGAGACAGAATTTATTTGGAAAGAACGGTAGCCTTGCTAGAGGTACTTAATGAGATCGGTTGTTGGGTAGTAAACAGGGCGAATGTGTTAACATATGAATGCCACTCCGATTTGTCAGTCCTTGACCTATTTGCGACAGATATAGATAGAAGGGACATAACATTTGCAGGAGAAAAATCCTTTACAGTAAGGGGCGGGACTTAAAAAGCATTTGCCGATGGGCATCTGGGTAAAAATAAAAAGGAATGTTCAAGAAAGCGAGGGAGGGGGAAGACTCAGGATGAAGGGTTAACAGTAAAATCTTCTTACAAGGGCTTAACAAGGTACTATCGCTGCCAGAGGCAATACAGATAAATTGCTACGAACGCAGCTGGTAGAGTTATTAAACTCTGCGATGCAACCGGTGCAGATAAGAATCGAAAGACCTTGGTTTAATAAGCGGTGTAGGATGGCCAAGCAGACCAATAGGTTGACGCGGGGATACTTAAAAATCGTTCCGGTTATGCGGCCGTTGGCTTCGTTGGTTAAACGGTCAGTTAAGACATCGCATAAAGAAGAAAAGCAAAGGTACTGGGAGAAGAAAAAGTGGGCAGCAATAAGGGAGGCTAAAGAACGGCCACATACATGGCTGAGGCGGAAGGGGAGGAGGCAATGTTCAGTAGAGACGGGCAGGCTAGTCGAACATTTTGGGAGGATATTGGCCGGATCGGATACAACCCGACAAAGGACGACAAAGGAACCTAGGGCCTGGATAATAAGGTGATCACTCCCAGGGAAGTAACGGAAACAATCGACAGAGTACTACGGGGGAAAACGCACAAAAATTATTTGATAAAGAATGAACACATGAAAGATACCTTAGTTCTCGCGCCATGCTGACAACCTCTACTCAATAAATGCTTAAACACTGGAGAAATTCCACAGGCCTGGAGGGAAGCGACCTTTATTGTCATTTCTAAAGGAAAGGGCATAGAAACAGGACCAGAGGGTTGGAGAAGAATAGCAATAAAGAGCTGTCCATACATGATATTCTCAATAATAATAGCGAGGAAATTGGAGCCTTTCTTAGAGGAATGGGGGTAATACCAGAGGAACATGGATTTAAGAAAGGAAGGTCAACCCACTTAGCAACTGGGGAGCTGCTAGGAGCAATCTGGGATACGCTGTCCAGGCCGAAGATTTGCCTAGATACTGTATTCGTAGCTTTGAAAGCGGCGGTTGACATAGCACCAAGGGATAAGATAGTTGAAGAGCTAACTAAAAGGGGCCGGGAGCAATGTTGAGGTTGCTCATCAGCATCTTTAAACAAAACACGGTGCTTATTGACAACGGGGTGGGCATTGCGGGGGGGGGGGAGTAATTTAAACTCCCAGTGTCGCGCAGGGCAATGGTCTGAGTTTACTACTGTTTTCCGTTCTTCTGGGTGGGCTCCCAGAATGGATAAGGACGGGTTGGGCTCGAGAGTGGGCCAAAATTTTACTGTACGCAGATGATGTAGTAATCTTTACTTGTATCATTTTCAGAGTGAAAAAAGCAATGAATCGGCTAGTTAGCTGGCTATATATATTTCTATAGCCTGCTAACTTTTGCTATATATATGTTTCCGTCGAAGCTGCAATATTAAGAGGTAAACACTCCACTAAAAAGAAACGGTATTGCTGTCGGGTGTGATCTAGCTACGGCATACTTCTTGAATATTTTGACGAACCCGCCGTTCATGTCAGCCGGCTGACCTGCGTTAAGACGCGTATCCGTAGTAAAGCCCTCATTAGATATAACGTCTTCCAAAGCCGACCAATTTGGTGGGCCCAAATTATGCTTGCGGGTAAAATACTTGTGTTGAGGCAATTTTACAGGCAACCAGTTCATCTCGTGTCTTCGTCTATCATATAAATCTTCAGTCGACTAAAGCTCTTTTATAACGGAGGTATCTAGCCTGCAATCATGTCAATTTGGTTTCCGATTTTATTTTGCTCAGTGTAATTAATATTTAAGTGTTATTAATAAGTAGGTTTATTATTTTTATGCTAACATTTAGTAATCTGCCAGAGTCAGGAGATGTGGCATGGAAATCCGGTCATATAGTCCACGTTATGCCACCGAAAGTATACTCGTGTATGTATGTACAAGGCGGACTTCTATTAAAGGGTATGCAACTTCGTAACAATAAAACCCGTTGAAATATGAATATGCCGCTTTGGTATAACATAATGAAACATCTAGGGGCGCGAACAGAGCGTTCGGCGTGGCTTAGCGCATCGCGGAAGGAAAACAGTCAGTTATGTGTCCCGTCCAATTGACGCGGCACTGCGTGTAAGGACACCATGGCGTTTCCTTTGCAAAATTCGACGATAGGTCAGTCAGATTTTTGACTACAAAAGCTGTTCAACCGGTCGGTGTTCGTTGCTGGATGGGCACACAGTCCCCCGCGTATACGGGAGGGACTGTGTGTCCGACAAGCCAGTGAGACATTGAAGTGCCTGTTTTCGTAAAGACCGGTAGTGCTTGAGTGATGACCCGAAACCAGGCCAGGCAAAACTGTAATGACGGCCAACGCATCGATAGGGTAAAGGGGCCAGCGTTGGAACAGTATGAGCAGTTGTACCCGACAGGTTGAGCTCCTGCAGGATTTCTGGAAACATGGAATCCTTTGGTACGTGAAACAATGGGATAGTTGTGCGATGTCTCTAATGATTACTTTTGTATAACGACTCTACTTGTACCCACAGTTGCTAAGGACCGCCTTAAATAAAGCATATCGGGCAAGGGCATCTTGCAGCCAATACAGAACGTAAGGACCGCTCAAGATGAATCTCTCAGTTGCCCAGTTTTCGCCTAACTTATCGTACACCCAACCCGCCATGTGCGGGAGGAGTTTCGAAACGCCGTCGTCGTGTATGCGGATGACATGGTAGTGGCGCACCCGGGCCGCGGTCGCGGCCATGCGTCGTATTGTCGACGACGTAAAAACTTACCGTCATCGTAAGGGCTGGCAAATAAATTAACGGAAGACGAAAACCTTTAAGTTTCGCCGTGAGGGTCATTTGGCTGCAGCAGACGTAATATCCGAGTAGCGGCATGGATCAGTGAGGGACTAGTGCGCTAGTCATGGCTGTCACCTACCGGGGTGTCGCCGGTTCGATCCCTGTTGTTGTTGATCGAATTTTTATTAAACAATGTTCATTGAGAATAGAGCTCGTCTTCTTATTAGCAGACTGTCCGCTTTTTATGGAATAACCTAAGGCGCCGTTATATTCCAATTAGATTTATTTCACTCAGATTGAGTATAATATACAGTTCACGATGTTTCTTCATAATACTCTATCTTCTTCACGCTTTCGGCGAGAGAAGTAGTGTAACGATGTTTTGTTCAGCGCTGTGCATCCCACTGCATGGTACTTGGCACACCTCTTCAGGCAGAACCGGCAGGTGCACAACTCGTACTCCTCGTGAAAGGCTGCGTTTGAACATACCAGGTAGTGATAACCATGCACTATGTACCTGGTGTATACGTGGCGACTGTCACATGCAGGACCAGACCAAAGGTGCACGGCATTGAAAACGTCCAAACCACCGACCTCCCGTCTGGCCTGTTCGACTTTAGCTTCCCATTCAGAAATGAAACATTCGTATGGTACTGTACGCGGCATCTTCAGCCTTAGTCGGATTGTTTCAGTAGCTGGTGGACAACCTGACATGAGATACACAAAGCGGCTCCTTGCTCGAATAGACAAGCAAAGCACTCGCTTCATATATAATGAGAAACACCTCTCAAGCTGGTTAAAATTCGCCAGTGTGAGGTGGTTCCACACCCTGTCAAGGCCATACATCAGCCCCGGAACAATCTTAAGCATGAAGAGCCTCACTGCTGAGAAAACGGACAGTCTTCGGACATTGCCTACTTCCCCGTAAAGAGAGACAAGTGCCTTCCGTACTGTTTCGTTTATATGCGCTGTGAACGTCGTTCCCGTATAATGAACCCGAAGGCCAAGATACTGGAAAGAGTTAACAAACTCCAATGGTTGGCCGCAGCAACGTATAACGTCTCTGGCAGCCAATCGACCTCCACGCCTGAATTTCATGGCTTTGGTTTTCCTGGTGTTTATCTCAAGTCCCTTCGAGACAAGGAACGCCTCTATCATAGAGGTAATGCGCTTGATGGCACCTAGGTCGCGATGAGCGACCACGATATCATCTGCATACATCACCACCACGGCTTTTTGGTACTCCTGTCGGACGTAACCGACGAGGTCAGCAAGAAGAAGTGTAAACGAGACGCAGCTCAGCGGGTCTCCTTGCGGAGTTCCCACATTTTGCTTAATCTCCAATACACCCTGCTCACCGTCTACCAACAAGGTGTCCTCCTCAAAGAAACTTGCTATTACACTCAGGAGAGAGCCACCCACTCCTGCTCGTTGGAATGCTTCAACCAGCAGATAGCGAGGGGCTTTGTCAAAGGCCTTGACGCAGTCAATAAAGACTGCATACAGATGACCTCTGGGTTGTGCCACAGCTCGCTCGATTTCTGACTGGAGAACGTGGATTGCATCACGGGTGCCTCGGCCTCTCCTAAAACCGAATTGCTCCGGTGGAAGTGCCTCTTCAGCCACGTGCTCAATCCGCCGAATCACCAACTTACAGAAAATCTTCTTCAAAGTGCGTTCTGACGCCACTCCACGGTAGAGATTTGGATCCTGATGGT
This sequence comes from Dermanyssus gallinae, assembly GCA_003439945.1. NCBI lineage: Eukaryota > Metazoa > Arthropoda > Arachnida > Mesostigmata > Dermanyssidae > Dermanyssus > Dermanyssus gallinae. Next base: position 15,903 of record QVRM01001225.1, on the reverse strand, counting down.
CATCACCATGCCTACCCTTGAACAGAAGAGAAAGCCTGGCGACATGCCAGACTTTAGGCATTCGCCCCCTCTCTATAATTTCATTAAAGAAATCACAAAGAGTTTCTGCCAAGAGAGGGAGTGACTGGATCCAATGCTCATAGCAGACCTGATCGGGCCCTGAGCTCTTTCTCTTCGGGAGTGACCGTAGGACCTGGCACACCTCCTCCACCCCGAAAGGCAGATTCATGTTGTGCTGCTCCAATGTAAGCGGATGCTGTACGATTGGAGATACGGCCGCAACGTCACGATTGAATAAAAGATTAGTTAGGTGGCTCTTTACCTGTCCGTCACTAAGCGGATTCCCCGCCCTACGAGGTCGCACGATGTAAACTGAGGGCTCTCGTTCTGCTCTTTCAAGCAGCCGTCGTTCCTCCCGCCTCGCGTGTTCCCTTTTATGATCATAGCAGAGTCTTATATAGGCCTTTCTACGCTCAAAATAGTCCTGCCTGGCTTGCAGTGATGATGTTGCTTTGGCTCTTGCTTGGTGCAGGAGTTTAAGCACTTCAACGTGGGCTAGGTAGCAGGCTCGAGAGTACCACGGGCGTGATCTCTTCTGCCATAACCCTTTCCACTTCACTGCACTTCTCATCGTCCTCTCCAGCTGGTCACAGGTTGTATCGATGTCAGGGCTAACCTCAAGACCGCCCACCGCTCTGTCCAAAAGAGATAGATTAATCCGTCTCATTGCAGACCAGCGCGGCGGATTATGTCGGTCTCGCCAAATACCGGGAACATTGACAACGGCCAACACTGGTTGGTGTTTTCGGGCCGCTTCATCGAGAACATCAAAGCTTTCAATTTCACGGCTGACAAGGTTGTGAAACAACAGGTCGATGGTGCTGCTTCCATTGTGACTTAAATATGTATAGTCTTCACGCGCGTTGGCACATTTTAGACCAATATTTTCCATCACCTGAAGCAGCACCTCGCCTTTATCATCGTTGGCCCCACAATCGATTCTGGCATTGAAATCACCGCCGACGATAGTTGGCATGGTCAGATTTAACTCTGAAAGTCCAAAGCTCACCGTCTCAGCAACCTCCGCAGAATCGAATGTGGGTGGGAAATAGAATACAGCGACGTTTACCCTCCCAGAGGAGAGCACCACGCAGTATTCATCTTTCCTGACGCATTGCATCGGTGGTAAGCGTTTATGTAGGTAGATAGATAACCCACCCACAGGTCTTCCCCGACCTCCCGCAGGTAAGACAGCCAGCTGGTGAAAGCCCCGCATATCATTGATATGCAGTTCGTCCCGCTGAAATGTCTCCGTGAGGAGTGCAATGTCAACCAACTTAAACATGTCATCACGTGCAAGATCCATTGCCCCCTTAAGTCCCTCACAATTCCAGAGAAGCACTCGTAGAGGTATGTTTGCCACTACGCTTGCAGTTCTAGAACTGGTCAGTCACTTACGGGGGCTTGGACCGCCAGGCGCACTAAAACTCTCCTTAACCATCCTCTCGTAGGGGACGTCCCCAACCCAGCGACGGAACAGGCTTCCCTTTGGCCAGAATTCATTTCTGCAACAGTTTGCGTAATCTTCGTCACGCACCACCACACAGAACACAGCATCACTACCATGTGTATGTAGCTTCCAAACTGCTTTCACAGTTATGCCCTTGCCAGTAAGCCAGGCTTGCAGCCCGATTGCCGATGTCTTCTGCGCCAATCGTGCCACTCTCAAGGCGCAGATCTTCGCAGGTCTAGCATAGACTTCCAATCCGTCTATGCCATCTGTTGCACTACCGCGCTGCATTCGATGTTTTGTTTTGTTGTCTCGTCGCTTACGAACGACAACAAAACCATCGTCGTCTGCCTTCTCTTCCGGACGTGGGTCAGCTGGATCTGCTGTCGGCGTTGTTGTTGCCGCAGCTGGTGACGCCGCTGTACCACCACCCGGTGGTTCCATCTCCACAACAGCGCCGTTCAAGTTGCCACTGTCGTTACTCAACTCTGCAGACGCCAAGCTTCTCTTGGCGCCTGCGCGGTTGTTTTTGCTGGTCTCTCCAGCCAGCTCTCTCGTCTTTGGCTCGGTGACGTCACCTCCTTCTGTGCTGTCTGCTAGCCTGGCTTTCTTGTTTTTCCGCGTTGTCCGCGTTCCCCCGCTTTTTTCCACGCTAATTTTGTCACTTAGCGTGGAGTTCAAACCCCCTGTAAGCGTAAGGGGTGCGGCAAACTGTTCCTGCGGGATTGCCTCGATTTTGGCAACCCGCTCCTGTAGTGCCGTGTGTGCTAACCACAGTTTCACAAAGTTCCACTGTAGCTCGCTCAATCGGCCGCACAACGTACCGTGAGTTGGTTCCTGGGTGTCACAGGCTCCACACGGAGCCGAGTGCGCATCCTCGGGGAGCACGGGGTCTAGACAGCCCCCATGGAACACTTTTGAGCAGCCTTGACTGCACACCACTAGTTGTTCACCCGTTTTTAGCGGGAGCGAACACTTCGAACAACTGAACATCACGACTGCTAGCAGACAACTAAGGCGCCGTTATAACCTCCCGTAAACCACAGCCTTTATCGACTGCATTAGAAAATGGGAGGCGAAATTTTCCGAACTCGACCCGGAATTCTTCAATACCGGAGCGACGAGAAATGCGAAGTGGAAGGGGCCAGAGCGTAGCAACAGGCACGTGATAACACGATTTGCAGTACACGGCTTTCATCACATTTTATGTCAACGTGCTGAAATCCATGAACCATGTAAGACTTGTGTATGCCGCCGGTGAACTCTGCCGAAGATACCATGCCGCAAAATGCAATCTTGTGCAATCTTTAAATGAATTAGCCCGTCACTGTGGGGCCTTGTAGCTTATATATCGTATATATGTATATATATATATGTATGTGTATGTATCCATACATATGCAGATCACCCGGTGATAGTCTTGACTCACTGTTCTTATAGAGAGATGTATAAGAGATGTATTTGTGGTTATAATCGCTACTCAACCTGAGTGAATAAATATAAAATAAATTGAGAATAGACGATAAACCACACCGCTGAGAGTCAGCGGCCATATTGCCACAAGGACTGTTGGCGAAAACCCTAGATATCTTAACACCTTCGGTGCATTGAAGATACGCCGGACTCAAAGCCGGACTCTTGGCTTTGAGCGTCGCAGATTAAAAGCTGTTTTGAAACGACCTTTATAACGTCCACCTAAAACTACCGAAAACGTACGGTCTATAGAACTACTGACGATGGCTAGTTTACTCTGTATTGCCGAAGCCCACCAGCACTCCGTCAGATTCATATTTTACATGCACTCGACTTGAATGATAAATGACTGTTTGTATAGTTTAGTCCTAATGCAAGTGGGCTCATCAAAGCTGCCCGTTGAGGACTTGGAACTCAGCCGGCAGTCTGCCGTTCTCGCCTGCAGAAATATGACGCACGTCATGTTAAAGATTCGCTGCTTACAGTGACTGGTCTAGACGTCAGCACTTTACACACGAATGTAGAGTAAAGAAATTTACGTACCAAACAGGAGCATTATCTGGACCAGGTGTAGTACCCGCCACCAATCAATAATACGCCTCAATGCATATATATATATATATATATATATATGTATATATACAAATCGTTGGCTTCAGACTTCCATTTGGGCTAAAGAGTTACTAAATATTCTCACTGTGACGTAATTCACATAATGAGTACCTTGAAGATTAGCCATCGATGCCAAATGAATCAATTTGAGCTAACTGAGGAATAGCCAATTTGACTGTTTAGAAACGCAGAGAAATTATTCGTTTTGTGGGCGCTGTAAATATATAGGTGTGAAACTAATCTAATATACTTAATAGCAACTAGCTACAATTGCGTTGGTACAGCAACATCTTGCCATCTACTAACCTTTGCTCTGAAATGTGCCCCTCACGAATATACCGAATCTTCTGATCCAGATCATCTTTCTCCTCGGTAGCGTCAGACTGTATAGGTGAATGTGATGCGTTAACGTCGTTCTCCACGAGTGAGTCTTCATACTCTATCTGTGTGTCTTCTTCGTCTTCTTCCCTAAACAGTGCATATATATATATATATATATATATATATATATAGAGAGAGAGAGAGAGACCGAAATAACATTTTAGAAGCGTAACTCGAAGTTAGATGTGTTTTTAAATGCCCGCCACTGAGTTAAGATGGGCCGCAATCTTGTATGAGTCCAAAAAAAGGTTTGCTGCTGCGTAAACTATTTGAAATATTTGGAACTACGAAACAGAATTCCACGAGCGACTACGCGTAATATAGCCGTGGACTTCGAGGCGTATCATACAATCATCCTCACGCGCCTTCGCGCCCTTGGTTTGGTGTCAACTGGTAAAGTCAATTTGTACCTCATGATTTGAGCGTTCGCAACAAAATGGAGCGTTTAGCAAAGTGCTCATCTCAGCTTATCAGACATAGTGTCCGGTCTTGGCTTGAATTGCTGCCTCTGACAAAAATGGGTCATGGCGCTCTGGTGCGCTATAGACCAGCCTCCCCAAAAAACTACAAACCCAATTGCATCAAACATTTTCTATGTTCTTGCTGGGATAGACAAAGCATCGTCCATGGCGTGTTTCATACTAGTCGCCAAACGATAGGCACAGGTGTATCACCAAGACAACGCGAGGCCGCATGTGAGTACATTTTCATCCGCAAAATAGCACCTTTCGATTAGGCAACTTTTGCCGCATATACACCCTATTTATCGAACATTGCGCTACGAACTATCCTTATTCAGTTGTAACACGGTCTATAGGGAAAGAAAATCCTTTCACCAGAAGCAGCAAACATGTATGTATATATTGCTGTTGGTAATTTTTATGACAGACAATAGAATGTGTTGAGCCTCGGTAAAGTTATCGTAAATGCCCCGGGCTCAGATGGGATTTTTCTCGAAGCTAGCCTGATGCCGACGAAACCAACACCTAGCGATGACAATAATGTGCGAAAACCTCTACCTCTTTTCGTGAAGTCTCCTAGTCATGCCTCCTTCCTTGACGTTTAGTTGCAGAATAAATCAACCCCCTTTTTGGTCGACATATTTACGTTATACGATGGGCACGCGATGTAATATAACTCAGCGCCGAAACACGGAGCTCAATTAACGTAATGAACAATGAGATCGCCACTATGGATTACAAAAGGTTTACTCAACTATTGACGCCCTTAAACGAGTCTTTTAACGAGTGACTTTCGAGGTGGCCATAAACGCTTTGAAGACCGGCGCGTTTGTCATGCTCATCTTACTCGACATCCGAAATGCGTTTAACACAGCGATAGCATGTTGCTCGCGATCGTCGACGATCTGGCCCTAATGTCACGGCTCAAAGGACGGCGCTGGAAAAGCCGGGAAATGCAGCACTTCAAAGGGCGACGAGATGAAGAAGCATCAGCTCTTTATTTGGCTCCCCAAAAAGACAGGTGTTATACCTCACGAAATGGAAACGGACACGCGGGACGCAACATATTGTCGCTGGTAAACGGGAAGACATCAGGCAGAAGGTCAATAACTTAGAAATCATGCTCAACACCACTCTCTTAGAACCACATTACTTATGTTACCGCGAAGGTTTTCAGGGAGTCACAGAACCTCGCCGGGCTCATTCTCAGGTGCGGAAGGGGCGTATAAGGCCAGAGATAGCGGAGCCGCTTCTGACGTTGATAGCTGAATTTACGGCCCCATATGCATCCCCGGTTTGGGCAGGCCCGGCGCTGCGCACGGCCAAGAACCGGCCAATACTCGGGTCGGTACAGAGGACCATGGCCACTTTCTAATAATTCGCTAGGGACTTGCAAAGCGCGAGGCGTCTAATTAGAAAAAAGTGATTGTTCGACACAAAGGGCCACCCTTACACCCTAGCAGAGGAATGATCGCGGGCCCCACACGACCGTGTGGGACCCATGGAGTGTTATTTTACCAGAGCCCCTAGGTTCTCACCGGGCACGGGGAGTTCTAAGCATACAAGGCAAGAATTGCAAAGAAATGACCGGGAGCGTTAGAGAGTGAGACTCTCCCACGGGTGTCGATGTAATACTACGCAATTCCGCGTCTGTGAAAGCGAGGAGTTTAGTGGGTTTGTGAGTCCAACTCCGTGCTTTGTAGGCGCTAGCCTCATAGACTTTCAAGTCACCAGCGTACGCCTTGTATTAAATCGGTAGTCCTTGAAAAGATGTTTTACAATCCTAACACATATAAGTAATGGATTGTTTAAAACAAAGGATTGTTTTATATACGTTGACAGTAGTAAATTTCCAAATGATCTTTGAACCATAGTTAAGAACGGCTCAGGCAACATCTGCGTCTCGCAAAAAATTACGTAGAGACATTCATCTGGAATAACGCTATGTTTGTAATCAAGTGCTTTGCACTTCACGGACATAATTCTAGGCGGTTATATCATGTCATTTATACCACGTCTTCCCAAGGACTTTTATGATGCAGAAATCTATTGCTGAATTAAGAAAATAATATAAAATAAGTTAAAAAAGGCCTTGGTTTGATAGTCACCATACCAGCCTAGTATAGTAGCTATATTCCAGTTTTAGCAACAACCTCGTTGTGGCATACGTTAAACGGCTAGACACATTTTGAGTAAGCATTTCAGTAAAACAGCAATATGTTGCTCGTCCACGTCTTGAGCGATTCTGAACAACCAATTGTATGTATAACAAAGAGACGTATGTCAATAATAAATGTACCGTCTATTATAGATTACGGTCAGTGCCTTAAAAAATACTTCAGTCAGTATAAGCGAAAGTTGTGTCAATGCTTGCTTATATTATCTGATGAAGAGATCATTTACAAGCTCGTTTCGAGTAGTGAAAACTAAATCATATCATTCGTGGCTTGCCTAAGTAAATGTGTGCTCTTCTTTATTTTAATGAAAACAATTCGAAGGCCGAGTTATACAGAAAAATACGGCATCGAATTGGTAATGTGTGCATTATCGGTATTGCTGAATCGGAGAGGTCAAGCCTCCGGAAGGTGTGCGAAGAATACCATGCTTCTCCCACCTACTAAATGTGCTGTATTGAATTACGGCGCAATAAACTTTGATTTTAAACTCAACGACACCGCTTTACCGATTCCTATTTATACACGTGGTCCGCTTCGAGCTTGTAAACGGCTTGTTTGCTTGGCGGATGGAGCATTTAAATTAAAACCAACCAATTTAGGACCATTTATACTTTTCATAGTTTGACTCTATAGCGCTTTGTCGCGTAACCTGCGACACATAATATCCTTTAACCTGTCTGATGTGTCCGCCTAATCTAGCGCCGCCTAGGCACTATAGGTTAGGATAATCCAAGGTCCTGTTTACAAAACTGTAAGGTACGTGGGTACACCCAGCCGTGTTATAACTCTGATGGGACCAGATCATGGCTTAGAGAATCGAAACATTTCCGCTAATTTCAATGCCTTCCCGAGATGTGAGTTTCACATAATCGCTGCCAGTTGCCAGAGAGGCATTTGCATCAAGCATTCTTGAATTCTCCTAAACGACAACAAATGATTGGTGAATTTGTGGGAAAAAAAAGCTTGTTAAACATTTCTTGGTGCAACACTCCGTAAGCTTAAATTACACGCAGCCAGGTACACTTTACTCTCGTATTTGACCTGAACAGCTACCGAGATAAGCGCACATCAAATTAAACAGTGTGATGGAAGAAAATCACATTTATTGTAAATGTTTGCTAAGGGATAAAATTGACCGGAGTGGATTAAGAGATTTTAACCAACAACCATAGGGCAGAAGTACCACCTCAAATGTACGGAGATAATAAATATGTTATTTGTTTCTAGTTCATTTAAAAAGTACGTACCACTCTTTTGTTGTAATGTTGGGTACTAACGCTGACTCTGCCCGATTGTTGATGTTGAAGCTTGACCTGTTAATGGCATTGTCCGTAATGCGTTTGGCCGACTTTAGTTTATCTTGCTTGTGCCGATAATTGACTATTATTTGTTCCTCCCACTCGTCGTCACTTGGCCTGTAAATGCGACACAAAACGTATATATATATATATATAATATATATATATATATATATATATAATATATATATATATGTATATATATATATATATATATATATATATATATATATATATATATATATATATTATATATATATATATGTATATATATATATATATATATATATAATATGTATACATATATATATATATATATAAGTGTAGTGCGAGGAGCGCGCCGCAATGAGTACGGAGACAAGAACACTTGATTTCTGTCACGTTTGTTCAGTGTATGTTGTCTAAGGTGTGCATATCTGTGTAAGTGTTGTCGTTACGTTAGTAGTTAGACTATAACTATTCAGCTTTTATTAAAATACCTAACAGAGCGGCTAAAATAATCAGCTCGGATGATATCGATGAGTTCGCGCTTGTCTTAATACTGTTTGAAACTATGAGGTTAAGAAATAGACAGGCAGATCAAGCCACAAGAAGGGTAGGCCACGTACTTCGAACTGCTTCTTGGTTTGAGAAGGCAGGCACCTTTTGACTTAAGCTAGATTGAGATCTAAAAAAAACGAGCTTAACAAGGCCAAATGTTTTTCATGGTCATTACTTTCAAAACTAAGCCTTTTATGTCTCAACAATACACGACCTTTGGGCTGTTGAGGCAGCTCTCACAAAGTTAGTACAACTACTCCAAATAGTGGTTTTCGAGTACGGCAAACAAGGAAATGAAAAATTATACTATTTTTATTTTAAGTACCGCCTCAATAGGTGCATTTCGGTGAAACCTCGAACGTCGGCAAGCTTTAAGTACTTTTGTACCACTAGATGGTCTGGTCGCCTGCCTATATGCGCTTGCTTACTATCGATTTATAAAATCGAGGACTTAACATTCATTATTCAAAAGAATAGTACATGCATATTTCTTGCAAATTAAAAGCAGGTTCCTGGTATTCTGCAAAGGCAACAACAACACGTAGTAAATGTACAGGAACTACACATTAATATATGATTCTCGCGTTTGTTGGTATACGCAGAACACATTATATAGTAACAAATTATAACAAACCAGCAGTTATATATATTTTTTCAAGTTTTCTCAATATGACTTTTTTTCCATTGGGCCTAATGTCTCGAAGGCAATTGGTTGAACGATAAAGTTCTGTTCCAGTTCACGATATTTTGCCAACTTGCGATCATCAGCAAGGCGAGCGGCTGCTCCGACCTCTCGGCTGGTATGACGGGCATAAGAAGCGGCCAACGTGCAAGACACGGTGACGTCGTACACAAGGCAGCGACCTTCACTCCATGGAACTAGAGTTAGACCGTTCGGACGCAGTTGGTTGTTGGCTGACAGACCGGCTCTTTGACTACCGGTATGTGGCCTGGCTGCATTGCTCGGTGTATTACGTCACTCAAAGCTGAATGCCTTGAGAGCTTTCCGGCGCTTCTCTTGCAAGCAAGAGCATGCTCACCCGTAGAAGACACTGGTAGGTCACATCTTGCACAGTAATGTGCGAAGCAGACTGATTCCCCCAGACGCAGGCCGGAGACGATGGGGAGTGTGGTATTGTCCAGCATCGTCCCCAGCTGCGGTGAGGGAATGGCCTGAAGCCACTTTCCGCTGATCGGATCGATCACGGCTCTTACTCGCGCCTGCTCTTTAACGCTGCTCGCCTGGGCCATTAACCGCTCCTGAATCGACTTAACTACTTGCAAATCCAAAGTCGATTGTGTAATGCGTTCGGGCAATGGTCCACTCGTCTGCATAGTAGCGGCAAGCTTGTTCCATTTGGGCGGTGAAGCTGGTGTAGGCATCAGGTCGTGTGATCCCTGACATCAAAGTCTCGGTATATTTTAAAGACCCGAGGATGGTTCTAGACGAATCTAGTGGCTTATCTTTAACTAAAAAGAGCTCTGACCTTGTTCGCTGGCGCTCTAGACTGCGACTCTTGGACGCTCACCCAGCCCTCTATCTGCTTCGCGTGAGTTTGTCAACTCCGAGGCTGATGTACGTCTTACGATGCTCACGAGTCTATGCCGAACCGGACCTGCTTCAGTCGTTCGACGAAACCTTGCGAAGTACCCTTCAGGGTATCTTAAACGTTTAACTTAGGCAAAACTCGTGGTCACAAGCGTCGCTTCCAACGTCCGCAGGGGGGATGGGGATTCGCATGGCTTCGCAAGTTGTCTGCCTACCTCGGGTCTCTAAAAAATACCGAGACTTTGGTGTCAGGGATTACACCACCTGATGCCTACACCAGCTTCACCGCCCAAATGAAATAAGCTTGCCGCTTCTATGCAGAAGAGTGGGGTCCATTGCCCGAACGCATTACACAATCGACCATGGACTTGCAAGTAGTTAAGTCGATTCAGGAGCGGTTAATGACCCAGGCGAGCGGCGTTAAAGAGCAGACGCGAATAAGAGCCATGATCGATCCGATGAGCGGAAAGTGGCTTCAGGCCATTCCCGCACCGCAGCTGGGGCAGTTATAATTGTTGTAATTTATTATTACAACAAATTAGGGCTACGGCTTGTTGTTGACTTAGTCCTGTCCTACCGATGTCGTTGTGGACGAGCACGTCACTCCGCCTTAAATGACACGTTTAGTCGCGCACTAAGATCTGCCGGTTTCCCGCGAACCGAGCAGGCATATGCTTTCAGGGTAACTGAAGCAAACATTTGCAGAAAATACTCAAGCGTTGATTATCCGCACGAATTTTGTCTGTTGGCGTTCGAGACTATGGGAGCTGCACCTTACGCTCAAGCTAATTTAATTAAGCGCGTAGGTAGAAGCTTTAATCTTTCGACAGAAGACTCGAGAGCATCCGAATTCTTGAGTCAGAGGCTGTCGCCCGACATTTAACGAGGAAATGCAGCGTCTGTTCGCGACACATTGTTGAACTGGGCTAACCCTGGGTTAGAGAACCCGCAATTACACGTTCGCGCGGACACAATTGTCCACTCGAAAGTGCTAACATAGCTAAGTTATATAAAGCAAACGCTTTTTTTTAAAAACACATATTTAGCCTAATAATTGCCAACTTAGATTATGTGCCGAGTTATGCACATTCATCGACATTAAATGTATCGTGTATAGCAAAATTAACAGAATCATGCATTGCTTGATTTATGGATTCATTAGATGGCTCATGGTAACCGCTTGTACTGAAAACAATTAAATCCATATGTTGCAAACCTTACAGCAAAATGGCAGAGAAGTTGCTCTACAAACATTCGTTCATTTTAGACTGATTACTGCTTCTGCTGTACGATGAAAGACAATATCAATTGCGGACATATTTTCTCTATCACATTGGGTGCATTGTAAATGATTTTGCGTTTCAGGCATTTGTATCGCTGAACAAAAAGCGGGGTTGTCAGCAAAAAACAATACGGAGCTATGGCAAGCTAAATTACGTATACTGAGCCGGGTTCCATATACATAGCTGAGTGTGCCGCAATTGAGGCTTTTCTGAGTTGGACACTTCCATGAGATGTGGCCGGCGCAATTTGGATATTGACAGAGTTAAGGCAATGTCAGGTGAGATCTTATGCAGATTATCTATGGCCGCCACAAATACAACTGCCTTCTTTTTCACTTTCTATTTTATAAGTAAGCCGAAGGATTTCGCACTTAAGGTCAACGTTAGCTCTACCCAGCGAAGCGCCTAGCTGAGTTCTTGGCAAGCCCGCCTTATCTGAAATTGTCACTCACATCCAATCTTTCAGAATTTCATCACGTACATTTGCTTCGAGTTTGTCTCAGGTCCAACGTTGACTTTTACGCCGTTGTGATAATATATTAACAAGGCAACCTAAACGGATGTATGCACCATGTTTTAGTTAGCACTAGTACAGCTACTACACCTTCCGGGTCCGCGCTCGATAAAGGTTGCAGTGACATTTTGGGGCTTTTAAAATTTCCTTGTACTGTCGTACATTTTTCAATTCGATTGTCTGCCAAAATTGTCTGGCGGATAACAGTCTGTTTGCCTCAGCAAGGCGGTCGTATATAGAGGCTCTCCACTACTCCATAGTGTCATACAGGGCTGGCATCTCGGGCTTCTGTATGCCCGAACACATGTTGTTATTCTCAAGTATGAATAAACCACCAGGGTTGTTTTCGTTCTAAATATTAAATAAAAAAATGATAAATAGATTTAGATATGACATGATCTCGATTTTTGCGAAATTGTTCGGTGCGCGCCTTCTTCCTGGTTGGATTTTGTCAGTATTTTCAGTTTTTGCATTGAATAAACATTTTTCCTACAATCACACGCTTTGTAAAATTATGCAAAAAAAAAAATATATATATATATATACATTATTTGCATGTTTATGCATTAGAGTTTCTGCTTATATATATTTTTTTGCTGGTGAGTGAGTTAAAACGAACTCGCTTTATGATGACGCATACAACAGAATATACTGCAGGTTGGTCAGGCCGCGGTACGGGCAGTCAGCTCTGGACAATGATCTCCGCCTTTCCGATGACGGGAAGCGCGGCCGGTCATTAGCGGCATTCGTCTGGAAGCACCTCTCTAAATTAACTGTTAAAATACGGTTTAACGATGGTAGCAGCCATTCTCCTGTAAGCCTACGCCCTCGGTATCAGGCGGTCATGCCGTCCGGCTAGTTGTTACCAAGCTCTCGAAGAGCCGCGTTCCTTCGTCGGCTAGGGTTATAATCTTGGAAGACACGCTGACGCAGAAAGAAGCCCGGCCAAACAGATTCGCTGCTGGACACACAACCCCCCGCGCCGGTACTTCTGACATCAACAGCATCAGAAAAAACCGTTCGGTTTGCCATGAAAACTTTTCCAGGTCTTGACTTCACCACGTCACTCATTTGCAACATTTGCTGTCTACTACCTATATAGCTGCCGCCGACCCGCTCGCAACCGCTCTGGCCAAGATCGTTGATCTTTTTCGCTGGGGCTCTGCTCGCTCAATCGGCGACGACTCGTTTTCGGCGCCAGACTTTTCGGCCTCAAGAAAATTTGGATTGTATGATTTTGTGACGCCCTTCGCGGTGCTCAACTGCAGTCCGGAGGATGGCAGCAAAATCTGCATTTTTGAGAACAAGGCAGGAGTCTCATGAACTGTTGAGCTCCTTTTGCGTCCTTTTCCCACATGATGTCTCATGATTGTTTCAAACTGGGGTACAACAGGGCGACCCTGTTCTGCCTAGCTATCAAGGAATTGGTCGACCCCTCAAGTGCTGTCTGAACTTATTATACTAAGACGACGGTGTTCTAGGTGGCAATCCCAAATTTGGAATGATAATATCACAGAGTTGTCGACTTCGCTGATTGGAATAGCCTGGTCCTAAACTGCGTCCTGCTAGACTTGACGGGGAGGGTGGGAAGAGACTTGACGGTCTGACCTTAACCCGTTCGAGAGCGGCTGACGCAGCAGGCCCATGTTTCAACTCTTACCAAGGCAGGCAGGGTAAGAAACTGCCACAATGTCGGGTACTCGTGCAGATTCCAGTCCACTTGCTTTCAAGACCCTTAACGGGCTGGGTCCATTTACTCGCGGTTCTGGCCAGCGGAAATAAAAAAAAGGCGGCTTCCTCTGACACGTTTGTCGCTGGGTGTGCAACAGGGCAGTGCAGGCTCGGTTCAGAGATGGCCGGTCCCTACACCTGACCCCTTGTATCAGGGCACACGTTTGCAAAGTCATTATTAGCCCAAATGTTATATCTAAAATTATATGTAAAAAATCTATATATACAAGATAACTTGCTTCACGTTGGACAATCGCAAAGGTTCATAAACTTGTGAAGAACATTCCCAGCGCGAAATTGAACAACTCTTTAGGAGTAGGCAGTTACTTGGCAGTGCGTTCGTTTTCAAAGACTATTCACGGATTGACTAAACTAATAAACTAATTATGAAAACTGTGCTAAGGGCATTTTAATTAGGTGAAACGTACTACAACAAAATTTTCTGATACGCGTAAGACGCGGATGCCACTTTTTCGTTCTAGGCCAACCTATGCCCTACAAAAAGTAGGACGGCAAGAACTAAATAAGGGGAAGTTTGGGTCGTGCGTAGAACTAATGGTTGTAAGGTGATATACAATGATAATTTAAATATATTATTACTCCTTGGACACCCACTCAGATGTATTATTTAAGCGTATTGCACAGTTAGGACAAACGCTATTTTGGTTCTGGCAGGAGCCCTTCCTGAGATTTAAATGTGCAGGGGAAGTGAAACTAGGGCGGAGGATGACTCGACTCGCACTCTTCTAAAGCGCCTGCTACTGTAAGAGGCTAGATCCGCAGTAATTGCAAAACTCAGGAACAAATGGACAAATGAAGGAGATGGAAGGCAAGCACATATCCTCCCATAAGAAATAAGGAGCTCGTAGACAACATATGCGGCACGACTTGTGGGTGGAAGCTAGAAACAGCTTTGGTTACGGAGGTACTGAAGAAGTAAAAAAGCTTTGGGAAAGCACAGAAAAGCAAGATTTCTGCCTGATGTACTAGCAGATCACTTTATTACTACTTATTTTGAATGATACGGGTTTGCATGTGTTGGGGCAAAGCACGTCGAACGTTGGGGAAACCCGTGGAAAGGGCCGAATAATCCGAGTAGCACTTGCCACTTTCCCTTATGGCCCATAGTAGTATTCTATGGAGATTTGGACCAATAGAGAGTGAACTTTACGGGGAAGGTACGGGTTTTTAGCGGGGGGGGGTGGTAACATCTATTCGCTGGGGTCCACTTGGCAAGTAGTGGCCTTTTTATTCTCTACTCGCAACAATAGTAGTTAGCAGTATCTAACCTTCCTCCATAAAAACATAATTTAATAGTAATAATAATATGACGTTAAGCGCGAAAATAAAAAAGGAATATAGTCTACATGATTGATTTACAAACATCCTATATCGCCAAATATGCAAGAATGTGGGAGGCAAATAGTGCACACTAAGTGCGCTTTATCCCTCGGATTCACCACTAAGATTTTATAGAAGCAGGCTTAACCCGAAGTGTCCGACCAGGGCTGTTAGAAGGACTCTATGTTTGATACCTTCTACACGTATAAATGCGTATCGCAAACTATCAGTAAAAGGTTTTTAGGAACAAAGGTAGCTCTGCAGCCAATTGGAAAATCTTCACAATGTTGCGCCTAGAAAATCCATGTATAGACAGACAAACGGATATTATAACTGGTTATTTGACCTTAAATGGCCGTCTACTCATACGTTCTTTTAATTTTTTTTTAATCGAAATATTTAGGTCCTTTTAACTGTACATATATTTTTGATGCCAACTTGATCAGCTACGGCTAGAAAGAGGAATCTTTGCCGTGGGCACTGAACCAATTATCGACGCGGCGTTTCCGCGTTGAATTTCAACTGATATTCTTCATAGCAAAACTGCCATGCTCTCATATCGCCGGTCGACCGCAGCAACTCTGGATCCCATTCCGCCAGAAAGTTCCTTGTGATTTTTCCCATTGGGCCTAATGTCTCGAAGCCAATTGGTTGAACGATAAAGTTTTGTTCCAGTTCACGATATTTTGCCAACGTGCGATCTATAGCAAGGCGAGCGGCTGCTCCGACCTCTCGGCTGGTATGACGGGCATAAGAAGCGGCCAACGTGCAAGACACGGTGACCACCCTCACTCCATGGAACTAGAGTTAGGCCGTCCGGACGCAGTTGGCTGACAGACCGACCGGCTTTTTGACTGCCGATATGTGGACTGACTGCATTGCTCGGTGTATTACGTCACTCAAAGCTGAATGCTTTGAGAATCTACCGGCGCTTCTCTTGCAAGCGAGAGCATGCTCACCCGTAGAGAGACGCCGGTAGGTCACATCTTGCACAGTTATGTGCAAAGCAGACTGATTCCCCAGACGCAGGCCA